>VXAC01004222.1:1516336-1688652 GCA_013399225.1 Rhipidura dahli
CTATTCAGTGGCTATTAACAGTTTCTGTGCACACACACACACACTTAGGAACAGTAAAGGACAGGAGCATTTATGGAGCCACTACACCTTAGAATTGCCACAGTTAGTTTGTAAATTGCCTTCTTCATGTGACAGTTTGTGACTTGTTGTTCTGGCCACCACTGAGCACAATGACAGCCTAAATTGCCACCACTACACCAGAACACCTTCTTTAGAAGCTGATTCTCTGTTTCCACATGTAAATTTTTATTTTCTACTTTGTCTTCCCAGTCATTGCTCACAGTCAGTGATTAAGTTGTGTGACAACAACCATGACTCAGTGACTAAAGATAGATGGTCTTGGGATCTTGCAAAACTAAATCTTCTCTCCCTTATGCATGCCCAAAGGGGCTACATCAGCCCACAGAGCTGAGATATGAAATCTGTGCCCTGTATTAAGGCTGTGCCACACTGGGAACTGGCTGACAGAAAAATAGCAAACTGCTGGTGGCTGCATAAATTTATGTGTCTCTGGGAGGCAGAGTCATGGATTCAGCTCAACAGGGCATATATGCTGAATAAACAACAACAAAAAAGCTTTCTTGATCCATTAATTTTTAGCATTTCATTCTTGGTATAGTTTTTCCCAGAGCAGGACTCTGACAAAATAGTTTTTCCTTTTTGCAAAGTCATTGCTTTAGTGAATGCCTTGGACAAGAATGTTATCCATCACAATGCAAACACCCCAAAATCCAGAATCCTCCAGCCTCATGATTTTCCATAGCTTCAAGAAAGCAGAGCAGTCAGGAGGACCACAGCAGCTAATTTCTCTGGGCAAATGCTCAGTTTGCTCCTGCAAATACCTGGAATTGATCCAAAGCAGTGATCACACAGCATCAGTTTCCCCATTCCTGTCCTCGAGGGTCCCTTACCTGAGGTTTGAGGAGGCCTCTAAAGGCACTTGTAATGTAATTAGTAAATGTCAGTAATATTCTACATTTACTAACAACTCATATGCAAGTTCAACATCTGTAAATGCCTTCATGATTTACCCCACCATGGCTTGTTTGTCAGGCAGTGTTCTGACCCAACAAGGCAGAAAAGCTTGCTTATGAAAGCTTCACAAGCACACTGATGGAACAACACACTGTTTTCAAAGGCAGGTAAGCTTTAAGATAAAATTAATGAGGAGGAGTTATTTTTGCTTATGAATTTTCTTTACTTATATGTCAAAATTGGTTAATATTATTGATGCCCAATTCAGTATCTAGTAATTTCTGCTCTTTTGCTTTTTCTTCTCTGGTCAATCCATCAGTAGTGCTTTCTATTAGTTAAAAGATGAATTACATCAAATAAGAAAAATGGTTGCTCAGCAACTCACACCCCCACTGAGCCTGACAATGGTAAATGGAGGAAATTTCTTGAAGCTCTTATATGCTAGCTGAAAAGAACATTTATATTATTTTAAATACTCCTGTCATGAGTGGCTATAAATAACAACGAGACTTCTAAACAAAACACACCTTATTTTTTTAAATTCTTCTTCTGGAAACAGGTAAAATCTTAAGCAGTCCTGTTCTGGGAATAGCAGTGAAGGGGGCAGAGGAGTAAATGAAAGTAGATCAATTTCATATTAAATTTCTATATTGTCTTTCACAGGTGTCTATTTCTACAGTCCAAACAGCTTTCAGAGTGTTTTCTCAGTGACCATGGAACAGTAGTAATGAAATAGAAAAGCCACAGTGTGTGTGCATATGTGGCTCTGATTTTTGTATGGATGTTAGTACAGGACCACACCTCCTTCCCCTTCCTGATCTTGCCACACACAACTAGGAAATACTACAATGGTCCTCATAATTAGGGCAGTAGTTAGCAACCATCAGTGGTCTCAATTAATTTGCCAACTGATTGGATATGCCTCAAAAAAAAAGAAAAATCCTTGCAGGCTGTAGTTAGTTGCTGGTTTTATAACATCACCTTCCCACTCACTTTCCAAGCAGATCTCCTGGCCTGGGACTGACAGGGCTCTGTTCTGCACTAACAGCACTTTGATCAAAGTCCTGGTTTAACAGAGGCCTGACATTGACCATGTGCCTGCTTTCTGCCAGTTCCCAGACACTGCTGAGGAATCTACCCTCACCAAACTCCTATAGAGAGAGATGATAAAACTCCCTTCTTATCTATTTTGCAAACACTGCAAAACATAAATGTAAGATTAATGGCTCTTTCACTCTAATAACAGGAACCACGCGACTTGTCTTTTATTAAAGATAATAATTATCTCTATTCTTACATTCAAAGTCTAGAAAATCTTTTTTCTATCATCAAAATGTTAAAAATCCGTTGGCTCTTTCTAAGTATGGTTTTCACAGGAATTATTCTAGGTGTAATAATCTGTAATAGGAAGAAGTCTACAAATATTAAGTATCTGACTTAAAATTTAATATAATCATAGTACCAGCATACTGCTTCTCTTTGAGGTGGAAAAATTTATTTCATAGTCTATAATATCTCTTTTTCGTATTGTTCAACATGGGCAATTCAAAATGCAGTACATTATTAGTAGGGACAGGTAGCCATCTTAATTTTCTATTCATTTGTAAACTAATTGGTGCTCAAGAGCTCACATGTGAGAATTCAAACAATGCAGTATAGTTCTCTTCCTAAATTTGTCAAATGTTGCTACTGAACCTTCACTGCTGTCTGCAGAATAATAGATGTTTCCATTCTCTGCTGTGCACTCAGGAAGCTGAGAAACATTTTAATATGTCTTTGATTAAAGGCGCCTGTGGCTACAGAGCAAAACACCTTTAGCTGCCAATTTTTGTTTCTTCAGCTGAGAAATAAACTAGCACATTATGGCATTACACAAATCTCAGTCTCAAACAAAATGTATCAAGTCATTTAAGGAATTTTGGGAAATAAAAACGTGTACTTTAAAATTACCTTTAAGTTACCTGTAGATAACACTGGTATGCTTTGATTACTTCTTTAGGGGCCACCTTGTAACACTTTGTATTTTCACATTTCTCTAAAAAAAAATGCATTTAAAAAGTTTTATTTTGAAGCAATTATGAAATATTTTCCAATATTTACAACATTTGAATGGTGTTCAGTTTTGGCAATGTACTGTCAGCAACTAGAGAACTTCCACACGAGCCACAGAACTATCAGTAGCAAATAACATTTGCCCTTTTTCTGGAACCCATCTCTGTCTTCCAGTCTAAGGCTGCACTTGGACTGGTTGATGACATGGTCAAAGTCCAGGTGGAGCTTATTCTGAGACAATATGTCTTTTGGAAATACTAGTTCAGGATCAATATACAATTTTAAAAACCCTTTCTAGCAACTAAAAGATATGAAAATATGGAATGTGAAGTTCCCTGCACACTTCATAAGCAGCCTGAAGATATTCAGGAATTAAGCATTTCAGTGATGTCCTCTGATCCTTTGGAATCATTTTCTGCCTTATCCAAGTAAACTACAGAGGTGAAGTGTATACATCCCATGTTGGAATGAGAAGAGAGCTCAGGGCACTCCAACAGCCTGCAGTAAATGGCTCAGATTCACTCAGAGCCAGCACCTTGCCTGGTCCTTCTGTGTGCCCTGTGCCTACGTCCTTCAGCCCTTGGATGGACTGCTCACACTTCATGTGGGGGCAATCTCTACTCTTGGTAGAGTAGACTGATTTGGGGGTTCTTGGAAGAATGGGGAAGGGGCAGACTTAAATATACTAAATATGTTAAATTCCTCCTAATTTCTCCTCCACCATTTTCATAACAGCTTTGCCCTAAGCATCTGTTTTTATTACCAAGCTCTGAGACTTTCTTTTAACAAATCTCTTAACACTACTGATTGCACCAAGTGTATGCTATTTTTAGGTCTTATGGGACTGGAGTCCTGCACAGCATGTGAACTATCGAGCCTGGATAAATGCATCCAGGTAATACCTATGCAGTGACACTGCTATGCCTGAAAAAAATGCAATTGCTAGCAAATTTTGAAGTCTACTCTGTGGGCTGTATGCACAGAATTGTTAAAATAAAGCATACTACTGTATCTACTGTGCCAATAGTTGGTATAATGAACTTTTCCAAACATTTCCTTCTTTGTCCACTGTTTCTTTAACAAAGCTACATTTAAAAAGAAAAAGATCAATTCACTTTTAGAAGTGAGTTTCAAGCAAGGAATCCCACTCAGGATTTTTATTTTAGTATTATCTTAGAAAGTCAGTAATATCTCAGGATAAACAGACTGTTACGAGGTAGGGTTATGGTTTGTGAATTCTACAGCATGTCATAATTTAACCCAATATGTCACAGCTTTATTCTTCTGCTCAGTTATGGGATGAGTCAATGGAATGAAGTTCCTTTAGAAAGAGATGCATGATTTCTCTAATACTGAATGAATGTATTAGTGAAAAAGCAGGAAGAAGAAATTCTCATTTTTAGACAGGCTTGTTTTCACAGAACAGACTGAGAACCTCAGCAATGCTGTTTATGGACACCCCCTGAGAGTCCCCAGCAGTGCTGTCAGCAGCCTGAATGGCTGGATATACTGCCTGATGCCCTGCAGGAAGGCCAGTCCTTTTTCACAGGCCAGGTCACATTCTGCAGAATCGCTCAAAGCAAAAGCAAGAAGAGGAGATTTTGTGTACCCTCTGTGGCCCTCATCAGAACTTGTTGAATGCCCAGCTCTTTTGTTGACAGGCTTTTTGTTGGTAAATTTGTTTTCCACTTCTTAAAAATAAAAGGTATAAGAACATGACAGCCAGAAGCACTCCCCTGTGTCTCATTATTAGCCCTCCGTCTTGTTCTTATTTTTCTTTTAAATAGAAATGCCAAGAGTTAAACAGAGATTTGAGACAAACAAACACAAGGCACCACTGTAGATCTTTGTATATATCAATGCAGCAATAAAGACACAGAATTTTGAAAATTTACATCATTCACTGAATGCAAAGATACTAAATGCTTTTTCTGAGAGAACTGAGAATGCTTTTTTCCCCCATCTTCAATGATTTATGAAACTTCTTATTCACAACAGATGTGTCCAGCCACACACAGAAGTCTGACTTGTGAAACACATTTGTATTTTGAACTTTACTTAATGTTCCATATTTTTACATAAACAGTGTGACCTGTGTATGAAGAATAGTTCATATTTTTCTTTTAAATGCAGTTTTGACTGGAGTTGTTAACACCATAAGCCATTATACATTTTGGTAGAACACAAAACACCAAAGGAATTCCTGGATTTGATGCAGACATTTCAAAGGGAAAAAAAAGTCTGTCTGGAGAGGGTACTCAGGGGTTACAAGTTACAAGTCACAAGTTTTACATTGTCTTCTGTTCTGCCCTGTTGGCTCTCTGCCCTGCTGACCCGGTTGCTGCCTTCACCCTTTGACATTTACCAAATGGTTGCTAAACTAGCTAAATATCTAAAAGCCTTCCAATTGGGCATCTTTGGAAGACCTCCACTCATATAAATAATAGAGAGACACTTGGGGAACATCATTCAAAATTGAACCTATTCACCAACTGGAACTTAAATGTGCCAGATCAGGAAACTAGTAAAACATTTGTGTTGTTTGCTCTGATGAAGAGCCTTGCATTTGTATGCTTAATTCAACTCTGAAATGAAGGAGTTATGTTTGTAACTGTAGGTTTGTACCTGCAGAAGTCTTACAAGTAATCCATGACAGCGTAGAAAATAGAAAGTTCTGTTAATACACACATAAGAAAAGATCAAGATGGAACTGGCCTAAGGCAGCCCTCTAGCAAGATTATTCAGCATGACTGTAATGAGTTTTCATTCCCAAAACTTTACTTGCTTTAACAGTGGCAGGGCCAGAGAAGTGCAGATTTTTTATATAATGTCACCTTTTCAGAATTACTCAGAATACTGAGTATTTACCCCAATATGACCGCAGTACAATTAGCAGCACACACAGCAGTTATTTTCCAATACTGTAAATTTCTATGTTTTCCTTTAAATTGGCTATTTGAAGGTAGAAATATAGAGGGCAAAAAATGGATACCAGGTTTGAACAAACATTGAAAAATAAGTGAAGTGCAAAGGTGAAGTCACAAAAGCCTTAATCTTGTGGTGAGGATGGCACCACACAGCAGTGACAAGACCAGAGTCCTACTCTGCATGAGACCTGAAGCTCTGGGCATTTAATGCAGGAAGAAATCCTTCCAGCTCTCACAGGGGCCCTGCACAGATCTAGAGACCTTCAGAAAAGAATCTCCCATGCTCAGCAGCTTTCCTGGGTGAGAAGAACCAGGAGCATTATGGAGCAGGAGCAAGTCACTGGTGTGGAAAGTGAATACCTAAGAAATGACAGAAACAACAAAAAGGATGGTACAAGTGCAAAAGGGATTCTGCTCAAAAATGTTCATGGCTGTGACTGAATCAAACTTTAATAGCAAGGTGCACTGTGGACCATAATGGTACAGTTACAGTAGTAGATAAGGGATTTTTTTTCAGCACACAAAGAAATAATTTCATACTTCTAACAGTAAATATGAATACTGGCCACCAATTTTTATTTTACATGGTGTCATACTACCCTATACCATTTATTCTTTAGACACGGGGTCCCAGATAATCAAATGGGGGAAACACAAAGTAAAGCAGAAACATGTTTCCATTTCTCCACGTTTTCATCTTCTCATGACAGGAGTTCTGAAGCTGTCTCCTGAGATAAAAGAATTTAGCACATATTCAGACTAATATTAAACTAATAAAAAATTAAAATCAAGCAGACAATCTGATGGACTCATTCACAAGAAAAAAAGCAATGAAATGAGAACAGAGTTGACTAATAATATTTGTCTCTGATCTGTATTTTCAAGGTGAACCTTTGATAGATGTTTGAAAAATTCATTTCCATGCAACAAAGGTCTGAAAATGACATTAATATTAAACTTCACAGCTTCTTTCGGGTGTTTATTTATTTTTTTCTACATTGGAATTGTCTGTTCTATCCTTCTATTCTGGCACATTCTTACATGACTTCATTCTTACATGACTTTCCCCTTCAGGGAAAAGGGTTCACTCCTCACATTCACCTTTGTCAAAGGCAGAATTTTTAAACCTTCATGAGGGGACATATCTTCTGAGAAACCCTATTCCAAATTATCCACTCCTACAGAATCTGAGACATTATGAAAATGACACAACTACCACTAATTCAACGAAACTATTTCTAATTTATGTGTCAGAGATAATAATTCAATGCCTGGAATTTTTTGGCTTTTCCTTGACTTGGTCTGTCTTTAGTGATGGAAATTTAAGCAAAATGAAAGTAATCCTACCTTAATATGTGTCCTGACTGTCAGGGAAGTCTAAATACTCCTAGTTTAGGTGGAAGTGATCTTCAAAATAATTATGGTAAATTAAGCAATGTAGCACATGTAGCAAATGAAATGCATGAACAAGGAAATAAAAACCAAAAAAAAGTGCATTATTTAGCCAGTTATCTGCAGCTGTGTACTGTACTTTGCAAGATGGAGAGAGAGCAGGATGAGGAATGGTCAGTCCATTCACTTTCAGGATCACTTTAACAGATGTAACTCCAAAACTGCCTCACTGAATTCAGCACAGATTTAAGTTACTAGATAAATTCCTGTTCCTCCCTCCATCCTCATTCTCTCAGAGATAAAAATGACACTCTAAAGTGTGCTTTGTGCACTGATCAGATCATTCCTTTCACATGCTGCAACCAGTGCAATGCTTACACAGCCTGACAAAGGCCAATGAAGAGTGACATCCAGTTGCCCTCCGAAAGCATTACACATTTTTATCTCATACACTGAATCCTTTGTTAAGTCAAAACCTAGAAAACAAAAGATATTTTTCAACTTGAAATTGGTACTCTTTAGTCATTCATCAAAAATTTGCTGCTCCTCCTGCAGATTACCTGGAGGTTACATCAAGATGATAACAGAATGTCTAAT
The DNA here is from genome assembly GCA_013399225.1 of Rhipidura dahli. NCBI lineage: Eukaryota > Metazoa > Chordata > Aves > Passeriformes > Rhipiduridae > Rhipidura > Rhipidura dahli. The sequence goes on from VXAC01004222.1 coordinate 1,524,280, forward strand.
CTAAGTGGGTTTTAGAAAGCAAGTAAGAAAAATAGGAAGCATACTGCAAGAGTGGATCTAGATAAGAAACCACTAATAAATGTTTATAAAGTCACTGGATCCTCACTTGACCTGCTCTAAAAATATTTACTAATATTAAAAGCTATTTCCACTTTTGTCAAGGAACAGCCCAGGCTAACAAAAATAACTTACTATTCATAGGAGCAGAGCAGGGGAAGTAGCTACTTTGGTCAGTTATGGGAAGAACTGAATGGGGGAGAAATGTCTTCTCATATAAAAGCCAAGGGGTACTAAATACCCCAATGTTTTGGAAAACCCTGTTAGCTCTGTTTTCCCCCATCTCTTCAGCCTTTCTCCACAGGTGGTTATAGATTTCGAGGTAACAGGTGGTTTCTCTCACTTTGTTCTAGGACGTCTCTGCCTAGGGCTGTTCCCACTGTAGCCAGAGCTGTCTGGCAGACAGAGCCCCAAATCCAGCATCTACCATCCTGTCCAGCAGCAGATTCTTTAATCCATCTCACTTTATAACTTTTCTTAATCAAATGCACGATTTCATCGTTCAATACAGTTAAATTTCAAAATGTCTTTGTTAGAACATAACACTTGGTTCCCTTGAGAAGAATACCTTCATCCAGTGTTTACAGCAGTAAATCTAAAAATAAGTATTTAGAAAAGGGAATTCGTATTTATAGCTAGCTGAGGAATTCAGCAAGTACCAGCATTTTCCATGAAAGGATCTAGAACTGAAATGGAAGTTGACATACTGACATCATAGTCTCACTTCTGTCTATGCCAGAAGACTGCAGCAAGCTTTTAGTTAACAGCTTTGAAAAACACTGCTAAACACAAATGCTTCTATTGTAATAGTCCAGCTATTTTAATTACAGCAACTAACAAAGGTTTTGTGTTTTCTATGCAGCCACCCAGTTCATAGTCTGAGCAGAAGACATTTCAGTTCTGGAAAAGTCCACTTGACACCATGACTTTTGAAACAGTTATGAAGTTATGAAGATTCCTTATGATTTCCACACAATTCCAACACTGATTAATAAATCCTGTGTCTTCACAGTTGTAAAGGGTTAACAGTATTTGAACACTTGCTGTCAAAAAATTATAAATCCCTCTCCATATAGTTTTAAATGCTTCTTTGTAATAATTGATATATAATGATTTCTTCTGGGTGTGGATATGAAGTTGAGCCAGCTTTCCGCTTTTGTTAGTATTTAATGTCCAGTTATGACTGAAATCATAACTCTATATTTAGTATTCTAATTTAAGAAGTCGTATTTTTGAAACGTTGAAAGATACAGAAACTTGTAAATTCCGGGGAAAAAATAAAAGAGGGTCAATGGGATCTGTAAAGTGCTTTCATAAAAGGAGACAGAAGCCATGGAGCTAGGTGTCTGAAAATCATTTAGGAGGTTGATTTAGACCCCTCTATTTTTTGAAGTTTATTTTAGGCTTCTCCTTTTTTAAAAAAAGTTTGTGTTGACAACTATTACAAAAAAACAATCATGCAAAGTATTTCCCAAACATCCAGTCTTACACCAAAAATATAATTCATAAAGTAATGTCTATTTTTAAATTATCTTTTTAATCCACATTCAGTGTTGATGAGTTACAATTACTGCTTTTTTGAGCTAATCATTGTTGCTTTAAGTGACTTTTTATGATACATTTCCATCAGTCATTTCAATTCTAAGACACTGGATTTTAAACTATGTAAAGAACCATTGCAGGAGGTTATGAAAACCCACCTAGCAAGAAAACTGAACTAGTCTGAGGTCTTGTGCCTGTAGTAAAATAAATCATGAGCAAATTGATTCCAGCTCTTCTTTACGTGACAATTTTTCCTCTTAATGACTGGGAGTTATTTTAGGTATGTGGCATTCATAACTTAGGGACTTATAAATCCAAATATCTTAAAAACTGCAGTGACAGAGAAAACACTGAGAGATCGTTTCTCTGCAGAGAGTAAACAAATCCCTCATTTCTAAGTCTGCAGCTTCCTATTATCCCAAGAGATTTTTTCTTCATTAGAACTGACATTAATTTTCCAGCAGCTGTGGAAGGATAGGTAGAATGTACATTTATCTTCAAAACCTCATCACTGCTGTTCTCCTGCAGCATTCTCTGACAGCCACTTGTTTGAACACCTAGTAAATGGTTGGTCATGGCAAATAGGTCTTTAATCAGAAGCAAATGATAACAGTGACAACACTTGTGTGTCACTTCTGCCTCTTTCACCTCTTCCTGCAGCTACTAGTATTCCTGTAGTTTTCTTTGGCATGAACAACATACACTTCATTATTTTCTGTTCTTTAGCCCCCAGCAGACTCTGGGAAAAGCTCTCATTTGCATTGCATGGGTACAAAACTCATGATGAGCAGACAGGTAGGTATGAGCAACCACCTGCACCTACAGGTTGAAATTTATACTTCTGTGTGAATTGTATGATTGTCCTTACCACCAAGAAAAGGGTTTTATTCCAACTTCTCAGAGCACACTTACTAAAAAGCTCATTTATTCAATATAAGGGAGATAATTCATATCAGAGAAAGTGCAAAAACATCCATCAGCCATAAACAACACATGCAAAATGTGAAACAGATTTCTGAGCTGAGATTACGTAGAGATATGGCATATGTTTGCCAAACTCAGCCCTATAATGATAATCCCTCACAAAATTCTTTAGAAGATTATTACATTTTTCAACCAAGTATTTTAAGAAATTAGAGGGAGTTGCTACCATTTTGGAAGTCCTTTAAAATTTATTCCCTTTAAAAAGTGCCTTAAAATATATCCACCTAATGCAATTCCATAAGTTCTCTTGCCTGTACTTGATACTTAGGGTAAAATACAGAAACCAGTTATATCTAAAGCAATCTTGTAAACCCTTCTGTTTCCCAAACACCAGTGATTTATAGGCTTCTTGACTGAGAGGCCACATCCACACCACAGCTCCCCAAAGAGCCCAGCCCATGTAAGTGCACCAAAGCCTTCAGCCACTTGTCTCGCCCAGCTGGGCACAGAAAAGGAGGCAGAGGGCACTGGGAGGGAAGGTGAGTGCAGTAAAAGACTGCTGCACAGAGAGACACTGCTGAACCTGGCAGGAGCTGCTGGAGCACTTCACTGATGTGAGAATTGGGAGCTACACGAAGTCTCATTAGCTTTTAGTCCCTGCCAGCTTGGCTTCACAGCTGGTGTGTATCTCCTGCACATGTGTGGTGTGTGGCAGCCAGAAGGGAGCTATCAAAGGCTCTGAATCAATGGTTATGCTGCTATAAACACAAAACCAGCAGGATTTAGGGCTCCCTGCTGAGCTGCATTCAGGCCAGATGGAAGCATGCAGGAAGCAAAATCCTAAAGGAATAGGATGCGGGTGCTAGTTGATCATCAAATCCTCACAATACATTTTATCACTAGATTCTGACCCATTACTTGTCATTTTCAGGGCTGTGGCATCTTCTAAGACAGTCTTATTTTCAGCCCCATAAACCTATAAAAATTCAGACCTTTCCAATGTCACAAGTAAGCCCAGTCAGTGAATAATAGCACTGTTGTATGTGAGTCAACTGATCCAATTATTTCTCATGGCTTAGAAGGGATTTCAGACATTCACAGATGCTTACACAAAGCATCACCTTTTTAGTATGAGAAAACATGGTACTAAAATTTCACATGATTATTTCAGATCAGGCTGAAATGCTGCTGGTTTAAGACTGGTCACATATTTGCAATTTACTTAACTCATGTGTTCCTGTCCTCCTCATCCTAATCACTGCTTTTATAATTTATGTTGGTGTTCTCTCTAAGGTTCAAAGCACATCCAGCTCCACGCTCAGTACATCTCTCAGATGTCTCTGATTACAACCAGCTTTTCTTTTACTACCAAACTTGAGGTAATCCCAAAACATGAAATAATAGCAAATATTGATGTGTAAAATCCTGAGTGTTCATATTATAGAGTCACAGCAGTTAGAGATTAAATATCTACATGGTTCATCTATTTTCTCTGTAACAGATTTAGATATGTTTTATTAAAATTTAGGGTTTACCTTCTGCTCACATGATCTACAGCTGTTGCCAGAAATGGTGTCCACAGCTGCAGGAGCATCTAAGCCCCTTCTTTCCCTTGTGCAGGAAGGAAAATGGTGTCTATTTTCCCCTCCTCTGCTGTGCAATCTAGAGATAGGATCCAAAACTGAAAAATGTAATAACCATTCACTGATTAGAGCTGCAGCTCCACATCCTTCTCTACTGAAATTCTTGCTCTGAACACATTTCCTGCCTGAGGACGCTGTGCTGGAAGAAGGCAGGGGCTTGGCATCAGGCATGTGTACCAGAGGGCTGTCTGCCTCCACCTGGACATGCACTCATGGGACCCAAAAGCCGGGTCTAAGGGAGCTTAGAAATATTGTGAATTAGCTGCCAGCCATAGTTTTGGTACTTGGAAGAGGCCAGTGCTGGCTCCTGCCTCAGCTGGGGTTAGGCAGGGTTAGGCAGAAACTGGGACCAGTGACTAGTTCCTGTCACATACCAAGCCAATGTGGTAGGTGTGCCATGACTCGAGAAGCTCTGACTTTCACTGTCAGGTGGTATTTTTTACTGCTTGTTCCACAAACACCGTTGGTGCCATCCTGTTCTTCCCAGTTACATTCTTAGGAGCATGGAGGTTCACTGTCTCCCAGACATCACAGGCTGAGACCACTTTGTTCTCATTATGCCCAATGAAGGAATGCTGCTCTGGGTTTGCTTCATTTATTTTTTCTTTCTCTTACTTCACACCCTAGCTCTCCAGTCAGTTGTGATGCTTTTTTTCTGAAGCCTTCCCACCTTATCAATGCCTTCCCCATAACACAGTGCACTGAACTCAGTGTGATCCTTGGACTTAAATCAGAATGAAGAAACACAGGCCCCATCTTGTTTTATAAGCTGGAATTCTGATACAAGCATCTCAGAAAAGATTTGCTGCTATACTTTGTAGCAGCCACAGTGTTCTTCACACTCAGTTCACTTTTGGTGCTCTCCCTCAGATTTAGGTTCTTTCATTCACTTGTCACTGACATAATTATTTTCTTCCTATTTATACAGACAAAATCCTTACAAAACTCCCCTTTCTCCAGAGATTTGATTTTAAAAATTCATAACATTTAGAAATATATGAGCCTAATTCTTTGCCACATAGCATCATTGTTTTCTGTTGACCCTGTTTAGTCTTAGATTCTCTGTGCATCTTCATTGCTGTTTTCATTGCTTCAATACTCATTTACATTTTAATTAATTAGTTTTATTTTATATCTTAATTTAGATCACTCATTAAAAATCCATTACTTTTGAGAATTAGCATTAAATTAATAGAATGGAATAGAAACATCTGGGAAGAATATAAAGCACGTATAAATTATCTCCTAATTTGCCTAACAGTTTTCCAAAGGGAAAAACTGAGGGAGAAATTCTCAAAACAAGGACTTTGAAGAACAGGATCATATTTCACTCTAAATGCATTACCTCTGAATTCACTCTTGAGATATTTAGGATCTGTGAAAAAAAATATTCCTAAAGTTTAAACAACAGAATTGTCTCTTTTTCTATGCCCTCAGTAGCACTTAATGAGCTGCTTTTCAGGATAGTGACGACTCTTACTCTAAACCCATTGCAGAAAAGGGAAGTGAATGTTCCAGATGAGCAGCTAGGAGAAGGAGATTCACAAAATGAGACTTTTTGTTATCTTGGGAGAAGCACTGCTCCATATAAGTAGGGGAAGTAGGAAATAAGGAGTTCAGTAGAATAAAAATGGCAGAGATTCACACACACATCCACACACACACACATATATATATATATATACACAGTTTCCCTGACTCAAAAGGACATTCAGAAATTGGGAACTGATTCTGGGATATCAGCACCCCACCATTTACACTACAAAAATTGATCTCTGCTGAGGTGAACATATTGTGAAAAACTGTAGTTCACTGACGGGGTTTATAAATGCCAACACATTTATTTTATTTAGAAAACAATTAATAGGTTGCTTATTCAAGCTGGATCTGTAGAGGTAGAAAAGTTACAATAAAACATTTAATCTTGACTGTGTGGGAAAGCTTTTTCGGTACACGACTTTATGTCAAAAAATTGAGGCAAGAAAACCATGTGGCTTTTGGCTTTAACTGCTGTATTTTGCTTTGGCTTGCCCTATGTCACTCCAAGAGGAGTTTTTGTATGCACAGCTGTGCACCTTGGCTCCAGGGGTAATTATGCTGGTATAACTGATAGAGTCTCTCTTGCAGGCAAACCCCTGGTTCTCCGAGGTCTGATGCATGGGGAATAGCTATGGCCTCAGGAACATCCTGAAACATTCACCCCAACAGATCTTGCCTGAACAGCACTGTAAAATATCTGCTGGGATATATTAAACTACCATTTGAATGACACACTGTGATCTTCTCAATCAAACCCAACTAAAGCAATTAACTGGATAGCAGTGGCCTTCCAGTTTTGCATTTGTACCCTTCTTACAGGCACCAAAAGGATTGTGCCTGCTTGGATGAGCAGTAACAGAGAAAATGCTTGTTTCCATTTTCTCTGGCAGAAAAATGCCTCTCTGTACTCTTCTTCTGCATGTGATATGCATCTTTCAGCTTATCCAGGCCTTCCACTGTATCACACATATTTCACTATACCAGCCTCCGCTCTACTGCTTTTAAAATTTCAGCATAAAGAAAACATTAATCATCAGTCTTAACTTTCCTGTATTTTTTGTCTTCCCTGTGAGCAAGTCATTACAGTATGTCTGATTATTAGGAACAAGGAATAAACATTTCCCCTCTGTGAAGAACAGGAAACAATGTTTGGAGAACAATCAAGTCTATTCTCCATGGAAAAAAATGTAGCAATGGGAGAGGGGCCTGATCTTTTTCCAAATTAAAAAAGAAAAAAAAGAAATCCACTTTCATCTGAAGAACAAGAAATTAGCTTATGTACTCACCCAGTCTGACCTCTTTTCTAAACATGTATTTCATTGTAAAGTACATTTAAATATCAAGTACAACTGTGAAAAGAAACCAAAACACTAGGAGTTTTGGACTAGGTATTTTGCTTTCATCTTGTGAAATTCTTGTTTATATCTGCCTGCCATGGTAAATTATGTTTTCAGCTGAACATGAAAAAGAAATGCACAAGATTCAAAGAGGGGCCACTCCCCTACATGAAGAACACATGAACATGCACTGCCACCTGCTCACAGCTGTGGTTTACATGGGAAAGTCAGCCTGGGAAATAACACCAGCAAAAGCAACTGCTCTGACCACAGTCCAGCTGTCTTGTAAACATTGACAGGTCTCTGTGGTTTTCATTTTGCTCTGTATTTTTCCTAGTATTTATTAAATATCAGGGAAAATAAAAAAAATTAAAGACACCTATGCGTCTGGCAACGCAGTGATGCATCCATTGGTCACTTCATCAGACCCAGTACAAAGCCATACATCTGTGAGTGTCTCCTGTCACCTGTCTCATCCCACTGCATTTTGTATTACAGACTTCTGTTGCATTGCACAGTTCTTCCCTTTGCACTAATAACTAATTCTTCAGTGTGGGGCAACACGTCATTTTCTTGCCAGAGCACCTAAGGAGCCACAATATGGTTCCCAGTTTGGCCCAAAGGGAGGAAGTAATAGATGCCAATTTTTAACTGATGAACAATGCTTCCCTGTGTGTCAGCTCAGACATGTGGTTTGTGCATCTGGGAGCTAAACACGAGGTTTAAGCGTTCCCACTCGCACCCCACACGGCAGAAATTGGATGGAATTTTTCCTCCTCGCTGGGCAGTCCAACAGCTGCAGCGGCTGTCGCAACACTGCCATTAAAAGCCCGCGGCCGGCGCTCCCTCCCTGGCCCCACAGTGAGTGCCATCAGAACGCTGCCATCTCCCTACATCACGCTGCAGAAGAAAAAGCAAACTTACCAGTCACATGCAGCAATGATGCTGCCAAAGCTGATGGGTTTAGTTTTGCCTTTTTGGGTGGTATTTCCCAACTTGCAACAACAGAATGTCAGGGAAGGGAGACGCCTTTTTAAACTCCTTTTAAAGCGTATTTCCAGATCTTTCAGCTGGGAGGGAAAAAAAGTCTTGGGGAAAAAATGAAATATACACATTCGTTGGGCACAGAAGACAGGGGGCCACAGCAAACAAGCTAATACTTCATGGTCATATTTTTTAAACCACTATTTTACCTCTGAACTCATTTTCACAGACAAAATCTTGGGGATCAGATACCTGAGTTATTGAAAGTATAAAGGCTCCTTGCAGACCCTCTGCATGCTTAAAGCTGTCACATTTCCACCTTTGAGCTCCCAGCCTTCATGGCTGCTTGACAGGAACAGTGTAGCTGCTCTGATCTTACCATGACCAAAAACAAAATAACAAGAAAGGGCAGCAAGAAGATCTGAACTGTTTATTCAAAGAGGAGAAAAACATGTTGCAAAGGAAAATACAGTGAGTGGTGCCTGTCAGGTAAAATCTCCTACTTGGAGCTCACAGAACACTGAGGAAACATTATTCTTGAAAAGGCCTCCCACTCAAAAATTGCCATGAACTGGTAACCCTGAAACTCACTGCCATTATGCTACAGAGCTTAAAACACATCAAGAAGAAGATTCATGCATATGGGAAAATCGAAACACCGACACCCACAAGGACATGAAGATGCTACAGAGAATTTGACCTAGTGAGCAGGAAATGTATCAAGCAGTACCTGCAGTGTATAAAGATTATGGGGGTTTTATCCCAGAAAATAATACTCCATTGGTGCTTGCCAAAGCACTCAGCCCCCATCTGACATCAGCATCCATCTGAGAGCTTGTTGATTCATATGTGTAGGATAACCTTTCTGGCACATTTCTTTAAAATTACTGGTTGTGCTGTAGCTGTGTTTCAGATTTTACTCCCCCTAGAACCAGACAGTCTGTTAAATGCGCTCAGCAAATAATATGTTTACTGAATTTCATGTTGTATTAAAAAGCTGTTATTCAAAGGAATGTTCTCAATGGTTCATTCAGCTCTGGGCAAGGCTCTGCCATATGGGCTGCTGCTGACTGAATTTGCAAATCCTCCTACACATGCAGCAAAATACCAAGGCATCACAAGAACAAGTTAACTTTATAAATCTCAGTCACCTTTACCCTTTGCTTGAAACAATGCTGTTATTTGGTTATTTGTAAAATTCCACTTGGGATATAATGATCTTTAGTCCCAACATATCACTGCACTGCCACAGAGATACTAACTTTCACTTAAGCAATTAATCTTGCAAACTCAAAACATTTTTTCATTTTGTCTAAGAAATCTCATGTCTGGGGGCTATTTAAAAATATAAGGAGCATATCTGTCAGTAGTTGTCTCACAACTGAGTACAGAAAAAAAGATGGATAACTGTATCGTAGAAATGAACATTTATCATAAACTGTGGGAATATTCTAGCAAGTTATAATTAGCATCCATTAATCACAACAATTGATTTATATTTTCACTTTCCATGCAGCTTTTAGTGCAGATTGTGGACTGGATTCCACTCACCTTGTGGGTCTTTTCTAATTTAACTCAAGATTTCAAACTGGCTTTTTGTTTCTACTGGCCTCTGCTTGATAGCACCTCATTTGTAGAGTTAGAGTTAAAAAAAAAAAAAAAAACCAGAAGTTGGCAGTTGTACACTCCTTCATATCTTTTTAATCACACTAAAGAAATTACACATTACTCAAAAAATTAACTTCCATTTCCACTGGTAATGGAAAAACTTTTCTGAATTAGCCTTACAGCAAAATATTACTGTCATTCTGTTACATTCTGTGAAGAACTGGGTGTGCAATCCCTTCTAACCAGTAGGAACCCCGGATCCACTTATCCCACCTTCTTTTTTTGTAACACTGGGCCTTGTTCTTTCTGTACCTCCTGATAAGTGTCAAATATATTTTCCTTTTTGAACAATACAAAATTAGGGCTATCTATGGACCTGTAAAAGAGGCAGTCCTCTGGGAAAACAATAGCACAGTGGTAGTGACACCATTTCTAATCTGGTACTGCACAGCTCAGAGCCTGTTGGTTTTGGCATCAACATAGGAAGGATTGGCCACAGAGACATGCCATAAAGTTCTTGAAAGGAAAAACAATGTTTGCATTTGGTGTGGTCAGGAATTGAAAGCTACCAGAAAGAGAGCTGCTGTGGTCATAACCTTTGCTAGTTTCATAGAGTCATAGAATATCCCGAGTTAGAAGGGATCATCAAGTCCAACCCCTGGACTGCACAGGACAGCCCCAAGAATCACACTGGGATGTGATTACTGAGAGCATTGTCCAAACGCTTCTCAAACTCTGTCACATCTGGAGTTGTGACCACTTCCCTGGGAGGTTTATTCCAGCACCCAACCACCCTCTGGGTGAAGAACCTTGTTGTAAAATCTAACCTAAACCCCTCCTGACACAGCTTTATGCCATTCCCTCCCATCTCATGGTTGGTAACCACAGAGAAGAGATCAGTGCCTGTGCCTCCTCTTCCCCTCATGAGGCAGGCTGCAGTGAGGTCTCCCCACAGCCTCTTGTAGGCTCAACAGACCAAGTGACCTCAGCCACTCCTCACAGGGCTTCTCCTCTTCCCCCATGTTCACACCTCCCTTTTGGACACTTTCTGGTAGCTTTATATCTTTTTTCCATTGTGGCACCCAGACCTGCCCCCAGCCCTCGAGGTGAGGCTGCTCCAGCTCAGAGCAGAGCGGGACAATCCCCTCCCTTGCCCGGCTGCCGATGCTGTGCCTGATGCCCCCAGGACACGCTTGGCCCTCCTGGCTGCCAGGGCACTGCTGGCTCATGTTCAACTTGCCAGCAACCAGGAGCCCCAGGGCCCTTTCTGCAGCACTGCTCTCCATCCCCTTGTTCCCCAGTCTGTCTGTACATGCAGGGTTGCCCTATCCCCACCCTGATATTATGAATGGCAACACTGCAATCAGCAAGCACAGCCCAGATACTACTGGAACCTGGATGGCTCCAGGCAGGACCTGAGTGCTTGTACAAAACTCTCAGCTGTGGGTGGAAGAGAGAAGGCTGTGTCCTGTAGAAACTGCTCAGAACTTCAAAGCTGAATCTGACAGTGAAGTTGCAGGTCTGAATGACAAGCTGGCTGTTGATGTTGTCCACAGTGACAGGGGACATGTCTACAAGGATTTGAGGAAAAAGATAAATATCTTCAATTGACTTTAGCAGCTGGCAAGAATCCCATAAGATGATATCAGGCAGAGGCCAGTCAAAACAAACTAGAGGTTTGACATTTCAAGCCAGTTTAAAAAATAGAGACAATAAGGAACTGTTTGAAACAATGGTGAACTTTCAAATGACTTTTTATAGTTTGTCTTGAATTTTTCCCAAAAGAACACTATCTTGGTGTGGAAAATGGCATGCAAAAGGGAAAAAAAGTTGATCCATTTCTCCATTTTCAAAGATCAGAAAAGGATACAGAATTAGTATATATTTGGTGAAAATTCACCTCCACCCCTCCTAAGTGATCCTTAGCAGCTGTCCATTTCACTGTCATCTCCCAACAGAAACTTTCACATGTTCATGTTCTACCTTCCACTGGAGACAAGCTGACCTTGGCTGAGCCACACTGTGTATTACATTGGCCACCTTGCATACACGCTGTGCCTGGCCTTGCTCCTGCTTGGGACACACTTGCCTGGTGGTCACCCTGCTGTTGGACCCACTCTGTCCCTCCGGCTCGGGAGGGGGAACGCACTTGTCCCTGCCAGCCTCAGCTGCCAGTCTGCCTCCACTGCCACAGGTCCCTGAGTAAGTGCATGGGGTCAAGCTCGTCTTCCAGTGCTCTCCTCCTTGCTCTCCCCATTCCCAGAAGCACAATTCTTTCTCTGTGGCTAGTGCTGGCCTTGCAATGCAAGGCTTGCAGCTGAACTGTGCTGAGGTACACTTACTCCTGCTCTTGTCTTCTCTGCTTGGTTCCATTTTCCAGCTAACTGCATGACAAGCAGCCCAGCCTAGATAAACAATCCCATACTTCAACCTAAAAAAGACAATTGTTTCCCAGTTCCTGTGTGGCTGGAAGGTGTCAACATCCTTCTGCATGAAGATTTTGGCTCTGGCATTGTCTGTCTCACAGTGGAACGCTCCATTGCCTCACAATGTCTCCTTCATTAACACTAAGTTGTTCAGAGAATTTATAAAGTCTGGCAAACACTTCCCAGAAGAGCAAGAGGCTCAAGAGAAACTTTACTAATTACTTCTACCAAAGTGAGCAAAAGTTTTCAAGATGCTTTATGGTATTCATTTTCCAGTGGCTGACTTGACTTGCCATGCTCCATTAAGACAGCCTTGTGTACTAAGCACGCCTCAGAAATGGAAAATTGTGTCTTACGGTAAATTAGACACCATCCCCCCAAAAACCCAAGATTAATTCCTATAGGATATGTGCTGGCACAGTTCCAGGCAGCTGGGTTCGCACAAAGCTGCCTTTTTTTTCTTTAACAGATTCTGGTGAAGTTTTGTCCCTGTCTGTAAAAGTTGCCTGTATTATCCTGAAAATAGAAGCAATTGAGCTTTCCCTGACCTGATCTGGAGCAAACATAAAAAAGTCATTTAGCAATGAAACTTATTTAATTTATGCTCTCAAAGTTCATCACAAAAACTTTGTTGAAAATTATTTGGGAAAGCAAAGAGTGCCTCAAACATGCTGTTAATTACCATCCATTTAGTGTCTGTCACCCATTCTGGTTCCTGGGGAGTGTTTTAGAAGTTTTCTGTGTGAAACAATTGCACAATAGTATCCAAACCAGATCCAGGATTTCCTAATGCACTCCAGTTTCATGCTGGAGAACTTTAAAAACAACTATTTGTATGGCTTTCTGGGATGCAAGGCTAGGTTTCCAGCATCACTGTGTTGCTTTTGTAAATGCTAGAACACAAGCCCTAAACAGAGATCTTCATCTTGCATGAATGTTTTATTCTAAAACAAGGAATATCTTTCAAACAATCACCCTAGGTTGACCAGTCAAAAGACATTTAAGGATTTATTCAATTTTTAATTAATGCTTTCATCCTGCTTTTTGTTTACAGTCAGGTCAGCCTTAAAATATTTATAAAACCAGATTGAAAAGCTCAAACAGTGAGTTCTGCATGACTGAATAAAAATACAAAAATAAACAAAACTATAATTCTAATACCATAATTATCTTGATGTCCCTTTGGATTTTTAATTTTCTATCATGTTTTGATATCTGGGATTCTTTTTTCCTTTTTTAAAGCCTGTCTTAAAGTATTGCTCTATTTTGGATCTTACCTCTTGCTTTTAAACAATTTAATTTCAAATATGTCTAAAAAACATACAATTTTTTAGGGCATCACTAATTTTTTTCTCAAAATTGCATGTATTTCAAACCCCCACCAAATCTCCCTTTATTTGTTGAAAGTCTGATCAAGCCCGGATTAAGGAAATGAGGCTAAGGAAACAATCAACTAGAATGTAGGAAGAAGTCTATATATCTGATGTATGCCTCTCTTTATTGTACTGGGCATCTTCATTTTGAGCTAAGCAATTTAAAGAAATAGATGATAGTTTTTCAGACATTATTTGGTACACTTGGAAAAAATAGGCAAATTTTCAGGTGCAGAACCCTAATCAGTTGTAATTCCATGATACCTCTGCTCCCATTTCTAATGGAGTTAGCACAGGTCAGTACATCAGGGAAGAGTCACCATTTTCCCAGGTGAATCAATATGCTATCCAAATTATATTCAGTTAGAGACTTAACTACACTTACAAATGAGTGCTCCAGCTGTTTGCAGAGAGACATGCAGGGCACCCTGAAGTGCAAGAGACCTGATAACTTGTACCTGAACCCATTCCCACACAATATATTTTTTTCCTTCTGCCAATGCTTTGTATATGCAATTAGTTTTTTAACTACTTGCATCCTAACTTCAGGCAGAAAGAAAATTACACAGAACAGTATCTGTGTAGTACCTGAAGCTAGACCTCAGACAAACTCTGCATGCAAACTAAATCTGAATCAAATAAAAACCATCTGAATGCACGTAATTTTTAGAGTGATCTGCTTTTTTCAGTTCATAGTATTTCCTAAATGCTTTTTCATATCTAAGTGTCTTGGATGTGTGAGAAGTTTCACACATTTGAAGTTCTGAACTATATCCAAGCTCCATGAAACAGGCCCATTTAACAGGAGGTAGATCTGTGTAGGTGTAGATAAACTACCTGACAGACAAAATGCCTACAGCTCTGATGCCAGGCTCTAAAACTGATAATGCTAACTACTGAAACACACTTTTGTCTGCTCTCAGAGCTACAACAAAAAATTATCACTACAAGAAAGCAGCTGCCTGTAGAGATACAGAAGAAACCCACAGAAAAGTAGGAGATGAAAGGGAAATATGTGTTAACAAGAGCCAGTGGAAGCACAAAAGGCTTCATTAAGAGCCTTCTGGTCTCTTGGGGGCTTTGCTTCCCAACGCAACATGTCCTGCCTGAGCCAACCAGCTGGCAAGTGTCACCCCTTCCAGGACTTGACTCTGAATCAGAATAGCCTAATTAAAGATTAATGCTCTCTGACAAAAATTAGTAACTGCTTCTCATGCTTCAGAGAATGCATAAAAATATTTTCATACTTTCACAAGAAAATTAAGACTATCTAATTGGCTTGCAGCTTCAGGAACTGCAGGTATTCACTGGGACATCCATTTATGATAGCTTCAAAGCTGATTTGAAGCTGTATTTTCAAGCACTGTCAATCACTCAATTGACTGTCTTCCAAAGCTGTTATCAGATCCTAAGTCAGCTGTAACTCACAGTATTTTAGGAAATATTTTTCAATAATAGCATCAGGTTCATGTGAAATTTTCTAACTAGAGTTTAAAAACACTCATCACATCATCAAAGTGAGAACTGAAAGGGAAGCCAACTGTTTCACTTTTTACTAGAGTATATCTAAAATGGTAAGTAATGAAGGTCCATTTTAAGAACTGTTTGATTGCATAATTTTGTAACTAATTAATTAATTTGATGTGGCAACTAAGACCATGTCTTTAATTAATTAGAAATCAAACAAATTATATTAATGAGCCCGAAAAAATTATCATGAGAAGGCAGCATCCGAATCAATGCACAGTTCTATCCTTTGATAGTTTTTCCTCTGTGATGTCAGGCAGAAATTACTCCCATTTTGTGATTTAAAGAAGTTTTCCTCTCAGAATTCATTGTGATACTCGCACACACACTGTCATCAGACATTTTGTAACAAGCAGGTAGTTTTTCAGATGGCTAATCTGAAAAAAGTTAAATTTTCAAAGTTTTTCAGCATCTGCATATTGTAAGAAAACTCACCCACACAAAACTGAGCTTTCTCCAAGAAAACATCTGAGTTTCTGAACCTGTTTCATTTATTCATCTTTTCCATTATATTTAACCTTAGTTTGCTGTTTTATTTTACTTCCTTGGGTTTTGATTTTGATTGTCTCCTTGGAGCAAACTGCCTGATGAGCTTCTGTTTTGGGAATCATAGTTCTAACACACCATGCTGGGAAGAACAGATGAGCCTGACTCTCAGCTGAGTGTGCACCATCATTATCAGAAGCCTGGGCCAATGGTTACCATATTCCCTGGGACTCCTGCCATTAGGTCTCCAGGGAATGTTCTACCAGATTTTAAATGAGGAACAACCTTTAGATAAAACGACTGAATCTAACAGTTTAGACATCCTGTTTTAGGTGGATATGTATGTTGAGCTGAAATAAAAGATTTTTTTTTTCTGGTGTAAATATTCTACTATACTTGATCCATACTCCTTTGCAACTGGGAACTGCAGCATCATGTAAAATGTAGCACACAGGTTAGCATCTTTTGGATAGACTATGAAACCTGAACAATTACAGAGCTTTAAACAGACAAAAATTCATGACACTACATATTTGTATTAATTGAAAGGTGAAAGATGTGCCAGACAGCACTAATGTCCTTCCTCATTAACCACAGTTGCAATTTCTAATTTATCACATCTTTCTACATAAAAGGCTGTTAAATTGGTTTAAATGAAAAACCACTCTGAACTGTATTTGCAAAATAGGTAGAATAATACTTGGATTCACAGAATCATACAATAGCTTGAGATGGAAAGGACCTTAAATATAATCTAGTTCCAGCCCTCCTGCCATAGGCAGGGACACTTTCTTCTAGATCAAGTTGATCAAAGCCCCATCCAACCTGGCCTTGAATGCTTCCAGGGCTGGGGCATCCACAATTCCTCTGGGCAATCTTTTCCAGGGTCTCACCACACTGACAGTGAAGAATTTCTTCCTAGTATCTAATCTAAATCTACTCTTTTTCAGTTTAAAACCATTTTCCATTGTTTTATCACTACATGTTTTGTAAGAAATCCACAGGTGAAAAATTCCTGTTTGGATAAAAACATACTCATTTTTCATGTGTTCTTGTAAGATCCTTGGAGACCATTCACAGGATATCTCTGTGACACATCTTTCCATTAACTCCAGATACAAGATTTTCTATCTGGAGTTAATGGAAAGATGTGTCCCACCACACCTAATCTAGCAATTCAGTGTTATCTGCTGTGCTTCTGAGAAGACAGTACTTATTTTAGCAAGTACAGAATATATTTGGGAATAATTCAACATGCTGAAGCACCTTACACTAAAGTTACTGTAAAGAATTCTCTTTTAAATAACCACCAGCACAAATGAGAATCAGAACCCCATTAGGAACACATAAAGAACTAATGTGGATAATTTAGTTTCCATTTTTGTGAAATCATGCCCAGGGGTGTATTTAAACATTGCTAATGTTTAGGGAGGAGCTGGGTAAATTGAGACAGAACCTAGATACAACCTACCATTACCTAATCTTCCATTAGCTATCTTCTTCCCAAATTATCTTGCTAGCCCCTTTATTGCCTGTGACTCATGATGTGAGAGACAGATCACAAAACACAGCACTCTGACTGGGCAATCTCCTAATCTAGCCAGAAGAATATGGTGAAAACTGGATGTCTACATGTAGGCTGGAAGAGATCACCTATTTTCATTGGGAATTAACAGCTGCAAACTTGGCCAAAAGGGTCAGTTTCTGGAGGATCCTAGTGTTTTTTTCTCCACTGAAAAACATGAAAATTGCATAATCCATATTCATTTCACTCCAGAATGCTTGAACGGATCTTGTGACATCTGTTTGCCAAGTGAGAAATAGGAAACAATTGCAGAAGTTTCCCTGGAACTGGAGTTTCAGATCTGACCCTTAAAGAATGCAGCCTTTGCTTTCACTAATGCAAGTAATGACTTAATTATGGACTTGAAACATATGCATGAGAAAGAAGGAATCTAGCAAAGCTGACCATACACTGGGTTGCAACACAAGCCTATTGTGGCTCCAAGAGGTTGTAAGAGTGGCCCCCAGGGATGGGGACTGGAGAAAAGCAGATTACAGACAGCTATGTGAGAAATTATGGCCTCCCTTTATCTGGATCCCACAGCAAAAGTCATCCAAAGTGCAGGACTTTTCCAGGCTTTAGTCAACATATAGTGACAGGGATGGTGGCAGTTTATAAAGAAATTTGGTCAAGGAAATTCTCTAATTTTCTTAAACATTCATCCAGTCCTTAAAAAGTAGAATAGCCACAATGTTGTGCTCCACAAGTTGTTTTTAAAAACTGAATGAGTATCGGACCACATTTTCAGATCTAAACTTCTGAAATATGCTTTTCTCTGATGGTCTGCAGTCCCTTCTTACAAGGCGTATTTACACAGCTTTTGGCAAGATTTATCCCCAAACCAAGAGAAAAAATTACTTATTTTTCTTTGCTAATTTTACTATTACCTATGCTTAAAATCAGGGAAAACAAATAGGTTGAAAATTTGACCGTAAACTGTATGCGGGAGGCAGGCTGCCAAAAGTACTGAAACACATGTAAGTTTTGTTTTCTTAGCAGGAAAGAGAGCAGTTGTGAAAGCCTGGGGATATCTACTCTGGGTGGTAAAGCTAACAGCAGAAAATCAAAGAAATCTTAGCACTAAGCCAACAGTGTAACAAAAAATAGGAGTCAGCTCTTCATGGCCATGCAGATTACCACTCTGATAAGACTGTGATGGAGGGTAAGAATTCTTTCCCAGTATGGTGTTGACACTGCATAAGCTTTAATCTGTTGTTCTTTGGCTTTCGGATCTCTTGCTTCGCAACACAAACACTAACAAATTGACAAAAGCTGTGTTTGCACATTAGAGCTACTTGCAAACTAGCATTGCAAGTTCAAGTTTGGACATACGAGCACGCAAAGCAAAATGAAGTGGAAAGCTGTGATTTTAATGGGGATTTAATCTCTTTTGTTCTTCGACCTTTCGCGGCTCTCAGAATACATCAACGCTTCTGTCGCATGAGTTGCCTTATTGGCTTAGTTCATGCTGATACAGCCAAGCAAGCATTCAAGTGCGAGTGCAAGTGTAGGGTTTGGTGGTACATGGCACTGTTTCCAGCAGCAAGTACAAGAGTGTTATCAGCATTTCCCAATGGGGTACAAATCCTGTGAATCGGCCCAGCTGTTAGCCCAAGCACAGCGACTCCTGCAGCTGCACAGAAAGAGCCTCGGAGCTCAGTCAGAAAGTAACTTTAGAAGGAATGGCTCAGGCAGCTGGCAGTGCATTGAGTCTGGGGCAACCACCAAGCCAGCTGAGCATCTTTCTTGCAGAAGGTCAAAACAAGGCAGAACAGCGCTGACACAGGATTATAACACAATTTTCTCTGACTATAGCACAGAACTCTGATTATTAAGAAAATAGCATAGTGCATTTTAATGTATATAACAGGGGGGTTTATTTCCCCTTCCCTTTTAAGCCACAAAGCCTTCTCAACTAACAACCCTGTAATGGAATTCTCCTAGTGAAAAGTGCAGCAGGAACTGAACAGCTATAAAAGGAACCCACAGGAGAAAAAGAACCCACAGCAGGAGAAATGAAGGCCACAACTGTGATCAGTCAAGATGAAGCCAACAGTACTTTGTGGATTACCTGTGTGATAAAAGGTCTAACATTCTTTCACTGAACTATTAAAGAAAAGAAAAAAGCCCCAACAACTAGGCATCTGAGATTTCTCATAACAGTCTATCTCTCACCTGAGCCCTCTTTGCAAAATTTCAGCTGGGTACACTATAATAATGATACAAAAGAAATAAACTGGGAGATTCTTTCCAAGCATTTTTCTATCCATGCTGTAATTGAAATTCTGGATAGTCGCAGTGATATCTGCTATAACAGGAATATTGTATGGAAGAAAAAGATCTGAGTAAGAGAAAAAGATGTCATGTTTGTAGTTGATATCTGAGAAATTACTGGTATCACAAAGATGCTTCACATTATTAGC
This sequence comes from Rhipidura dahli, assembly GCA_013399225.1. Classification (NCBI taxonomy): domain Eukaryota; kingdom Metazoa; phylum Chordata; class Aves; order Passeriformes; family Rhipiduridae; genus Rhipidura; species Rhipidura dahli. The sequence continues at coordinate 1,543,713 of VXAC01004222.1, forward strand.
GATCACAAAGAGAAAAATTCCTGGTTATTGATCAGCTGCAAAAGAAATTCACATTTTGCAGGTGTCGGAAGCAACATAAAAACTGCAGGTGTAGTGCTCAGAGTTTTTCATGTAAGTGATTCAGTCCCAGAGGGAGAAAAAGTTGAGCTATTTACATTGAAAGAGTCAGCAAAATTTAGGAGTATACTGGGTATTCAAACATACAGAGCTGTCTAAGTTCAAAAATCTTCACGTTACAGGCCAGTGAGCTGTGATGGAAAATTTGTCCATGTGATCATGAAAAGTAGTAGAATGAGTTTGGGGAGAGAGCATAAACAGTCATGTGGGCCTGATCATATCTCAGATAAAATTCTCAGATATTTTCCTCACATAATGAGGGTTTTTAAAGTTAGGTCTTGTCACATATAACAGGATGAATCCTTTCATCTTTCTTCAGGATGGTGTTTCTATAAGGCAGGTCTGGCTTTTGTTTGGGTATCACCTGTTTACTGTAACTATGCCACAGCTGTATTCAGAGTATGCTTCACCCAGTTCTCACTTTTATTTTTGACTGTATATTTCCATTTCAGGAGACCTGAGGTTAGGAAAAAAAACCCCAGGTGACCAGAAAGACCCTGTCTTAAGTATGGCAAACATTCATGTATATCTGAAAATTAAGATGTGTGACCTGGAATTGTTTCAGGCTTCCCAGAGCACAGGAGCACGTTGGACTGCCAGCTTGCACCATCTGTCAGGCATAACTCTCACACTTCAAAAGGTTGGCTTTCACACAGTTAATAAATTCCATCCAAATCTCAAAGTTTTTCACACAGCCAGCTGAAGAATACCTCTGATAAGGCATGCTTGTACAGCTTAACAGACCTCCATGGAATGCCATGCCAGCTTTTCCATTGAAGGAAACAGAGATAATGCTCCTGAACAGTGAATGCCGAGACCAAATGATTAAATAAGAAGTAAATGTACTGCAGAAGACTAAAAAGGAAATAACTACTGAAACTGAACTAATTTTTAGAGAAAGCCACTTATTTCAGTCGAATAATGGCACTGGTATACTCAGTGCCAAATATAGATAGGACAATGCATCACAGTGGAGAAAAAAATGTTTCTGCATTTTTGTTAATTTAGTCTTTTCCAAAAGAACAAAATCCATGGAGCTGCTTTTGGAAAACTATCCTTAGGCATTAGAAGGTTGCCATCTGCTTTCTTTCTCTTCTTTCATCAAAGACTAAGCAGACTCACAACAAACCAAGCCTCCCCATGCTTGCAGATAAAGAGAAATCTATATACTCTTATAAAAAAAGGGGAAGCCTGAAGAGCTTACAACATTGCAGCTGGCTGAATAGCCTTCAAATACAAAAATACGTGGAATTCCTGCTGGGTCTCACCCAACCCAGCAGTACATCTCAGACTGAGACACTGTGAGGTGAACACATGAGCTTGGGGCATTATTTGTGGCCCCTTTCCCCAGCATCCAGAATTGTTGTATTAGGAATGTTAGAGAATAAAAGCTTGCCTAATTCTTACAAAGTCCATATATAAACTTGCTATCCTTGAATTTTTCTAGTCCTCCTTGCATGTCCTGACACACAGAAATACAGGTGAAACAGGCTGAAAGTCTTCAAAGAACAGTTGTAGATCCTGCTGAAGAACACTTGTAGATTGTTCTTGGACCTCACACATACTGTTTAGAGAATTTACATTCTAAGTTCTATATCACACTATATATCAGGAAACTCTCCTTATTAATATGTCACTCCCCTAAGGTCTCCTTTTGACCTGAGGGTTCAGTTCTCCAAACTCTGAGAATACAGATTAATCTAACTGACTTAAATTGCTCTATCCTGGAAATGAGATAGTTCAGTGAAATTGCAATTAATTCCCACAAATGTATCTGATGGAATTTAGCCTGAGGCATGCAGTAATGTGAAAAAATAAGTAATTTTTTTAATAAAACAAAACAAACTACTTCTTGTGGGAAAGGGATTGTTTAGAAACGTTTCAGCATCTTTGTGTTTCCCATTAGTCTCTCTTGGATCGTGGCAAAAACTGTAAACTTCAGAGGCCAAAAATTTTTAGGCTATTTTAACTCTGTGAGTCTCTCCTCCACGTGGAGTTCAGTGTCTCTCTGCTGTTCCTGTATTTGCTCATGGCATGCTACAAAGTTTGCAAGTCATTGACCAGTAGTACCTCTGTTCTGGCATTATAAATGGGCATGGCATTTTCTGCTCACTATTTGTGTAAGTAGCATTGCCAGAATGGCTAAAGAAGGTACTAAATACCAATGCTGAAGTAACCAGAAGATTCACAGCTACACTGAATCAGCTCAGTGACAAAGAGTTGCAAGCCTCATGAGTAAATAGCTAGAAAATATTTCTACAGAAAGATCCTTATGATCTGTTTTGGATTGTTTCTATGAAGAAGCAGTTTCAAGGCCATAGTTCTTTCTAAACAGTAACAAATGATCCACATATTACAGCAATATATGTTATGGTTTTGTTATTGCAACTTAGAGATCTGAACCAAAAATCTGATAAAGATATTTCTTTATTTTCTATATTCCTACATATTACATGACAATAGCAGCAGAGATTCAAATGTCATTACTTGTGAAAATACTGTTATTGTTACTAATTAAAGGACAAATAGACTTTTAAAATTCACAAATTCCAAAGTAAAATGGAAATTCAATATCTAATATAAAACTTACAAGAACATCTTAGTTGATACCACTCTGGAAGTTTAGCACAGATACAAACATATTGTTGTTTTTCTCTGCAATTTTAAGTAAAAAACTTTCAAGATTATATAAATGTGTTAGCAAAAGAAGAATTAATCCTTTGAGAAAAGATTCATCCATTATAATGTTTTGTTTAAACTTCAACTTGTGTATACCCAAAATTGGACTTATGCTCACAGATACAATTGTACATGTAAACAGTAAATTATATAAACAGTTCACTTTTTATTAGCCTAATTGACCATTCTTTAGAAACAAACCAAAGTATAAATACATATACATGGATTTTAGTGTCTGCATACACACATATGCATGAGAGTGTTCCCAGAACTGCTATGGAAACCTTGTCATTTAATGTACCCTAAATCTGTATTTGTAAGTTTGAAACCATGAAATTAATTTTTAAAATTTATTTTAATATAGTTTATTATAGAATACCCGCACAAGAAAAAAAGGAAACGGCTCTCACAGTGCTCCACAGTTTTCATGTCCTCAGCTTCTGAAACATTTAAGACTATTAACTTGCTGGCAGGCTCCCAAGGAATTTTAAGGCATCTGTGCCTGTGCTACTTATTTTAAGCTCTGTCTTCCAATGTTATGAAATCAGCAAACTCTTCTGACTTTCTCAGTAATTCCATTTCATGTGGTTCTGGCTTCCAGGCAGATTCAAAAATGACATAATTGCCTTTTCCTACCCACAGGTTTTGCACTGTTGCTGTTGGTTACACCCTTCCACGTAACGCGCAACATGAATCTCTCTCTGATCCCATATGCCCAGATATGGAAGACAGCCCAGCAAAGAGGACTGAAGCACAGTTTCTTGGCTTTCTGTCAATCACCATAGGTTGAGTAAGGCTTCTTGGGGATTTTTCCTCTCAGTTAATATTCCTTTAGCTACAGTGCAGTTCCTGTCAGTCCAAAGTCATGCTACTTCCAAAGGATGTGAACCAATTTCCCAATAAACTTTACCCCTGTTAATGAAGCAGGTATCTTAAATGTAGTAGCAGAGAATAAACAATCTCAAAGTGCTCCTTTTGAATTTTTTAGTATAGCATTTATGCAAATTTATGCACTCAAAAATACATAAGTCTTAATTTTCATTTAAAAAAAAATGCTAGAACTTGGCTAGTATGCATTCATATGAGCTATTGCAAGCATATTTTGCATTATTAACAATACTGGATAAAGTACCCAGCTCCTCGGTGGCAGGATGAATATTACAGGGAAGAAGCCCTTTCTGGAGTTTGTCATCAGCATTAGAGAATTAGAAGCAATTTGCAATCCTGTCTCACTGTCCAATATCAAAAAGACTCTCCTGATTTACCTGAAGACTATGAGAGGATTCATACACAAAAGAAATACGGCATGCTAACACAGCATAGGGAGTATTTCTTTGCCCTTTGAAAGTCTCCAGAAATTTTGCTTTTTACAGTTATGCTTTTCATGCTTGGTCAAATTTTTAAGTACTGCAGAGCATTGTGGCTACTCAGTTCTTCTAAACCCAGGACTACTGAGAGGCATTGGTTCAGGTGAGCTTCAGGGCAATTTCATACTCGTGGGCAATGACATTGCTGCTTTAAGAGCTGGCACTGAACTGCCAGGCAAATGAAAAGCATCTATCATGCTCAAGGAAACACTAGTCCATCTTCAGAAGAAATGGAGAAGAATGCATCAAGTTATCACCATAAAAATAAATGACCCAGCCTGAAAAGATAATGGATGTCCTTGTCTTCTTTGGCAATGAGCCAATTCTGGAAAAAAATTACAACTGGGCAAAGTGCTGCAGTGACTTGGCATCAGGATGTGCAGTCTAAAGACAGAAGAGTTCTCATGGGACTTTGTCATAATCAGCTACATTCATAACTCTGCTGGGCCCTCTGCTAAGTTCAGTGCAGCTGAGAGTCGTTTCTCTCACTCCCAGCAGTGAGGAATAACCCATTTGAACAGGTATCTAGCAGGAAGAAACCTGTGAGATAGGCTAGAAAATGATGGCCATCATAGAGCAAAATCCACTGCAACAGGAATTGCATGTGAAATGGATCCTGAGGATTATTTCTTTCTCTCGACTCTGTTCACAGTGCAAGCCAAAATAATATTTTTGTTTCTGTGATGAAAATTATCTGGCTAATAAGTTACAACATTTTTAAGAAAGGGATAAAATTAAAATCCTATCAAATTCTACCTTGGTGCTGTTAAAAAGTCCAAGGCACTCTAAAACATATCCTCTCGAGGCAACAGTTAAGTTCTAGGAAGTTTTAACAAACTTAACAAAAATTGATCTGTCCTTTGCTGACAAAATAAAATAAAAAATTATTTAGCTGGCTATGGTCTTAAAATTTTACTAAGTGTTTTTATCTCTGCCTATAATGAGATCTATTTCTTCCAGTAATGCAATTATTGTTAATGGGTTTTCTGATACTAAGAAAGAAAACTGATTTTAGCTGCAGTGGTTTTAGCTGTAGTTATTTAAAACATTAAATTCATCCATTCACATCAACAGTGACATGAGACATTTTAGTTTGTCATTAATAACATTACGCAAGCGCTTTCAAAAATCTTTCACACCCTATATATTTTTATGATACATAAAGACAAGAGTAGCTATGAAAGTATCCAACTTCTACCATTACCTCATGGCAAAACGATGATGTTTCTCTAGAAAGATGGTAAGAGTCTTTCTAGACAGGTAGAAGGTATATGTCATGATAAGCTCTATCAACTGGTATTTTATTTCTGGAATGTTTCAAGGATAAAAATCTGACGTGCTTATTCATCCTTCCCTAATAACCTTACCTGTGGGAACACTTGGGGCAAATCATCAGCTAGAATCATCACCCCATAGTGGTCAGTCTTAATGGGAACCCAAGCCTGAATTGCTGGCAAGAGCTGAGCATACAGAATAAACATTTCCTCTGATGAGTTTAACAACACTCATGTCCTTAGGAGGCCTGCTTTTTGACAACATTCTCAAAAAATATTGTCAAGAATTTTGTGAAAACAAAACATGTACACTTACTTAGCAGCATATTCACACAAAGCTAAAGGCATTTTTTTAAAAAAATACCCAGTTAATCAACAGACAAAATCTCAGCTCATCCACCCACACACGCACATCAGAACAACTCAAATTGAAAATAGTACATTATAATAAGTGACTCATGATTAACCATACTCCATACTGGACATGTAAAAACTGTATTTGTCAAAATAATAATTATTGTTAAAGCCATGTTCTCCTCTCTCTATTTTTAAAATTCCTTCATGTGCAGTGCAAACACTCCTGCATTTAAAGAGCTGAATTTAGTTCTCAGATTTCAAAATAAAATAAAGTAAAACAAGCCTTTGGAAATGTTGGCATTTTAGTACACCGAATAAAAAGACAAATTCCTGTACTATATATGTTCCAGCAAGTGTCATCAGTGTATCAAGTGCTTACACATCTCTTTTCCCATTTAAATTTGCAATAAAAACTTCTACTGACTTCAATTAGGGAAGTAAGAGGAATCCAGCCTAATGTACTGAAAATCCCATCGCTTATTTCCAAACAGTTTAACAGAAAGAGTGTTCATGGTACCTACAAATTACTGCATATTATTTATTGTACCATTTGGTTATTTTTCATTTCACTGGTGAAATAGAAGAGACTCAACTGTGTTGAGTTGCAGCTGACATTTAAATGTTGATTTTAAACCACGTAAGATTTCTTATTTAAAAGTAAACTTGAAAGTTTGGGAAAAAAATAATGCTATTAATTAAATCAATTTTACTGTCAGTTTTTGCCCCATAAAACATTTTTTAAAGACTTTCTTTCAGATGGAAAGAAGACTGTTTCATTCATTCATGGGCAATACTTTGGCTCCATGTGCATTTATATAAGTAAGAAGAATTTTGGACCTCCTTTCTATTACATCAATAAGCTTTTCAATTCCTTTTCTGCCTCCTTGGCTCTCCCAGTATATTTTGTCAAGGAACAAAGACTGGAGCAACTTCTCACGTAAACGCTGGCTCCTCAGCACTGAAACTGCAGATGCAGGGAATCTGGAAAAGCACAAAGAAATTCATCAGTTTTTGCCATTACTCTGAATTGCAGTATTTATGTTGTGGTTTAGCAATCAATTGTACAAATATAGGCTGCAAGTCAGCAAAGGAAGTCTATGCATGCCTGATCATATGTATGTTAATTGTATCTTTTACAGCTGTGGGATTACTCATACATTTTTAGATACATCCTGTCAATGTCTTGGTCCAACGATATCTCTTCCAGTAACTTAGTGTCTCATACTCAAACTGGGAAAAAATTACCAATCTTTTTACAAAATTAATAATTTGCAACTTACTCATCAATTCCTTGTAGTATTTTGAAGTCAAGATTGTCCTCATTTCTGTCAAAGAAACCCTTATTGTCTACAAAGGCCAAGTGCCTTTGGTCGTGCCTTCTCTGAACGATGTGTGTCAGGTCAACAGCATCCTGATCATCACATTTCAGCTTCAGTCCTTGCTGCATGCAGGAATCCTCCTTGAGAGGTTTGAATCCACAACAGTTTCTGTCTAGTCGATTATAGATCTAAAACAAAGTACAGCAGAGTGCCAAGTGGAAACAATACTGAAGTACTTGGGGTAAAGTGTCACTGCAAGACATCACTCTCTAACACAGCTGACAGGAAAGCAAGCTCAGGACAAGTGTAATTTAAGACAACAGTGAAATGATGTTGAAGACCTGGTCCCCATACCTCAGGTAGTGCTAGAAGCAATTTCTTAGACTGTTTATTTTATCCGTTTTACAGCCATGATTTGTTATGTCAGTAGAAAATCTTTCAAAATAATGGAACAATACCACTGTGTAACTGAAATAATGGGATGGTGAAAACAATTCTATTTTCCTTTTCAAAAGTTTCTTTTTTTACTGTTTTACTATTTTCTCTGCGGGAGAACAATAGAAATAGCAGTCTGACACACACAGATGGTCTTCATTTGGTGGGATCTATGAGACTAACTATGCAAAATAACTGAAAAGACAAAGTCTAAGGTGGTCTAAGACCATCAAAAGCTATAAAATGTAAGAGTGTATTTATAATCACAGAGCAGCCTCCCTGTGGTACCTACTTTTATGACATGATGGTCTAGACTATTTTTTCCCATGCAAAACCTCGACTATTCACCACAGAGCACTTAGCTGGAAGGAATACATACATCTGTGGAGTGGAGTAAATGTTAGGCAAATCTTTTGACCTGGTTGTTTCTGTTCCCTTTCATAAACAATGACACGAACAAGACACATCCAGCAATGGATGCCATTTTAGGATAACCATCTAATACAGGAAGGATAAATCACTCCTTGAAAGTGTTTCTACTCCTGTTGACTAGATGAGAGTAAATGTTCAGCCTTGCTGCAGCTGTGAGCACACAAATAGGCCTGGATTGCCCTTAGAAGTCTCACCTGCGACTTCCATACGCCCCACCTTTGCCCCTGAGCACAGGAGCCCCCCTTAAGGTCAGGCAGCTCAGCCCTCCTCCGAGCCCTTCAGAGGAGGGGGCATGTGGGGCTGGTTTTGTGCTTCTTGTTCTGCTACATGGATGTTCCTAGGTTGTTGCTCGAGGTTCCTGTCTGGCGGCCTTGGAGCTGCTTTTTCTGTGCCTGATGCTCACTGGGATACAAATGGGACCTGTGGTTTTCACCATCCTTCCTGCTGGGCTGCCTCTCCTGCTGGCTCTGCCTGTCCTAGAGCAGCCTTTGGCTCCAGCTCATCTTCCCAGAAGGCAGACCTGCTCCTGCTAACAGATGCTTAGAGAGTGGAAGTCTGGTCTGGTGCATATAAGACTTAATGAGTAACTCATCAAAGGCCAATAATTTTTCCTCTCCTTTGTTGTTTACTGTTAACTCTTCAATCTGCTCTAAGCACAAAACCATTACTGTTCACATAAGCCTTCTAAAATTACAATTTTATTTTTGTAACATCCCAGCAAAATGAACTGTTAGGACTCCACCTGATGTAGAACTTTGTTGCATGTTGAAATGAAAAGGCCACCTCTTTCATCAAATGAAAGTCTGAGAATAGGGTTTGTTTTCATTTTGTTTGGGTTTTTTTTATATGTAGCTATTGCTAGTAGTATTGCTGACAGTGTTCATTACCAAATATCAAAATCCTGAGGAAAGAAACAGGTTTCTGTTTCTCTTTCCGTGAGCAGCATTCATTATCTGAAGACTGTAGAGCCCCTCTTGCTTCCAGCATTCTAGCTCCTGGGACCTTTTATTCAATCCATCCAAGGGTAAAAAAGTAAAGTAGTAAAGCAGAGTCCTTCTAGAAAGACTCCTTTGATGTATAGACCTAATTCCTTTGCACCACACTTCACCACATGCATTAAATAGACAAGGAAATCACGTTCTTATAGACAGCCTCTACACAACATCCTGCAACATTTCAGTGTTAAGACATAATGATGGAACCCTCTGGAATTGATGCATATAGATTAACACAACTTTTTGTCATACATTTTGTGCATAAGAAGTCCAAACCCCCAGAATTAAAGAATACATTTTGCTCGAGTTCTTGTAGAAGGCAATTAAAGGTCGACTATAAGCATTTTATATCCTGCTCCTATGTTTTGCAGCATTTGCAACCAGAGATTGGGAAGATCTATCAGAGGTACCAAACCTGTTCTTCTGAGGGAATTATGTTTAATAGAGAATACTTTTCACCATTATTCTTTATTTCTGAATGACTCATGAAACAGATTTTATTTTTCTTAATAAAGAACCCCTCCTTGGCATTTTTATTGTTTTCAAGTGTTTATATTCTGCTGCTGATAAACTTTGAGAGCACCCAGATAAAATTGTAGTCTTTAAGAACTATGAGATTCACTCACTTTCTGGTATGCATGTTCTTGTCTGGTAGGCAACTGGAGATATAAATCACTCTGACACCAGCTACTAGTACAAGAGTAGTTTCTTGTCATGCAAAGTTCAGTCCTGCTGTATCTTATTTTTAAACCAACAACTCCTTCTGGATAATAGTTCTATTATGAATACTAAAAACTTGCTTTAGAAGATCCTAAAATTAGATGAGAATTTTTTAACTGTTACATGAGAGGACAACAATGGCATAAAAATATTAACTCTGACACAATCTGTAGTGTTCCTGTAGGGGTGCTATTATGTTTAGCAACAGATTAATCCATGTATGACTTTATACCCATTTCTAAGCAATACTTGCTCATAATGGGACTAAAGATGACATTAGACAAGTGACAACCTATTTTTAGAAAAGAATTGAATACTCTGTTCAACATAAAAAAATATGCAAAACTCTAAGTAAAAGCAAAATTTAAGACATTAATTTCCTCTACAGGATTAAGAAGAGCAGGGATAGGCTAAGCATAAGCCGAGACATGATTTTTACAAGAAATGTGACTCTATAAAAAACTGAATTATAAGAACAACCAAACATGATGCATAAAATTGCTGCAGTTTCAAATAAAGCTGTAATTGCTGCAGTAAGCTCAGTCACCTGGACCTGTCTGGCAGGTAAGGGCAGCTTAAAGTACTGCCATATCTCAGGAAGCCATAAAATTATCTTCCAGATGGGTGGTTCAGTTCAGGCCTTGCTAACACAGGGAATGTATTAATAATACTCTACTACACAACTGCTGTAACTGTGGCCACACACAGTAGCACTGGGCTGCACCGCAGGTTGGTGCTATTTGGAGAGCTAATGATGATGTGCAGTACTTACTCAAAGAGCAGCAGATTTATCATTCATCAGTTGCTGCTCTACTCTTTCTTTACTAGGTCATTGGCTAGGTTTTTGGGTTGTTGTTTTTTTTTAAAAAAAAAAAGGAGAATTAGCCACTACAACTGTTACCTTGCTCCAGATTGCAGCTCACCAAAACCACTTCAGTCACCTCTTGGGGCTGGGGAGGTGCAGCAAGGACCACACAGTAAACAGAGATTTACAGTTCTGAACACAGTCAAGATCTCTGTTTGGAGAAGCAAGGAGTGAAGGAGAAACAGTATTCCTGCCTCAAAGTGAAATAAATCAAGGCAAAAGCCTTTGCTTCCTCTTTAAAAAGAAATGAGTCAGTTAGGTTCCTGCCTGATTATAAACTGCATTTTGGCTATTTTAATCATAAGAAATAACCAGCAATAATTTCAAACTACGCAAATACCTCTCTTCCCCATTTTAAAAAAATGAAATACACTAAAATAACTTTTTCTAAAAATCCTATGTTTGCTCACATGGCTTTTGAGGCAAATATTTGTGTTCAGTAAACATTTTACCTGCAATAGAAAATCAAAGAGTGCCATCTTGGACCACTCATGATGATGGACTTCAGTACAGCCCCACTCAGCTTTGGGAACTTTACCATTCTGCCAGCATTTCTTCTTCAAGAGCTGCTGATATTGTCCCCATGTTAACCTCACTGAAGAATGGGTACTATTATCTGTTGGACTCAGTGAGGAATCCCAGAGAATAACAGGACAAGCTTGACCGCCTGAAAAAAAAGAAAAAAAAATATCATTAGTTTAGTGCAGTACTGTCAGGTGTATTTGATTGTTCTCTAGACATTGCTTTAGCATTAGTAATTATACCACTTTACAGATCTGGCAGGAGCACCAGCCAGGGACTAGGATCTTGACAGCCTTTGGTTAATGTGGTCTTACCCTACATCCATAACCAGCCACCGGAGGCATGGAAGCACAGGCATAAATGCCGTTGATGTATGGAAGACTTTCTTTGTTTGAAGCAATAGATTAATTTACAAAATCATTCACTAAACCAAACTATTAAAGAGTTTCTAGGTAGGTTAAAAGCCTACAATGCCACTGTGAATCAATGATGTAATTTCCCTCTGATTCCAGTGAACTGCTGATTTTCAAGAGCTGGAAACTTATGTCAAAGGGGTTTTCTTTGCATAATGGACATACAGACACCACAAATCCTACACTCCAAGTGGATTTATTTTGTTATTTTTTTAAACCTATAATGTATGACTCCACAGCTCTGAAAGGATATGTAACAATACTAGAGAGTTTGAGCTTAACATGAATAAACAACTTGACAAATTTCAAGGTTTTTACCTAGATATGATTTCTGTTTTGTATAGCAGGTATTTCAGCCAAATGCTTTAGTTCTTCTGTGTAAAGAATATTCTGCTCGTCCCTGAAACTGACAGAGGACTTCTCTTTGGTGAATTCTAGTGTTCAGCTTCACTGTGAGAATAAATCTCATCAAAGAATTTAAAAAGAACTTTTCCAGTATAAAAACTGATAAATATATTTCACATGACATCAAGTAACAGACATCTTATTAGGAAACTCTCTTTTTATTCCTGATGCAATGTTACTGCTGCTTAAACTGCCAATGACCCATGACTGACCATGGCTTGTAGACATTAAAACAAAGATATCCTTTATATTTTAGCGTGTGTAGACAGAAGGTCAAAATATGTCTTGGTACAGAGAGGAAGAACCATTTAACTGCAAAGTTTAACTGCTGTTTACTTAAAAGTGTTGGAACACATATAAAGCTTTAAAGAATTATTCATATTCATCTTGAAGTTCAAAGAACTGAGTCTACATTATTGCAAAATTTATTGCATAGTTAAGTGCAGCCTAAATTGTCTCTTTGTCTTCCACATGCCCATGGAGACAGAGACAGATCTGAAAAAAAGCTCTTAAAAACACATGAAGACAAGAGGTCCAGGCCACCTTCTTCAGAAGCAAACCAGACAGAAAATAGCACATGGAAAACAGGTATCAGTGCCAACAGCAAGGTGAAAGCTGCCAGTGTCAATGTTCCATTTGTAAGCAGCCAGGACTGTGAAAAACAATCTCCATACAGCTGAATCAAAAAGCAATTTGTTCAAAGGATGCTGACCGTTGTAAAACAACAGGTAAGAAGTTACCTTTGCCTGTACCTAGCATTAAAACATCCAAAGATCCATCTCCCACTCACTGAACAAGCATGACAGGTCCTGCATGCAATCCACCCAAGAGAAAAGCCAACTCCTTTCCAAACCACAATGTATTGGTCTTCTCTCTGCCATGGCTTGTATATACAAGGTAGTGCTTCCAACGCCAAGCCAACCCAACAACCCACCATCTCTTTAACTTCCTTCCCAGTTGTCCAGTATTTCCTAGAAACACAGAATGTCCTTCCATTAGGAGCATCAATCTCTCTTTCTTTAATGGTATTACCTTTATCAGCACCATGCTCCGCACTCTCCTCCACTAAAAAACATGCTGAGCACTCCTGAAAATCAGGCTTCTCCTCTGCTGAGATACCTGAATAAGTAATTAGGTAATTTATTTGGGAAATCCTACCCATTTCTCCAGCCCTCTCACTCTGGCTTTATCACCTACATTGAAGATGACTTCAGCCAAGTTAGTCCAGCTGTGGGCTAGGCTTTTTCAAGACAGCTGGAGAAAGTCTTATAATAAAAGCATTGGAAATTGTCACCACAAAAAAAAAAAAAAAAAAAAGACAGCTTTCTTCAGGACCAAATCTGGTCTATTATGTTTGTATCTCCAGTTACAACTTATGTAACTATTCATAAATTCTTCCACAAAACATAAACAGTTTTCTAAGAAAACAAACATCTCCTGTCTACCTAAAAAAGGACATGATAAACAATAGTAATACAAATACTTGAAAATTATGAATAATATCATGCCAGTTTCCATTAAGATACAAAAACATTTTTAAAGTCTTGTTAAATACAGGAAATGTTTGCATTTCAGAGGAAATGGGAGCAGAAAAGATGAGCCAAAAAAAAATATCTTTCAACTCTGTAATATAAATTGGATTACAGGAATATGAAACAGCAGCTTCAGTAAAGAGCTGTGACTCAAATTTTTGACACTTGCAGGAAAAACATGAACATGCTGAATTAAAGCAGTCTGATTCATAGGTGCATGAATTAAAACAGATAAGGGGTCTGATTCATAGCTGCATGACCCCAATGAAATCAGTGGAGATTTTCTGATTCAAACCTCATGGGGATGAGGCTGAAGGTACCTCAACAGCCACAACAGGGAAGGTTGAGTACATTTCAGAAAAAGTCCAATGTATTCTGTGTTTCTTTCATTAACACAGAGGGCTATTGCTTTTCTCTTGCCACAGCTGCACTGCACTGAATCTCACCCAGAGCTGATTGGCTTCATTTTATTTTTATATGCCATTTTAGATCTATGTATTTACTCAACTATCCAAAGGCAATCTTCAAAATTGTATTGTAAGGATTTTTCAAAACTCATGTTGAAACCATCTTCCTAGTAATTCATACACATTTTTGAATATCAAAATATTTCTAAAAATGTCTTAGCGAAGTTGAGTGAGCTAACACAGATGAAACCTCAGGCTGCTGAGATTAGACCACCTCAAGGTACTCAAACTGCTTCATGTGCCACTATGTGATGTATCACTGCATGGCTTCTTCAACACAGGTGTCATCTTAGATTTTCACACCCCACACCACTTTGAAAATAAACTGCATGCTTCTAAACTACATGTGGTCAAGCACATTTTGCTCTTGCAAACATTACTCTTTCATCTTGTGCTCTGACTTAACAGCTACAGCATTTTTTCTAACTTTCTTGAAAGAAAACATTTCCAAATGTGCCCAGAAGATCAACACAAAAACAGAAAATATTTCATGAGGTAGTTAAACCCTTTCTCCAACTCACCATTGTTCACTGTAAGGCAGTACATCTCACCACTGTCACATTTGCAAGAAGCAGTTTAGTTGTCCACATATTACCAGGAAAGGACACTTTAGTGTGGAAAATGGCATACAGAGCATGATTTTTTAGAGTTTAAGTTTTTAGGGAAAGTATACAGATCAGAAGCAGAAAGAAAAGAAGTTAGGCCATTTCTTTTTCTTTCTTCCCTATGCACCTCATGGTAATGTTCTGTCCTGTGCTCATATGGATGTCAGTATTAAGGAATGCATGAAATGTGCATCAGTTGCTCTCTGGACTATGGACTGTATTATTGCTTATATGTGAACTTCTCTACCCAGCAGAATATTGGAAATATCTCTCTTGTACCCCTTTGAGAGGTACAGCACTATATGGAAGCATTTTAGAACACTCTGAATGCAAAAAGGAGTGACAGATATTTATTCTTTGTCCTGACATTAGTGATTCATACTGCATAACTTTTGATGGGATGGCAAGAGCAGGCTGATAGCTCAGGGTATAACACAGAAAAAACTAGAACACCATTTATGATCATGCAAAGAACAGTAAAGCAAACCAACAGATGCAACCAGTGGAGCTATCATGTCCTTCATCTATTTGCACTAAAGCAACCACAAAAGGTGTTACTCAAAGGAAGAGTTTCTTGCATGTTTGGGGGGAAAAAGGAAGTTCTGGACAAATAGTGGGCTCAGTCTTGAGCTAACACAAAAATTAAAAAAAACAAAAACAAAAACCAAACCAAAACAAAAAAGCTGAATGAAGTACACCAGTGCTCATTATTCTCAATTCCCAGCATAGGATGAAACATATTTAGTCAGGCTCAAGATATCAGAAAACCAGAGGGGAACAGAGGTAGCCATCAGCACGCAGTAGTTCAGTCCCTCAGCAAGTGGTGCAACAAAACTGTATAGCAACAGCTATTAAAGAGCCCAGCCTCTCTGCTACTATCCAAGGAGCCAGAGTGCTGTCCTTACAGCTGCCAGCTGAGACACTGAAGCCAGCCTGCCCCAGCCCACGGACTTCCAGCTGCAGCTCAAGCCTAACAAACACTGCTATCATCCCACCCAGCAAATGCAGTTGCTGAGCTGGAAGCCATACATACATGCAGACAGAGTCAGCTCCTGTGCAAAAGTCATTAAGGAAGGGCTGTGACATCAAGCAAGGTCACTTATGTCTCTTCTATTCCTCAGGTTAGGGTTATGAAATAATGAAGTTTCTTAGTGCTGTGATGTTAATGTGACCATCCCAAAACTCAGACACATAAGGGTCACCCTCCATTTCTTCCACAATAGACAATATTTTTTGATTATTTCTTGGTGTTTGCAGGTTTGTCCTTTTTTTTATAGGTGTTTGGAGACATTTTTCATATCTCACAGGTAGCAATGGAAGTAACAAATAACTGCTTGTGTATGCACAAAATTATGCTCTTTTAGATTGTTATGTTCAGCTCAAAAGGGCTTTTCCTACCTATACTACTCAGGCTTTTTACATTCAGTCAATTCATTGTAAAAGTATGAGAGAAAGAGTTACCATACCTAATATTTCCATCCATGATGGATGATGGAAAAATTAGACGAACCACAAAAAAAAAAAAAAACAGTTAACACTTAAAAGGGTTTACAATTAACTAGGAAAGGTGAGGGCAGTAGACAAGCAACTTGAACACAGTATTTTGCTAGACTTTAAAAAAAGTCAGTGTCAGATCTGTGGGAATAAGGGAAATAGAACCTGTTCAGGGATTTACTAAGCAGTTCTTTGAAACTGCTTTTGACAAAATGAATGACAGTTTTGAAAAGCCCATTTTTTAAGATTTTAATGCTACATCAAACATGTCTTGTTGGATCACATCACAACTGAGGCAAACTAAAGGGATGTGTCGGGGAGAGAGATATGTCAGCCCAGAAATAGTGTACATTCATACACACATGCACAGTCTCTAATCCTGCATTGCTTGCTTTCCCATGTGAGTAAATGATTCACTCAAACCACCCTGCAAAAACCTTTACAGTGCCCATCTTTCTTAACTTAAACACATATAGGTCATTGAAATGAGCTAATTGCTCATTTTATTTTTAAGACTATATTTTTATTCATTTTCTAAACACAGATATTTTCACATTATGCCAAACACAAGCATGTAAATAGTAAAGATTTCAAGTAGTTATTAGGCATCTGAGTTCCAGCATATTTCCAGGCTAAAGAAATCATGAGGGACAAGGTACAGTCACTGTTCCAAATGCTGTTCAGCCTTTAGCTGGAAAAAATGAAGTGAGACCAAAATAGTGTTATTTCTCTTCTCATCACCTAGCAACACTCCTCTTGCAATAGCAACTTAGCCAGTTATGAGGAAAAGAAAATTAGAGGGCAGAATGACACGCTCTGTCCCAGACAGTCCAAAGCTTACAGTAAGGTGACAGACACTGAGCAACACAATGCACAATTAGCCTAATAGCAGTTTTCCGAGGTTTGCAGTCTGTCATCTCTGCAGCCACACTGTGCAGTGCTCCCCCAACCGAACTGCCCTAATGCCTCATGACAGCTCTATAGCAATAGATCTTGTTCCTAAAAATAAAATAGGCATAATGTATCTTCCATGCTCTGCAAGCATGAATAATATTCAGAAGCCTCCGAACTGTTGTTCCTAGAGATTCATTCCCATTATTGTACAGGCTGCCAAAGGGAAGGTTTACAAAGCAGGAAGACACTGGAGATCACAAGGTTGTCTTCCTGCTGTCAAACTTTACAAAATCATTCTAGCATTACTTTTAAGACTGATATTAAAGTATATGCTATTAGCTGATTTCAAAGCAAGAAATGAACAGCATAAACATAGCTAGCTACTTTTGCAATGATTCATTAAAGTGCTACATAGTCCTTTTGGATTGTGATTTGTGACTGTACAAAATCAGGAGTTATGCTGAAGATATTTTTAAGAAAGTACAAATGTTTAAAGTAGATTTCTAGTTCAAATTACAAGTCTGAATTCTACCTTTCATTTCACTAAAGGTTAAAAATCATATTTTGAACTGAAAACTCTACACCAATCATGTAACAGGCATATTGAGATATTTACTGTGTGTGTTTCATTGGATAATATATAGATGTGTGTAGTGAACCTCAAAATGTACAGCAGGATTCACTGAAATGTAGTTTGTTTGGGTTTTAACTACCAGAGGAAAGGGAAGCACTTATTAAAAAATTTTCAGTTCCCAAGGGCATTAGTGCCACAAAAGAAGATGCCAGCTTCTGCAGGAAGGTTCCCTACCTCTCCAAGTAGATTATCTGACCCCTCTCTGACCACCTGAGAGACGAATTTTTGTGCCAAGTTTCAACAGTATTTTATTAAAGTGGATTCTAAAAGATGAGAACTTTATTTTAAAAAATCGGAAATGTTCATTGAATCACAGAGATTCTGGAATCTCTTTCACCAGTTTCACTTCAGGCAGTCTGTACAATGTCATGCAATCTACGGACTGCTCTTTCTCTTTTTTCCTTGTTCCAGACCAGTGTGAGGAAACTGTAACTGCCCTCAGCAACTCTGATATTTGATGCAAACTTGGGGGAATTCATCCTTTGGACAGGATAACAGCACTGCAGAAGTTACACCCAGACACTGGCTTCTTTATTCCCTGTAACAACGGAATTAGTTCTTGGGCCCGCAGGAGTTAAAGGGGAAGGCTGCTGCTGCCCCATGGCTAACGCGGAGCGGGAGGGAAACCTCTGCACCCCACCTGCAAGCTGGAAACCATAGGAATGGGTTACCTTGGAAGAACTCTGA
Organism: Rhipidura dahli; assembly: GCA_013399225.1. Lineage (NCBI taxonomy): Eukaryota > Metazoa > Chordata > Aves > Passeriformes > Rhipiduridae > Rhipidura > Rhipidura dahli. The sequence goes on from VXAC01004222.1 coordinate 1,561,926, forward strand.
TCTCCTGCTCACAGAAGGTAAGCTCCTGTTTAGCCCCAAGATCCTGTCCAAATGAAAGGCAAACACCTCGCTCATGTCGAGAGGTCTTTTGACAATTCCACAGCGTCCTTGATTACAAGCAGTTCCCGTAGTGCTGGGACCTCCTGCAAATACTACCAGGACTGCTTTGTGTGAAGGTACTTCTTGAATGCTCTCTATGGGAGAATCTGCCAGCATGCGCATGTTTAGGATATCATCTTTGCTCATCCATGAGGGAGAGCTCTCACTGTAAATCCTGATATTGCTTTCCTCAGGCTGGAGCTGTGCCTTTACAGCTCCAGAAATCCTCACAGGTCCCTGGTGACCTCTGTCCTTGATAGCCATTCCTTTATGTCTGTGTTCATCCAGTTGGTACTTTCTTGCCTCCAGAGCGATGGCTGCTCCCATTGTGCCTGCAGCACGTGTGGCCCTCCCTGGCTGTTGGGCAAAGGCCTCTTCCCAGCCCAGAAAAGTGGCTTTTGGAAAGTGTTGTCCATAGGACAAAGGGGTTGCATTTTTCTTCCTGCGCTTTGGCTTCACTGTGCCTCTGATGTTGGCAGGCTTGCTGCGCTTGGACCGCAGGGTGATATAAACTACATTGGGTGGCAGCAAGGTCCCATTGCTACCAAGCTGGGGTTCCTGGAAATTGGGTGGTGACAGGGTGCCATCCAGTGGGATGCCCAGAAAAGGAGTTTGAGCTGCATCTTGGAGACTTCTGGAATTGATCTTTTGAGGTCCTCCTTTGTGCTGTGGTAAAACATGACCCACTTGGCTGACAAGGAATCCCAGGTAGATCACACAGGCAGTGCCCACGAGCAGATTCCTCCTTGTCCTTGGGCGCCTGCAAGTCCAGAGCCTCAGCACCCGTGAGGGCCACAAACAGCAAATAAACAAGTTTTTGATTTTACTTGGCTGATCAAAAGGGGTCATTTCTCTAGTGAATCCACATGATGAAAACAGCATAGAGTCTTCTGTACATACCAGCCAGGATGATGATGCATGATTTCCCTTCCCCAGTTTCTATTTCTCCTTTTCCAAGTAGCTTCCAGCATGGGTGATGAACAGAGGCTACCGATATGCCTGGCAAAGTGGTCAGCACTAAGGATGCTGACACTCCACCTTCTCAAACTGTTAAATTCTTATCAGCCGCCACAGGGGAAGTGATTGGCTTCAGAGAATGAATGGAGCCAGCTACGTAAGCAAAGTTTACTGACTTGTAGTCTAAAAGATCTATGTATCTTCTTTGCAAACTGCAAAAAGAAAACAGTAGAATTTCCTTTCATTACTCACAAATAGCATGTGGCTCTGTATTTTTCAGAGAAAAGAAGTTCTAGGTGAGACAGTATGCATGTAGAAATTTTTCAGGATACATCTTTTACTTTCTCATTACAGTATAAACCAAAATAATTAAATACAGGCTCAATTTGCGATCCCAGCTGGATATATTCCAGCATTAGAAAAAAAGCCTGTCAAACCCAGATCATTATCTTTTTCTTACAAGACAAAGTCTTAACTAAACCTTATGTTATGGAAATGCTGTAAATGATCCAAATACGAACCAGTGACTGTAGTAGTTAAATAAGCACATATTCACTAATACAAAAATATATGAGTGCCAAATTTCCCTAGTTGACTATGAATATAGTTCCCATAATTCATAAACACACACCAAAGTTGAAAGATGGTTCATTCTCTTCACTCTTGTGAAGCCATAAAAATAATCTAGCTATAGTATTTAAAATGACAGGATTACATATTCTTTCCAAGAAACAAAGAATCAGTGCACATTGTATATATATTGCTATAAAAATAAAATTTCTTACCTATTCAGCTTGACACATCCTTTGTTCTGGTAAACTCCATAGGTTAATAAAAGTAACTGAGTAAAAGCTGGCATCTAGAACATATTTCACTTTTAAGTATGGTTCACATTTAGGTATTTCATTGCAAGCTAAGAACTGTTGGGAAGCTAACTTTACTGAGAGGTGGTTGCATATGAACTGCTATAAACTTACATGAACCTCACGTTATAAAAAAAAACCCCAAACCAAACAACCCCACACACAAAACCACAGCAACTTCTATTTTAAATTCTGTAATGAAAAGTCCTGTGAAGTATGTGCCTTTCAAAAGTGCATTCCATCTATTTCTAACTCCTGAGGGCCCCCTAGTGCACTACATGCAAATGTACTGAAGAAATTCCCTTTTCTGCATTTAGTTTTTTGGGTTTGTTTTTTTTTTTTTAAATACCGCCCACCCCCTGGATTTAAGAACTTTTGGGAATCACATATTGTTCTGAGAAGAAGTGAAAAAACAGATAGTAACTTCTGAAATGCTATTAATCTGCTACTAAACAGTTCAGGAGCTCATGAGTGTCTCCTAATTTTCCTTTCTGAAGCGAGGCATAGTATAGTCCCTGTACAGCTGGAAAAGTTGAGGATGACAGAAGTTAAGGGGAAAACTCTGACATCTGACTCCTTTCCTAGTCTAAATATAAAATAATAAAATGCGTATGTTCACTGTAATTCAAAGTAATGAAAATATTCTCTTCCTCATAGTTAACACTAAAGGCCAATAGACGGTTTACAAGTTAGTTTATGTTTCATATTGGTCCAATCTGAATTTATAAAACTTTGTAAGGGTTTTTTTTTAAACAAGCCATCACTTACCTTTACTTTTTGTCTAAATATGTACTGCCAAGTTAAAATTTCAGTATCCATGCCCATTACCAGTAAAAGAGCCTTCCTATCATCTGTTTATTCCAAAACTGAGTTATTTTGAGGAATTGGGACTGTATGAAATATGTCCATCCACTTCAGTTCTTCTTTCTTTTCAGTTCAAATCTAATTGATTGCACATATCCCAAACAAAGAGATTTTATTCAAAAAGCTCCAGACAAGTTGCTTGAGTTGGAAATGTATCACACTATTTTCAAATACCCAGTTCCTGCATGTACACAGCACCCATCTATTACAACCAAGCAGCACCAAAGCACAGCACATTCCAGTTACTAACAGCTCTCCTCTGCTATAACAGTTCTCAGAAATTCTCTGTAATCTATGTAATCTTTCTACTGCTAGTTTTTAAAGATTATCTGGAGGATATTATAAAATGATATGGAGAATTCGTTCATCACTCCTCATTTCATTTGTAGCCTTGAAATCATAACATGGTGTACACACTGCTGTACAGTGTTGACTGCTGGGGTTTTTGAGTCTTTCTAAATAGCAATAGTATTTCCTTTATTTCTCATGTTCAGAAGAGAGAACTCATGTACTGGTATGTTCTTTGGAATGGATGGTGATAGAAAATAAACTAAATAGAATACAGTATCTTATTAGTTTAACAGATGTTTGCCTCAAGTTTTGGATTTTTAAAAGGCAGAATATCAAGTTTTTATTTTTATTTCAGCCCTTGTGGTGTACAGCTCCAGCTCCCTAGCAGGTACCACAAAATAATGAAGGCTGAAATGACTATGGAGTTGCCTGGAAAAATCCTATTTCATCCTGCTTCACAAGAAACCAAGAAAATGGGTTTTATTCAGGTGGGTACTATTCTTGTTGCCGGAATCATTCTAACCCAAAGCTGCTGCAAAGCACTAAAGGGCACTACTGAGCCAAAACAGTACTTCCTCTGTGGTCATAAAATAATTAAGACAAACTTTCAGAACAAACAGACTGAACAGCAGTTGTTGTCTGACCAAATTCTGGCCTACATGATTTCACTTTGCTACCTACAGCTAGCCTGTAATGTCTGTCAGAGTTTGTATTTGTTCCTTGTTCTACACTGTACCTGTGATATTGCCATCTGCACACATTCAACTCATATTTTCATGTAATTTCTTCATATACCCATATTTCCTAAGGTTAGGAATACAGGAATATAAAAACTAATATAGGCAAAGAGCAATGAATGGAAGAGGGGAATTTAAGAAGTATTTTCTAGTCCTTCACAGTCCTAGGTATAACTTGCAAATGTGAATGAATAGCTGGATTAACTATTTGCAATTTTTTTGTTTCTTCATTTTTTGTGGTGTTTTTTGGTTTAACTTTGAAAATCACCTCCACCTATACCTGAATTGCTAGAGGTTTTCTGCTGGTGCTAGACAAGCTACAGACTCTGAAGCAGCTGGTGGTCTCCACTGCTGCCAGTCTTCCCAGCAGGCAGTCTCTGGCCAATTTGCAGAGACAGGTGGAGTGTGCCAATGCCCATCGGTCACAAGGTCCCGTGTCTTGCCTTGTGTCAAGATAAAGATCCCTGGACACCTGAAAGGATGTGGTTATAGGCTAGGCTGTAACCACGTGTGTGCTGTTGCTTTCTATGTGCAGGCGGTTCAATGAAAAAGGTTAACACTTTTCCTGACACTTTTTTTTTCTGAATAAAATAACACATGTACTTGCTCTTTAGAATTCTTTTATTTGTGGGCTACATTTGTGATTATCATACAGAACATTATTCCTCTTGGATGCATTACAGCTGTACTGTCTCCATAGAGACATTCTGCTGTTCATCTCTATATGACACACGAACAGACATTTATGTGAAAATGATTAATAAATGGTGCATTCCTAGTTTTACTGAATACATACTACTGACAACTTATTCTTCAGAGACACAAAGTAAGTCCTTATTACAGATAATGCAGATTTGATTTGCAAAATATGAAGCATTACTTTAGAAGGCTCATGCTGTGTTTGTAAGGAGATCAATTTGGGCTGCCGTCTGGAAACTGTACTTCAAGAGTACTGAGAGAAATGTTTGCTTCGTGACTAAACATGCTGACTAATAGTCTGTGCTCTAACTGGTCTGTTAGAGCAAATCCTTACAGGGAAATCTGCAAAGATCTCTTCTTGACATCATGTGAAAGATTTTTTTCCTACTTGATTTTGGTTGCCAAACAGCACAGGGGTTGCCAGACCAACAGGTGGTATTTTGTGTGCTTAAGAAAAAAACCTGGATGCCCTGACTGGGCTCGGGGGTTTTCCTTGCCTTGCTGCACACCACGGGGCCAGCAGCTGTTGCACGGCCTCACAATGTCCCTGCCTTCCCCAAGCTGCCTGCGCCCCTCTGCAGGTGCCTGCAGCCCCCAGCCCTGAGACAGCCCCCAGCAGCCAGGGACACCTCAGGGGTGAGAGGAGCTGCAAGGAGGCCTCGCTATCCCCTCTGACAGCAGCCTCACCTTTGAACCACGTGTTCCTGGGCAAGTGTTGCCAAAACTTGGGTGCCTTTTGTGGAGCGCAACTCCTGTGAGGAGCAGCTTAGGGAGCTGGGGGTGTGCAGCCTGGAGGCGGCTCAGGGGAGCCCACAACTCGTGTAGCCAGGTGGGGGTCGGTCTCTTCTCCCAGGCAACCAGGGTCAGCATGAGAGGACATAGCCTCAAGCTCAGCCTGGGGAGGTTTAGGTTGGACATTAAGAAGAATTTCATCACAGAAAATACTGCAATATATGACCCAGGGAAGTGGTGGAGTCGCCGTCCCTGGATGTGGCACACAACAGGTGATTAAACACTGGAATGGCCTGTCTGGGAGGTAGTGGAGTCACTGTTCCTGGGCTGCCTTAAGACGGGAATGTGGCACTAAGTGCCCTCCATGGTCTAGTTGACATGGTGGTGTTGGGTCACAGGTTGGACTCGAACATCTCAGAGGTCTATTAAAACCATTCTGTGATTCTTCAGTTACAGTCACAGCACCGGCCTGTTGAGGCCACAGCCGCAATTCCACTGGGGAGGGAACTGTCTCATCCGCGCGCTTACGGCCGGGAGGGGCAGAGGTGCTTTTATCACAACATGAGTGCATTAATTTAAGGTTTCTCTTGGTGATTCCTCCCCGCCAGACGGGAAGCCAGAGCCCCGGGACACCCCCTCCGCCAAGGCTCCGAGAAAAAGGCAGTCGACAACCACCCCCTGCTCGTCTCCTGCCGGCTGCCGGACCGGGAGGAGGAGGCCAGTGGGAAGAGGCGGATGAGAGCAGCACTGGAGGCGGGCCGAGGCGCGGGGCGGTGCAGCGAGGCCGCGGTGAGCGGCGGCGGGGCCTGTGCGCGGGCCCGGCGGGGGCGCGGCGGAAGCGGGCGCGGAGCGGCGCGGGCGGTGGTTCTGCGGCCGCACGGAGGAACGGGACCGGGCGTCTGTCGGTACGGGCCTGTCCCGGCCGCCTTTCGCCCCGGAGCGGTGCGCCCTAAAACTGGCCGCGGCGGTGAGCCGGGCACAGGGCGCTGTGGGAAGGAAGGCGTCCGGCTGGAGCGGGGTCTCGGGTGTCCCCTCGGGGTTCGGTGCTGAGCAGCCGGGCCGCCCTGCCGCGGCGCTCGGGGCCGACGGCCGGGCCGTGTCCCGCCCTAGCCCGGGCCTGCCCCGGCGCGGTGGCGTCAGTGAAGCCCCAGCGGCTCGTGTGGAGCTCGCAGCTGAGCGTTTTCCTTGTTGCATGATAGCACTTTGTGCAAACAGTGCCCGCAGAAAGTCTTTCCAAAGGGTTCACATTAGGGAAGAAAAGATAAATTTCCTGAGCAAGAGCCCCGTCAAGGGCTGTGGTGTCACTGTGGGGTGTTTCTCTGAAGCACCTCGGGACTGATAGGAGTGTCCTAAATTAAAAGTGGAAGTGTCCACCCTTAGTGTTAAATGGATGGTAGGAGAAACGTGCAAATAAACAGTGTGACATGGAACATTTGAAAATATGTAGTTAATTAGCAAAGAGAATCTTGGTGACAATTTGGATGACCACTGAGGTGAAAGCTCTCAAAGACAGGCCTCTTGATTTCATCCCTGTCTGCAGAGATCACAGCGATGTGTTGCTGTTGCAGTAAGTGAGCATCGTGAGTTGTTGTGGGTAGAAAATGTTGTCATATTTCTGAGGGAAGCGTGAAAATGCAGCTCACAGCACTCCACTGGGGGGAACCAGTGAACTTAGTAGGGTAAGAGCAGTGTGTGCCAACAAAACTCCCAACATCCAACAACAAAATTGTATTTCTTCTGCGTGGGAACCCTGAAATGCTGTTCTCAGTAACAGGAACTTAGTGGGAAAAAATCCTGCGATAACAATATCAATTTCAGTTGTCTCTGAGTTTCAGATGCAACCACTATCCTTTAAGATCGTAGCAGCTTCAGCAAATGTTCTGGTTTGGCATTTGTTACCTCTAAGTCATTGGAGGCACATATGCAAGTATATCTGACAATAACATAGGATTGAAGAGAAGAGGCTTTTAGTGAATTTTCAAGAGCTCTCTGATGTGGAAAGTATGTAGAAAAAGTAGAGTCAGCTTAAAGCAATGTGCCAATTTATTATTTGCTCTTGACATTTGATCATACAATAGCAGAATTATTTAGCTTGGAAGGGACCTCTGGAGGTCACTGGATCAACTCCCTGCTTTAAGCAATCAAACTAAGAGCAGGTAGCTTCAGGCCTTGTCTGATTAAGATTTCTCTTGAAGGATTCGAAATGGATTTGAAAGCTGGGTCTGAAATTTAGCCAAATTTGGAACAAAGTGTCACAACCTTTGGAAAGTTACAGGGTTTTAACCAGTGTGAATGAAGCATTCTCTCGCTTATTAAAGTAGAAGCTGTGTTTCCTCTCCATTTTTGGGGTGAGGATTCTGGTTCTCCGATTGTGCAAAAGTCTTTACTGTGCACAATACAGAGTTTTTTGGAAGACATATTGCCCTGCAGCATAGTTCTCTTGGTAGATCTAAAACTAAAATATTTTTAAAGTAACATTTCTCTGTGAAAAACTAAAACAACTGGCAAACCCCTTCAAATAAATAAATCATCATGCAGGTAAGATACTAGCAACCTTTCAAATTTAAAGGCAAAAGTGGTGATTCCAGCATTCACAGAGCTGCAGTGTAATCAGCTTTTTTTCTACAAATTTTAACAGTTGGAAGGTCTTCTGGGCAGAACCCAACTCTCGTGCCTTACTTGTCCACTAGCTGAGTTAATGTTTTCACTCAGAGAGTCGAATGTGATGGAATGAAGAAAGCTGATGCCAGCTTTTATGTGTCTTAATCTGTTCATAGCATGTCTTGGTGTGTCCTGTGAAGTCAAGTCTTTGAAGAAATCATAGAATTACCATTTGTGCTGTTCAGTGTCCACAGGTCCTGGGTGAAACACACTTTGTAGAAGAGTCTTAAATACAGTGAAAAGTTCTTGGAGAAGCTTATCCTCTAAGTAGGAAAGAAAGATGAAGAGTGAGGGAGAAAAAGATAAAATAAATGGAAACAGCTGGGCCATTGTAATGATGTGTCTTTTAAATGTCATCACTGTTTCTCTTAAATGCTCAAGTTAAAAATACATTGATGTCTTTTGAGGGAAAAATTATAAAAATTAAATTACTATAATAGTTGTGGAATCAAACTTTTCATCTGCTAATGCAAATAATTTCAGCAATTGCTAGTGGCCCTGCTGAAGCTGTGGATGAAAGCATAAATTCAGCAGATACAGTTCTCAGTGTTCTGAGGACTGTGGAGAAGGCAAGACTAGGTAAAATAAGATGAAAGCATGTTCAGCAGCTCAGTTCTTGTGCAGGCTGTGGTTACAACACCTCTTACAAGTCTTGGCAAAATTTCCACCATCCTATTTCAGCTTTTTTTCTCCAGGAGTACCTAGTCTACCTATAATGGGAAAGGGCAAACTGCACTGGGATGGTTTTGGATTCAGTGTAAATAGCATTACTTGGACAAGAGGATTGTAGGTGTATTGCTATAACTGTATTAAGTATCCTGTTGCCATTTGAAGTTAAATTTCCAAATGCTCTTCTTATATGTAGTCTTTCAATAGTGGTATGAAGATTATGTACACAAAGTTCATGTTATTGTGCTTGTCCTCAGAGACACCTTTTCTGTCAGTTATAACTGTTATCAAAAGTATGTGTGTGGCACATCTGTTGAGTGTAACCTCAAGATGACTTTCCCACTTTAAGAAAAGTCAGAGGTATTCTGGGATTAAAACTATCTTTGCCTTTCTTATTATGCTTACGTGGAATGAGAGACAGCTTTTCCCTTTGCACCCCACAGAAAAATGAACCTTTCTTCGTATTTTGTATTAGCTAGAGCAGTCCCTGTGGTTGCCTTATGATTCTGTATTGATCCCACTGTGGCACCTATAAAATCTCTGCACCTGTTTCTGACTGCTCGATGATGGGTCTGCTGTACCTGCTTCTGACAGTTAAGATTATGTCTAACCCCATTTTTTTTTTACACCCCCCATTGTTATCCCCCACTTTGGCTACAGGAATAAGGAATATTCTGATAGAATATTCACCGTCTCACTAAAGCATCAATGCTTCCCATAGGCCTCACAGGTTCGAGTCCTCATAACGTTTTGAGTGCACCTCTATATTCACTTTTTGTGTCTTCAGACAAAACATACAATATTGGGGATTGTTGTGCATCTTTTCTTAAGTCATGTTGTTCATGTTTTGTGGCAGGTTTTCATGTGGTTCTACAGTGCACTTTTGCAGTTCATTTCAGCTTTTAAGAGAGGGATGAGTAGGGTCCTTTAAGTTTGAGGTTTCTGAACTAGGTTGGTATTATTTAATAGTCCACATACCTAATTCCACTCTTTGATTTCAGATTCTGTCAGGACCTGCAGCAAAACAACTCCACAAAAAGAAACACCTTCAGAACAAAGATGAATATCGGGAAAGCTTACAGTGCTGTTAACATCAGCAATGGAACAGATCTTGCTATTGGGTTTACCTCTTCCACAGTAGCTGTCCTTCTGTTTGGGACAAACTTTGTGCCTGTCAAGAAATTTGATACTGGTGATGGTAAACTTAATTATATTCTTTAATTTGGTTTGCTATTTTTGCTAATAGGAATAATATTTTATCAGCAAATTACTAGAGTTTCAAGGCTGTCATCACAGCCTTAATCCAGACAGTGTATTTAATTTTGTCTGGTGTTGTTATGGTATAAAGCAATAATAGTTGCTGCAGTAGCTTCAGGATGTGGCATATCTTTGAAGAGCCTTTTTCTATGTTGTGCACTTTGACAGTGATGATGTACATTTCATGAGAATTTCACAATGGAAAGTGAAATGTCCTTTATTCTACCCTTGTGGAGATTCTTGGATACATGCAGTGTTTTTATAAATAAGGTAAAGGTTGTTTGACTTTGGAGCATTGCCTTTCAATGGTGGCCCTAACATAAAAACTGAAATTCTAATAATTTAATATGGTGACTTGGCAAGAGGAAATAATTATTCCTATTTCCTACTTGGAATATTATCACTTTACTAGGTTTGTATTAGATTTCCATGTTTATGTGAAGCATAACCAATTACCAGATCCCTAGATGAATAAATCTGCCATTATGGTATTGCAATATAGTACCTGCGTTGCAGTCTGGATATAACCTCTTTGTGCCAAATATGACCCTAACAAGACAAGCTTAGGCTTTTAAGGGAAAGTCTAGCACAGCTGGCCTAAGTTAACTAGTCTGCCTAACTGACCCTTCAAGAATCTACAGAGGTAGAAGAGATCTGTCGCTGACAATCCTCAGTGTCCAGGATTAGTGGAAAAGCTTCAGCTTTGAAGAAGTTTCATCCTGTGCATGCATCTGTGTTAGCAGCTACTGGGGTGGTGGGAGAAGTTTGCAGCAACTGAATGTCATCTTTGTCATAAGTCCATTAAAATTTTTCACATGTTTAAGAATCAGAGCTTGTGTAAACTTTGTCCAGCAAAGTGTCTTTTGCAGCTCTGTAGGAAGAATGCATGGTAAGGACAAGACTGACTGAATTATAACCCACCCTAAAAATACATCCTTTGAATAAATTGTGGTTCCCTGAAATTCGCAGAGGAGGTGGCCACCTTCTTGATTTTTTTCTGTACTACTCTATCTAAGATAAATGTATTCTGGTAAGAGATTCACACATGAAGTATTCTACAAATTCTCTGCTGTGTGCATTTGGTTTTTCTACAGGCATGTTCTTCCAGTGGATTCTCTGTGCCTCCATATGGATAGTTTCTTTAGTGGTCAATTTGATCCAGAATTGCCCCCGGTTTTGGCCTCTGGCTATGGTTGGAGGTTTTGTGTGGGCTACAGGTGAGGCTAAAGAGTTTCCAATTCTTGAAACTTTTCCATATATAAGATAGTAGTTATTTAGTTGATATTCAGTTCTTTAAAGCCTCACTGTTAATGGAATTTGTAGTAAATACTGGTTTATTATGCTTATTTTGTAATAGGCAAATTCACAACAAAAATAATGTTTAAAATTATATGAAGGAAAAGTCTGTGTTCAGTGTATTTATTTTTTTAAAACACTTTTTCTTATCACTTTGTAGTTTCCTAAATTTCTTTGCCTTCTGATGAGGCACAGAATCTAAATCAAATATATACAAGAGCACATTCTATTTTTTAACTGATTTCTGTTTTGGTATTTGTATTTCAGGCAATGTTACAGTTGTCCCTATTGTCAAAACTATTGGCTTAGCACTTGGTCTTTTGATATGGGCTTCTTTTAATTTGCTGACAGGCTGGGCAAGTTCAAGGTAAGTAGGTTTTAAGTCATTACATAATTAATGTTGCCAAATCTTCATTAATATCTGCATTGAAAACTCACCTGTAGAATCATAGAGTCATTCAAGTTGGAAAAGACCTTTAAGGTCATCAACTCCAGCCATTAATATAACACTGCCAAGTCTACCACTAAAGAGGATTTATCCTATGTATTAAAACTTTCCTTCTCAGTGGAAAGTACTCAACTATTTTAGCTTTTTGTATTTCCTCTGTTTTAACAGAAAGAAGAATGCTCAGTGATGTTATTGAGTTGATAATGTATTTCTTAATGTAAAACTAGTACATATTTGTATTTTTCTTCTGCTATGTGATCTGATAAAATTATTTAACTTCAGTTTTTAAATATACATAATAAAAAACAATGCAAGTTAAAGGTTGTTTTTGTATAGTAGGCATAGCTTTTTGCAAGCCAACTGAAGCACTGATCTAATACTGAAAATACATACTTAAGCAGAATTATTTACATGAGTCAAGACTTCAAAGGCTGTTATAATTTAACTATTTGTATAAAGTCAGTCCAACTAATTGTTCAATGTTCCAGGTTTGGTTGGTTTGGAATTGACCCAGAAGAGGTATCAAGACCAATCTTAAATTATATTGGAGCTGGACTTTCACTTATAAGGTAGAAATTGATTCTGATAATGCATTTCTGTTATGCAAAATACATATTCAATAACCAACCACCAGGATGCTTTAACAAGAGAATGAATATATTGGACAATTTTTGGCAAATCCATTTACTACCAAATTCATGAGCTATCCACAGCTAGCTGGTCAGTGTTCTGTAGAAACAGACGTTATCCAGTACAGGGGTGAAATGGTTATCCATAAACATGGAAATATATTTTTATGCTGGTAGGCATGCTCAAGGCAAAGCAGAGATGTGCAGATTACCTCCCTAGCTAGGTTATCCAAATGGTCCACTTTCCCCAAATGCCATGAGAGGACAGACTGACTAGAAAATCTTGTTGAGGAAAACTCAGATTACTGATCCCACTTCACTCAGTCAGCTGTACAAATCTTAGTCTCTTAGCTATAGAAGCCGCCAGAGAACTCCTTCCCTGATACTTTGGGGTCCATGAAAGGCTGGAGGCTTTGCATGTTTTCCTGCCTGTAGTAGCTCCATGTCTTGCAAGTCGTGAATCACACTTCAAATTCCCACACAGTGTCTTCTTTCACAATCTTTGGAAGGACTTTATTCTTTCTTTTTGCTTGTTTTTTATTTGTATGAGTGCATACATTCTGGTCCAAACAGAGGGAAGAGGATCTTTGTTATGTAGCAGTGTTCTTGCTTTCCAGCAGGGTGGCTGGGAAGATGGCCCTAAATCCTAGGGGCTTTACCATAAGTGTGCTGACAGAAGATACACAAAATGCCTTTCAGAAAAAGAGGTTATTAAGAACATGGAGATAATGAAGCTGTTTCTCATTGGTAGGAGAGAGCTGCTGCCTTAGATTCATGATTTTTGGTTCTGCTTTTCTTCTTTCCTAAGAGTCTGCAGCTTTGTACCCATTTCCGTTTCATGTGGCACGTGAGTTTTGGAGGTACTGAGAAAATAGTAGCAGTGCTGCTATTCCTGTCTGATGAATTCATGCAGCTCACCATCTGCTTCCTGTTTCTGAGATATTATGGAGGAGTGACCAACAGGGAAAAAGATTGTGACCAAACATGTTTTTCTGGCAAACTGCACAAAGGCTGTGCATGTTGCTCTGTGGAGCTCAGAAGCAGGCTTTTCATTTTCGCCTCCTGCGTGGAATCTGTATGTTTCCTCTGGAGGGAACTGACATGCTTCTGTCAGCAAGAGATGAATCCTTCTTCAGATGGAAACATTCATTTTACAGTTAGGAGAAGAAATTCCTAGATCATCAAAATGTTTTTCGTGAAAGTAAAAAACAGATCCTTTCAGTTTTGATTGCTGGTATTTACCTGATCTCCTATAGGCAGGGTTAAGAGTAGTAATATTACCCTTTCTTCTCCATTTTATTCACTTAATGCACTGAGCAGCATTGGGCAATATCCCTTCTCCTTCTGTGTTCTCACAAGGCCTTGTAGCAGCAGTATTCCTTCCCTCACATATGATAGAAGGCTCAAAATTAACGTTTTTCCATGAGCATAGAGGCAATTCTGTGCAGGTTTAGGCTGTTCCATGTAGAGTTTTCAAGCATGTGTTCCATTCATGTGTGGTTTGATATAAAAGGGCACTGTTAGCTAAAGCATCTGTTGTTAATGTGGTTCCGACTACACACTTAAGATGTTTCCACATTACATGAGAAGAGAGATCTATAAAGTGATACAAAAAGTGATTTATTTCCTTACTTTCACTTAGGTTGTCTGTTAGCTAAGTTAATTTAACAACTTAAAATTACTGTATTTATATCTTTTATATATATATATAATTGTAATAAGTTATGACTTAAAAGTAATTGAATTTTTTTAAATATAATGAAGTGACTCTAATAATGAAAACAAAGGAATATGCCTTCAGATAAAACTTTTGTCTCTGGACACTAAATGTTATGACCTTATGAACTGACATGATATTTATTTGGTGTATTTTTCTCTTCTGAGTGCTGTCATATTTCTTTTTATAAAAACTGAAGTCCAGAGTTCTTCAGCTTCATTGGAAAGCACACCTTTACTGAGGGAAAGTGTAAGTACTCTACAGTTGTTACTTTACAGCCGTGAAAGTACATATTCATTTTAAAACAAAAAATGTGTTTGTTAGTCGGCTTTGCTAGGATTTATGGTAGACTACATAAAACAGCATAAATATGTATTGATTGTATGTAAGAGGAAGCAATTTCAATTAAACGTTAGCTATGAAACTGTGAGGGTGCTTAGATGAGAGGCTGGATTTTTGCCAGGTTGCTGAGCCAGGAGACTGCCAAGAGTTGCTGACTTCATCATCAGCTGTGGCACAGGTTGGAAGCCAGTGTGGGGTACCAGATTGGCTGTCACTCCTTAGGGAGCCCAAAGTAGAGTATGCAATGACAGCTGGAGAGCCACAGGCTCCTCCTACCATTGTACCTTACTGGTAGAAGTCAGTGCTCAGTGGCTACCTGAACCGAGAGGCCTGAGAGTTTTCTAGCTGTGCTCAATACTCACTAGAGGTACCAGTCCACCAGACTGAAGCACAGAAGAAAATCTGATTGCACATTTTAAGAAATCAAACTAAACTAAACTTGCATGAAAACTTGGGTTTTTTTGCAGTCTATTAATGATTCTGAATGTACCACTGAGGACTCATGGGTGAACAAACTTTCTCCATCAAAAAGGAGGCTCATGTAAGTTGCTAGCGGTTCTTTTACTGGTACAGAACAAGTAGCCAGACAAAGTAGTTAAAGAGTGTTAGAGCAGAATTTGTGTCCTGTGGTTTCCTAGCAGTCACACACTAATCAATAACATGTTTTTACATAGTGGTATAGTGTGCAAATTTGTATATGAATAGTTGCACAGCTGTTTAGATTATTCCAGTGGCACTGTTGAATGTATCTAACCTTGCCAATTAGGTATCAGGCACTCCTGGGAAAAAATACCATTTGGCAAAGTAAATAACAATATCAACTCAGTAATTCCAGAGCTGGTTGATTAGCACTCCAGCATAGAAGAAGCCTGTGCTAATGACATCCTTCCAGGTGTCGTTTCCAAGCGAACACATCTGGAGAAGGCCTGGCAGTATGGTAAGGAGACAGTAGAAGTGCTCCAAAGCTGAAGCAAGCTAGCCAGGAGCCAGTGTGGGGAGTGGAGACTAACAAGAGCACAGCGATCTGGAGATGGAGATGGAGAAGGGGACTGAAGAGGCAATGAACCTGGGAAGTTACAAAGAATATATAGATTGCAACAGCAAAGGTGAGGGTAGAAGCATTTTAAATTGAATTATTGTTTGTTGTCCCCTAGCTCTGCTTTTAGGAAATCTAGTTAGTTAATTTCCCATATTATTAATCTAGATTGCTGGCTTTTGGGGCAGGAGTTGACTGTGTTGCTTGGCCACAAAGTATAGTGAAACTAAGTGAAACATTTCTCTACTAGAAAATAAAAATGTGCTAAAATATATTATTTTTATAGGTAGCAATTTTTTTATGATGTACAGTTTTTACCTGCAGTACTGGGCTTACATGTGTTGTCTACTTCCTTAATTCATCCTATGCTGTTTTCTCCAATTTTTGGTTTTTTTAAAGAGGCTGTAGCCTGGCTGTAGTAGCTGGAATACTCTACGGTTCCAGTTTTATACCAGTACTTTACATCAAGGATCATGGAAGAAGAAATGAAACTGTATACACAGGAGCCAGTCAGTTTGGTAAAGGCTAATAGATCACTTCTACTTTATTTCATCATTGTGTTCTCCTGCTTTTTTAAAGGCATACGGTGAAAACCTTGATATGCCTGAAAATATACCATGACAATTTATCAGTTCTGCACTACTTTAGATGTTGTCATAATCATAGCCCTAGCACTCCTTTTTCCTTAGACATGAGTTACCCCATTAAAAAGACCTAAGAAACATCCCAAAGACTACCACACTTAACTCACAGGTATGTTTATGAAGGCATTAAATATTAGCATTCTCAAAATATTCTCAAGAGTTTGTATGAGTGGAGAAGGAGTTAAACAAGGTCATGAGCTTGCCAATTGCCAGCAGCAATAAAGGAAGAGAATATTGGTCATAACTGATGAGGAGAACAGATACATGACAACATAAGTAATTAAAACCATGTCTTTTTTTTTTAATTGAAACTGTTTAACATAAGCCTAATTCCCAATTTCAAACTACATTCCCTCAGAAATGTTTTCCTTAAGGTTTAGGTTATACCTTATCAGGTAATGCCTGCAGCTGCTTAAGAGCAAAGCACTGCTGAGAACACATAATGTTGCCACTGTCATGTACAATTTCTCTTGAATACTGCAATGTATATATTCCCTAGCCAGGCAAAACAGATGTTGTCATTACCATAGCTGCCTTTCCTGTTGAGAATTTACAGCTCCAAGGAGACAAGGATCACCTTGCTACATGCTTCTGCTTTACCATGTTGGAAATACTCTCTTTAGCACATACAAAGTCCATAAAGGATTTGTTGTTGTTCATAATTACAGTGATCAAGATTACGATACATACTTCAAGATTAAAAAATAACAAAACTGAACCATGTTTTGCTTACATAGTCTGTGCAGTTGTCTTGCCTGTAAATGTACAGAACAAAATAAGGATGCAGAAATACAAGAGCATAATTGTAGATGGTTGAGAGGTTGTAATTATGTAAAATCCTTACCCCAGTTTTGTAGCCTCAGCTGAGGATTTTCTCAAGATTTTATTAAATTAATCCAGTAATATAATAGAGTTCTAAAAATAACAGCTCATAGAAATGCTTAGAAGTCTGTAATAAATGGTGGAGTCAACACAGCATTTAATTCATGTTTAATAGGTGTTATTGATTGTATCCATCCACAGTTAAAATGGCAGCTGAGTTTGTCACAATGAGATTTGAATTTGAATTCGCACCTTTATGCAATTTTGTTCATATGAATGCTATCAATTAAAAGAATTTTGTTAAAATTAATAACTGGTATTTTTTCTAACATCATTTTGTAATTGCTTTTTCAGATTTAGATTATGTTTTTGCACACTTCAGTGGAATATTTCTTACAAGTACCATCTACTTTTTGATCTACTGTGCAGTCAGAAAAAATAAACCCTACGTTTATCCCCAAGCCATACTGCCTGGTATGTTTTTAAATTAGCTGTTCATTTCCATTACTTCTCCAGATCATTTTGCAGTGATTAGTTCAAGTTGTGTGTTGGAATTGTAGTTCACCTTTCAAGTATCGTCATTTGACTTTTAGTCTCTTTTGAAGGATCACTTCTATTTGGTTAATTAATTAAGGTTATGAGACAGTAATAATTTTTGTTCTATTCTGAAACTAGAACAAAATGACATTGCAGATTTTCAAAAATTTACTGCCAGAGTAGAGAGCATGTTGCCCAGAAAATCATGAACTTTAATTAATTTGGTACTTCAGTTGGAGCAGCTGATTTTCATCCACTGAGCATTGGTTTAGATGGGCAGAGCCAGCTGTTAATTTAGTTAACGTACTCAAATACATATATACTATTTCTGTATTATGCTATAAGTGTAAAACTTCCACAAATGTCTGCCTGTACCTTGCTATGCATGTTTTTGATTGGGATTTATTTTTCTAGGGTTTGTTTCTGGTGTGCTTTGGGCAATAGCCAATTGCTGCTGGTTCCTGGCCAATCACTATCTCAGTGCTGTCGTCAGCTTTCCAATAATTACTGCAGTAAGTATATAAAAAGTAAAATCTCTGACTAGAATTAAAAGTGAATGGGTTTTTTCCCTTCTGTTTTTGGAATTGAGTTGAAATTATGATGGGTCTAGAGCATTTTTAGTCAAGAGTATGCAGTGCCTCCTCTGCTTGTCTGTGGTAGTCTTTGGATTTTTAGGAACATGAATGAGTGTGACAAGCAACATCTTGGTCAATGTCAAGCATAAGCAAAAACAGAAGAATTGAGAGTGTGAGTGTTTAGGTTATGTAAAAGCCAAAACTTTGTAAACAGCATTATATCAATATTAACTATTTAATTGAAGGGATTAAAAGAAGAATTATTTTATGCTTTCATCCCAGGAGGTTTATTTTGGTCTGGAAGTTTTTGAATTTGTGAATTTTATCCCCTAATAGTCGTTTTGCTTTAATTAAGTCAGGCTTTTTTTCTTTTTGCAGTTCTTGAACAAACAGAACAGATTATGTACTACTGAAAATAATGTTCTTATGCAAATGTGTGGAAAATAGGTTGGCCTGTTCTGTCTGTGTTATTCCTGGATGTACCTTTAAAGCATAAATTCCAATCACTAAGTAAAAGTAAACTGCATTTACTCTCTTAATACTGTACTAGTTGGTGATGCAAAGGTGGCAAATGAGAGTTAATAAATATTAAAATCAAATACAAAATGTTTTGCTTAACAGCTGTATTTTGGAAGCAAGCTAATGAAACAAGTTTAATAGGGATTAAGCTTTGCCTCAAGATGCAGTAAGTCAAAATAAACTCTGCAGTGTCCCATGGAAAAAAAACCAACAAAACTTGGGATCATGCTAATTAGAAATTGAAGGATTAATGGAAAGCTGCTTTAGTAATTTAGTTATCAGTATGCCTAAAGGGCAAGGATTTAAAATCACAAAATGAGAAATGTAAGGACAGCGGTGATGAGAAACTGCCCATCCCGACCACAGGTTCGGAAACGCTGCTTTATTTTACCCTGGAGAAAATTTTCTGGGAAAATTATCACATCCCTTTAACACTTTGTTTCACTTTTAAAAGTGCGTTTCTCTCTCAGCGCACGTTATCTAGAAAGTGAAATAACCCCTCAAAGAATAGTTGGCAATGTTACTAGGAAACAGCACCCACACATATATTCAGCATGTGACACTGTTTCCTGTCTATAGCTGTGTCCTATCAGCTGCATTGAGGGTGAAGGGAGGAAGGTCACTGGCCAAACATCTGTCAAGTGTTCCTTAGAACAGCTCTAATGGGAAGCATTAACAGAGCCAGTTTTTGTTTCATATTTGGATATTTTCTCAGAGATGAAAATTCAGATCATTGCTCCCTCAGGGGAAAAACTGTATTATCAAGAGTGCCTGGAAGTTGCTGTTGTGTATCACTGTTTGCTGTTAGCCAGGAAACCTGTACAACAACATCACAGATAATCTGGAGTTTCCCTGACCTGTGTCCCTGGCTGGCTCTGTGCTTTGTCCAGATGCCAGCTATACAGGAAATACATCTATGCTCCAGTCTTCTAATACCATACTGAGCAATAAAACCAAACTTTGTCCAACTATTTAGTCATGGTAATAAAGGAAATGTTAGGAAACATTGTGCACTGTAATTTGGACTAAAGTAAGGCATGTTATTTGGAGTCTACTGAAAGAATATCTAACAGCTGGAGCAGACTCCACAGTGTAATTTAGAAAGAAGTTGTGCCTACTGAAAAAAAAATGCAGTTTCTTGACTCTTCACCCCTTCCTGAAGATTTTATTGGGTCTTAGTAAATATTTCACTGAGGCTTATGCTTTTTTCATGAGTGCTTTACTTACACAGAATAGAAAGACGTAAATGTGTTATCCAGAAAAAATTCAACCACCCTGAGAGCAGTAATGAGAAGGAGTAAATTTTAATGAAATTATGTCATGTACAAATTAATCTTATTCTTTAGGGTCCTGGCCTTGTTGCTGCAATGTGGGGAGTCCTTGTATTTAAGGAAATCAAGGTAACATTATTAGGTCTCTTACCTAATATCTCTTGCTTGTCTTTAGCCCTAGAAACAAGCATGATTTGGTATACAGCTGTATCTCAGATTTCTTCTTCGTGCAAGAATTGCATTATGAAAGTGATATCATGCAATTTTCAGTTTTCCAAGAAACATGAAGAACTGTGAACAATTTTTACAGGAATTAAGATTTTAGTTCCGTAACTGTATGAGGAGCAGTGGATATAGATAAAGACTGTAGCACAGCCAGCAGGCTGGACACCAGGCACGGCCCAAAGACAGTTTTCATTTGAGCCAGTTCTTTCAGTGGGGGCAGGGGAATGAGCAGTTGTCCCAATAATCACATCAACAAGTAGATTACATTTTTAGGGTCAGGTTCAACAAAGGATGCAAAAATGCACCAGAAGTTAATTTGCCTTTTTAATTACAGTGTAATGTGAAGATCCTAAACTGATACAGCAGTGATAGTCTACAACAAGCTAATTTACTGGATTTTAATATATAGGGCAGAAGTTAGTTTTCTAGTGGAATTTGAAGCACTGAATGCTAGCAGTGCTAGCATGCTACCAGGTTCTCTTTGCCAATCTATCCAGGATCCATAGGTTCCTAACTTGCTATTTGAGATGATCTTTCCCAATACTTTTGGTGACTGTGTGTCAGGCGTCCTGAGATCTAGGACTAGAAGTTCTGTGTCTCCTACTACAGATTAGTGTTGCACAACAGTAGAAGATCATCAAGTTCATTATCCAAATCTTTGTAACTCCAAGCCTTTCATTCTTTTCATACATTTTAGAATAATCTCTGCCTAAATGAAACCTAGTACTTTGTTTTACTTTTTTTTAAAGTGGTATCAATAATGACAAAATAATATTTTCCTTTTCTCTTCTTTTGCCTGCACAGGGACTGAAAAACTATATGTTACTGTTAATATCATTTTGCATCATTTTGGCTGGATCACTTTCCACAGCTTTTTCTAAAGTTTGAGAGGACCTTCTGGACCAGCAGATGGTGCTAATGTTTAACACAAATAGAAAGACAATGTTGGTAGGTCACAATATATAATAATTTTCAAAAGGTATGTCCAACATTTACCCTAACTTGCTTCAGCCAAGTGGAAAATGAAAACATTTGGCATGAAGGAAAATCTGGAAATGTTTGTTTCTGCATTTCTTGGAATTGTAAGAAAATCAAAGGATTTAATAATCAAAGCTAATTGATTTTATTGTTACTAATTACTAGGGTTTTTTTGCTCAGGTGCTAAACTTCATGTCATCATAAATTGCAGTTTACTGTTGTGATGGTGGATAGTGATTTTAGTTCTTAGTCTGTAATACCGTATGTGTTTGCAAGCTGATTTGTTTTATTAAAACATTTTGTCTTACTGACTTAAATATAAGATGTGTCTCGAATTATTGCTTATGAAACTGATACACATGAAGGTAGCAAAGCTTTTATTTAGAAGCATTATTCTTTAAAATCATTAGTTTACGTAACAATGTTAACTTCCAGTCACTTCAGACTTGTGAAGGAAATATAGTTAAAAGGCTGCTGGAAAATAAATTACTTTTGTTTCACAACATCTTCCATAACCACCACCGACACTGTTTATTTTCCTACTTGTGGCAGCTAACCTTTATATATGCAGAGCATGTTGTCTGAATCTCCCCTCAGCCTTTTCTTCAGTACATTAGACAACTCCAGCTCCTGCAGTCTTCCCTTGCTTGTAACTTGTTCATAATTTCTCTTTGTCTTTCCTGATAATTGAATGGTTTGGCTGTAAGGCACTTTAAAGATGATCTAGGTCCAACCCCTCTGTTAAGGACAGGGGTGCAATTCATTAGACCGGGTTGCACGGGGCCCCATCCAACCTGACCTTGAACACTTCCAGAGATGAGGCATCAGCAGCTTCTCTGGACAGGCTATTCAAGTCTTCCACCATCACCTGAGTAAAGAATTTCATTCTAAAATCTAATCTAAACCCAACGTTTTTCAGTGTAAAACCATTGCCCCTTGCCTTGTCACTGTCTGCCTGTATAAAAAGTCCCTCTCCCTCCTTTTTATATAGCACCTTAAGCTGCTGGAAGGCTACAGTGAGGTTTCCCTGAAGCAGTCTCTATGCTGATCTCTCACTAAGTAGACTACTTTTGTGTAGAACACCAAGACATGGCAGTCAGGCTACAGTCATTCAGAAACCAAGAAGTGCAGCAGTTAAGATTATTGGAAGGATCCCCTTCCAGTTTGCAAGCTCTGTTCACAGTTACACATCACAGCTTTTTGCCATCATGGCTTGATACTGTTAACATGTTCAGATTGCAACCATAATTTCTCCTTTCTCCCTTCCACCTTTCTTTGTCTGCACTTCTCTAGTTTTGATCTTAGGACTATTACTCAACCTGCTTTTTCCCATCTTGTTTTGTTTATTCCTACCTGGGTGTCAGAACTTGGTGTCTGAGAGGTTTTTCCCCTCTAAGGCATTTCTGTGATTTTGGTCTCTATGTTAACCCTGTCCTCCAGCAAGGTGGCAGCATTTTTCAGCCAGATGTCATCTGCAAATTTAATAAATGTACTCTGTAATTGCTGTAAATAATTCATGAAAAAGCTGTGTGATACTAGCCTTTAATTACATTTTGGTATCTAATACTTTTTGCTTTCCAGGGAACAATTTATTAACCTTTGGGTACAATTTTCCTGTGTCTTACAGTGCTTTTATTTAGGCTGCATTCTCAGAGCTTTTACATAACATCTGATAGCACTGTTCAAATCAGGATACATGATGTGCTCCACCCTAATTGCTGATACTGGAGAGAAAACTGGTAATTTTTTTCTGTCCAGCACCCAGGTCAGGCACAATTTCTCCTTGACAGACTCTTGATTGTTACTTACCTAGCCACTATTCTATTAACTCAGACAAAGAAAAGTAATACATTCACTGTGTTTTCGAAATAACTTGAATTAATTTGGACAATTATTAATTTCCTTGATTCTGTTTAATTTCTTAAAGATTACAGTCTTAAGGATTCTCATCTTAAATATTCCAGGAAAATACTGTGCCACAAAGTTGCTGATAGACAAGGAACTGACAAAACCAAAACACAATATCCTCAGGCTCCTCAGATTTACAGATATGCTTTAGTATGGCAGTTCTTCCCAGTCAAATACTAGTTTTTATTCCAATGTCCCTGTTCACAGTTGCGTTAACAGTGGCTGTGATCTGTTTATGACTGAAAAAACAAGGGTGCTGTTTATTTCTGTTTACAGTGTCTTTGCTGAATAGGGGCAAATTATCTCTTATTTCCTCACAGGTACTGACAAAAATACTAAACTTTCAACTCACTATTGTGCTAAAATATTGACAATGAAGTACGATATTTCTAAAGACAGTGTGGTTGCAGCACCAGTGGACTTTGATACACCAATGCAGCTGCTCAAGCAGGCTCATCTGTTTAGTTTACCACCACCTATTAGATCACTTGCCATGTTTGGCTGAAGTCTGCAAGTGTACTCTAGTCAGTGAGGCACATACTCCTCACTAGTCTGTGTGTACTAAATCATTAGTGCCTCAGTCCTGCTCCCTAGGAGGTGCAAAGGCTGCAGCAGGACTACCAGCCTTGGGCAAGCAGGTGACAGCAGCAGGGGCAGAGGGGCAGGTCCCTGCCCTGCACAGCCCATTCTGCCCCCCAGCCCCTCTCCTGGCCAGCAGGAAGCTGCACTCTCAGTGAGCAGTCAGCTCTGCAAGAAACATCCCTCCTGCTTCAGGCAGGCACTCCAGGCCCTGCACAGGCTGTACCAGTGGCCCTGCATGGAGGATGCCAGAGGATGATGATTTTCCAACCACTCTTGCCTGTGTCTGGTCCATCTTGGGTGCAGGATGGATGCAGGCATGCTACCAGAGTTTTGAAACTCAAGGGCTTTGTGGTGTCTAGAATTATCATCACTTTAGGTAAAGAAATGTCACTTTTAGATAAAGAAGAGAAACTTGGATGTAATATTCCATGCTGAACTGGCATATGGGTGATGTCATAAATCTTATATTTTGTTCATCATCTCTATAACAGCTGTGATTTTAAAGGCTTGGGATATTAGATTTACTACAGAAAAAAAATCCAAACCAAACCAGTAACCAGAGGGGTTTTCTTCCTCACAACTAGGCATGGAGCCAGCTCAGCTATGTGGAAGGTACACAGTCCTGTGGCTGCCATTATTTCCATGGTCATGAGAGGCAGCACTACAGAAGAACTTCCTTCCCTTCTGCTTTCCCTTCCCACCATCCTCCACACATTCCCTGGGATAGATGATCTTAGAGCCCCTACTGTCTCTCTTGAGGGATGCTCTTAATTTAACTTCTGGTATGGGCATCCATCTACTGGATATGATTGCACAGAACAGTTAAATCTTTCAGGACAGGAGCACCTTTGCATTTCCTAGTTTTTATACAAGATCTCTGGCTTTCTGGAAAAAAACGAAAACAAAAAAAAAACCCAAAAACCTGAGCTCCTGTCCATAGCAATTACCATATAAATAAATGTTTGTAGTTTGATGCAGTTCTCCAGCCTATGTTTAAAGCTATCAGATGTGGAGACTTAATTGCTGACTGCTAGGGTGTTAATTAAAATTCTTGCCTGTGACAGCTCAAGTATGACCTTTATTAAAATGTTTTTTTGCAGCTATATTGGACTTGACTTGTTGACTGCAAGAAAAAAAATCCCACCTCTTCCATCACTTTTCTGTGAAAAATCCCATGTGGTTTTCCAAAATAGTTGCTGTGATGTTCACTTGGAATATGTTGTATAAATATTCCAGTCATTTCTGAGATTTTCTTGTTCCTTATGTTTCTAGTTAGAAATAAGACTGTTACTTCTTTCATGTGAGGGTGCTGGATTAACAGCATGTTTATAGAGCTATTTGTACAAAACAGTCTGGCAGTAACTGAGTTTAGAAAGAGAAAACTCTACAGCTAATATAAATTATCATGGTTCTGTTTATATCAACATATTTTGGTATAAATGGAAGAATCACATTTCTTGGAGAAAATTAAAACTTTCATATATTTGTTTATGCCTGTTTAACAAATTTTAAGAATCTGTTTGAGCTTTAAGAATTTTTCTCTGGTAATACTTGGAGGCAAAGTAGCCTTTAAAATATAGGTAAACTGGGAGTTTTACAAGATTTTTGTTCAGTCTTATGAAGCAAGGAAATCAGTGTCTTCTTTTTTTTAGAGTTGCCTTACCTGCTTATTCCTTCCCCTTTGTTTATTATCAATGGATATTTTGAGGCTCACTGCCCTTCCACAGTTTTATTTCTTCATATTCTTGGTAAAAATGATTGTACCTGGAAAAATAAGTTAAATACAATTGTTCCTGTCTTCAAATATAAACAGTGAAACCTGGCACTTTTTTATTCCTCTATAAATTTTATATTTTATTTATATAATAATTTTCTTTTTCAACTGATATTCAAGGTAGATTAAATACTATTTCAACTGTCTGACCTGATCATTGAGCTTTCTTGCATCTGGCCTGAAAACAAATTGTAAATTAAGATGATGCACTAATTGCATAACAATTAGTAACTGTTTCCTTTTTATTTTGACCTTGTTTTCAAATAGAAAACTGATGTTTAATGCCCCATTCTATCATTACTGAATGACTAATGGACTCCACTTTCCTTTAGCTATAGGTAATGCTGATAAATAGTGACTATGGAGCATCTTACTTTCATTGGTACTGCTGAAGTAGTGATTCTTACATTCTTCATGCTTATCATAGAACATCTTTTAAAATGTGAAATATATTTCATTTTTACTGTTAATACCAAATAGTTCTTGTGTCTCTTACTGCACCAAAGGGCCTGTTTGAGAGTCTAACCTGAGAGAGGAAATAAAGGCAACAGGACCTCTGCATTAGTCCTGCTGCTATCAGTGATTCAGGCAGTCATTGTGCAAGTAACTTGGAATGATCTCAGCCTTTGGTATTCATATAGGAGAAACCAATTCACTGGTACTGACATAAATCACACCTGGAGGTACATTAGTAATTTCCCATGTCCTAGCATTTTTCATGCTGCAGATCTTCTAAAAACACTTCCTGCAGAACTGGGAAAAAAAACACACATCTCCCAAGGCCAAAGC
Source organism: Rhipidura dahli (assembly GCA_013399225.1). Classification (NCBI taxonomy): domain Eukaryota; kingdom Metazoa; phylum Chordata; class Aves; order Passeriformes; family Rhipiduridae; genus Rhipidura; species Rhipidura dahli. Next base: position 1,587,847 of record VXAC01004222.1, read on the forward strand.
AGGGAAGAGGTGGGGAGGGAGAAGTTTTTCACGTCACTGCTTAATAAAATGAGAGAACGGGTGGCAGCAATTTTGCTGTGCCCCTGGGTTTGCTGCAGTGAGGGAAACTGTCAGTACACTCTGAGCTAGTCTCCCTGAGCCTGTAGGCAAACCCCAAAGGACATTGCGTATTGTTACCATTCAGGGACCAGAATAAAAATGTTATTTGTGGGTAGAGGCTGGGGAGAGCAGCACTTGTTCAGGAGTTGCAGAATGGCAACTGCTCCCCACCTGTATTTGTACATCTGAGCTTTGATCCCAGCCAAGGAAGAGCCCTGGGAATACAAAGGCCACAGGCTCTTCGCAGATCCATCTTAGGGGAAGGGCTAATCTAGTCCTTAACTGGATGGCAATATTTCACATCAGGTGATGCCTTGACTCTGCAGTTTATTTTCCAGTTGATGTTGTGCGCAATTGAAAGATTGGGGCTTGTATAAAAGCATATCGTGGCTTGTGTTCCTTGAAGCATACTGCACTCATCAAGGTCAAAGGAAATGGTTCAGACTGTTGGCTTGTCTTGCTTCCAGATGTACTTGCAATGAGCATGCATGACCTCATCATCAATTTCTGCTTCACATGTTTGTGTCTAGCATTTTTGAGTGAAGTAATTGAAATTTAGTCCATAAATCCAAAAACTAGCATTTCTAGCTAACTAAAGCATTATGTGATTAAAAAATGGCCTTGTTTGGATGTTTCTAGAAGTTGGCAGCATATCACATTATGTCATGTTGGTAGTGTGAACAACGAGATATTTATTACAAATAAATTAGGCACTTCCAACTTGTGACTTGCAATACACATTGTGTTTTCTTGACTTTCGAGAGGCTAGTCACCACAGAGTTTCTGCTTGTACTCTTCTAACTTTGCAGATGTGGAAGTAAAATACTTGTCTTATTTTCTTCTTCATTGATTACACTGATTATAGTTTAGAACCAGATAGATTCCTTTTCTTAACTTAGTAGGCAACAGTTCATTCAATAAAGCAATAGAGAAATTGCAAAAAAGGAGGATAAGCTGAACTCTCTAGATGTATTCCTATATGGGTTTGGTGATATTAAGCCATTCTATTCTTTAGAAAATCACACCTTTTCTTACTTGTATTAGGCAACTTCCACATCCCCAGTGTTTCCTTTTTTTACGGTTAATAGTGGTAATCCATTTAGACTGATCCAATTATTGAATCAGGATAATATATAACATTAATAATAAGAAACATGTTAATAAGGATTGGTTAGTCACTATGGATTATGCAAGAAAAATTTAACACACAACAAAATTACTAAAAATGAAGTTTGAAAGACAAGAGAGTGACTTTTTCAAAGAAAGCATAATCAGTGTTTTGAAACTTATTCTCAGAAGATGCAATACCCATTAGTGTTAGAAATGTGTTCTGAGGCAATTAGTGAAAGATAAGGCCATTTCTATCAGTCACTACAGCTGATCTGCATAGAACCTCTGGCTGAAGCCCTTCAGCCACCTGCCTTCCAGAACTGTTTCATGAGAGAAACTTTTTAGTTCCAGACAATCATTCCTTATTCCAAGACCAAGAGTTGCAGACTTCAGCTGTTCTACTATATAGAGAGAGCCTATGATACTCATTTCATTAAGATGGTCATATAAATTCCATGGCCAGGTTAAGCACATAACCACCTTTTCAGTGTAATTTTTCAGCAACTCTTATTATTGGGATATTCCCAAACAGTGCAAATGTTGTTGGTAATACTGACACCCAATGCTTAAACTAGAACCTTAACTTTATCATTTAAAATCTTTTTACACTGACCAAGAGCATTGAACTAAAAGTCAAAACTTTAGTAAAATCTCTGAAATACTCCTTCTAACACAGGACTTTGCACAAAGAAGAGGCTGTTGCTAACAGGCTGACAGGTGAGTGTCATTCAGACTGTACCAGGCCTATGAAAGGCTACACTGTTTGTTTTGTATCTGCTGTGGCTTCAGTCCTGCTGCTCACTGCACAGCAAAGAAATTTCTCCATGGAATCCACATTTGATCTCATAGTATATGTGGGGACCTCTTTTGATTAGGGGTGATTGTATTTTTTCTTCAGCTTCTGTCCAAATTTGTCACCATGGTTTGTGTTAATTGTGATGACAAGCACAAGGAAGAGGAAGTCAAAAGGCAAAACTTGAGAAAATAATAAAACAGAAAATGTTGAAGAGAGATGATTGAGAAAAGCAAAAGGAACAAGCTAGTAGAAATTAATGTGATGAGAAATATAAGCAGAAAATTTATGTAAGACTTCCACTGGAACAACAATGAGCTTTTAATGAAGATGTGGCAGACAGGCAGAAGTTCAAGAAGTACAGATGACAGAACAAACCAAGAGGAAGATGATTGTCTTTCCCTTGCGGTAATAAAATTAAAAAGCAATGAAGTTAGAATAACAGTTTCTGATTATCTGAGTTAAGAGGACTTTCAGCAACTCACTTTGGCATATTGAACTGATTATGGTTCTAATTTAGGGACTGTGGCATGTTTTAGCTTAACTTTGCTCAAAAAAAGCTTGGAATCTTTGTCTTCCGGCCTTACACAGTGAAGTAAAGGAAGCTGAAAGGAGCAGTCTTTGTACAATTTTATCTGAGAATTCTTTCAGTATTTCTCCCCAACCACTGCAATGTGTCAGCAGCATAACTTATTTTCCCAGTTACTCAAGTAGTAATTCCATTATTCCTCTGCGTGTTTGTTCTCAAAATAACCGTGGCTTGGCAAAAGTTTCCATTGTGTCTTCATTTTGAAACCTGTAGGCACTAAAGCTGGCTAATGATGTTTGAGCCTATTAGAGAAATGACATAGCAGAAAAGAAAAATAGTGGTTTAGTCTTCTTAGGACTACTTGAATGACTATTAGATGCAAATTCATGTAGAAGAAGTGTCCTTGTATGCGACTAAAAATATGAGTCCATAGTTAGGTTGTATTTCTGTCAGTTTCATAAGGGACATAAATGCTGTACTACTTTACCAGGAAAATAATCTTCCAGTTTAAAGTATAGTTCTTAACAAATAGTACTGAACTGAGCATCGTGCTATCATTCTATTCATAAGGCAGTGTCTCATTTAGTTCTCCTAATATTAGCATTTAAAAAAAAAAAAATATAGCTTCAGGGAAGAAAATAACTGCTGCTGGTGTTGTGATGTAAACTCTGCTGTGTTTCATATTTTTAAATATTTAAGCCTAGGCCCAGAGCCAGTTCATGGAAATGGGAAATATGCATCTGGATACCATATTGATGCCAGTTGGAAGGGATTTTCTTGTTTTCCAGAATCTTGTCTCTTCCACCTTAAAATGAGATTTGAGAGCATGTCCTTCAGCTGGAGAAGTTTCAGAAGAGGACCTGCCTGAGCTGTGTGACAGGCTGAGCAGTGGGTGGAATTGCAGCAGTCCAATGGTGTGCCCATACAGTCATTAATAAGGGTGGCTACAGTGTGCCAGTCTTGACAGGAGAGTGAGTCAGGGGGATGAAATGTGTGTGCCCGACTTGTTCCTGCATTGTGAATTGGAGTGTAAGAGAAAGAAAAGAAATATCCTAATAAAGGATGTTCTCAAAAGCAACTTCTTCACTAAGAAGCAAGGGCAGGGTAATGTTAAGGGGTAACAACGTGCTTTGGTCAGGAAATGATAAAAACTGACTCTCGATAGCCAGGATACTTTGAACTGTTCAGTAAAATATACTTATTTTGGCCATACTGGTGTCTGTAAACATGGGCAGCTGCAGAATAGGAGGGGTGGGCGATTTGTCTCTCCCTATAACCGCACCCTGATGCAACAGTGACTTGTACAGAAGAGAGGAAAGAAAGTTTTACTCTTATAATCACTGCCTGTTTCTCAGATCAATATTAATGAGGGGTTTTTTTAATCATATTGCAGCAGGTATCAGAAGAGACCAGTTTTTCCCTGTTAAACATGGATAGGAATAAAACTCACTGATTACATAGCAGTATCAGCAGCATTGCTTTTTTATACCTCCCCCCTTTATTTCTTCTATACTTCTACATTGTGCAAGAGTAAGTAAATGTGGTTATCTGCTGCAACATTTATTCTATATTTTTAATACACATATTTTCCAATCAATTGCAAATACTGAAGATTCAAAGAAATTGTCATCACCTGTACTGAATTTTGGGTTTTGGGGGGGTTTTTTGCATTTTTTTACTTTTTCCGTTTTTATTTATCTTCCTATGGAGTAAGATCTGAGAAAAAATACTGACCTGTATGTAGACTTGTACAGAAGCATAAATATACATATATAAAGAAGATTAACTTATTTTGCTACAGTAAAATTCACAGCAGTAAAAATCTGCATAGCAGCATAACAAATTCAGGACTGTCAGTTGTCATGAGCAGAGATTTCTCATGCAATTTTCTCACTAAAAGTAAAATCAAAGATGTCTTATGTCAAAAACCATTGCAGATTTACGTCCTGGGTTGCCTTATCACTCTGAGAAGGGAAAATTATTCTGGCTCTCCTAGTAAAATAGAAAATCAACCTAAGGAAGTTATGCTTGAACTGTTCAGTGCTAGGAAAAGGAAAACTCTGGGCAATGTATGCAGGAATGCATTTTTAAAATGCTTCTGCAGAAAAGTTTTATATACTCCACCAGAAGACGTGTTTAATCTAAATTACTTTCTCCTCTTTAGCAGTGTGATCAATAAGCAAGTCAAACAAATAGAGAAAGGAGTGTTGTTCATGGATAGTTTTGCTTTTCAGTCAGAGTGAATCGAGGTATCATTGCCTTGTAATGGGTTTGTGACATCTGCAAAATATTGGGAAAGAAAAACATGCTAGGAAACATCATTTTAAACACAGTTATTAGGGTTTGAGTTGGGAATTCTTTGCATTTGATATCGTTGGGAGGTGTTTATATATGAATAAAACCTCTTCTAGCCCATAGAGAAATCCCCAATTTAACTTACTTATGTATCATTTTCATATTTTATTTTTTCATAACATAATATCTCCTTACAGCAAAGAAACAAAATAAAGGAAGAAGTAGGGAGAAAATTCATGTGCTACAAAGATTTGCTAAAACTACTAATGCCTGAACTTCAATGCAGATATAGAGAGTTGTTTTCATTATATGGAAAAAAAAAAACCCCAGTTTATTGAGATAAAAATTTTTTTGTGCTTAACTTATTCCAAAATACTGCTGCAACTTGGAAAGTGTCATGGTGATAGGGGAAAAAATGTTACCATAGTGCAGGAGATTCAAATATTATTCTTACAACAAAGCATAACAGAGGCTGTAGATGAGTACAATATTTCCATATTATTGTAGTTTTATAAATAATATGTATTTATTATTTTAGGGATGTAGGACTCCCACCACTGAGTAGTAGTTCTGCTTCTCGGCTGTTTTTCCTGAAGGAAAACTGGTTTGCCATCAGTTAACTGTACTCTTGTCTGTAATAGAGAAAATCCTGCAGATGCCAGTGCTGGTTCAGACTTGCTAAGATAATCACAATGCCTGTAGACGAAAAGCAGAATAAAATCTTTATCCAGAGAGAGCAGGCACTGTGGTATCTCTGCCTGTGATACAAGTGAGTCGTGCTCACACAGGATGAGTTCTTTAGTTTCCTTAAATTCCCACAAAAATAGGGTTAGGGTGTTCTCAGCAGTGCAAAAGGGTGAAGTGTCCAAACACACAGAAAGAGGTCTGGCAGTATGAAAGCTGTGCAGTCTATCATGATGTACTTTAGGGAAATCTTGAAAAGCCTTAGTGGGGAAAAAAAAGTCTGTTGCTCTGAAGAACTGTTCATTGCCATTGGCCTTGGAGTCTAGGAGAGTTCAGTCCACACTGTTGGCTTGATATGATGTTTATCCATGCTGACTGGACAGGACTGAGAGTGTATCTGAAGATTTTGACCAAGTTTTCTTGTAAAAAACACAAAAAAGGAAAAAAAAAAAGGAAAACCCCACCTTCCTAATTTTTTTAGACAGGACATACTCGAAATGAATAGAAAAATTATTGCTGCTATTGGCTGTCTAAGAAACTGACACAAATGAAAGCTACCACATGAAAGAGAACACTGTTTCCACATTTTCTTTCGAAGTCCACCTGCAAAAGAAAAGGCATTCCCAGGTAAAATTTGAACTAAAACTCAAAATGCCATCAGAAGAAGGGTGTCTATTAAGCTTCAATGTGCCCTTTCTCACTCAAAAAACATCTCAAAAATGTACATGTTAAGCTTCTGGCTCTTGCTTCAAAACTTTTTCAAGTCATAAATTCCCAGATGTATTCCTCTGCAGGATTTTCCAGTTCAATAGCTTTCAAATTGTTTAGTTCCATATAAAACATGAATTTTAAATATGTGTAAATTAAAAGTGATCTTGCAGTGAAAAACATTTACTTCAGCAGATTCTCATGAATGGAACATGAGCAATTGTCAGAACAAGAGTGTTCCTGCCAAGAGTCTGCTTTAAACAGCTGCATTTCTGATTTTCACCTGCATTCATCTTCCCCACAAATTTGGTTCTATCTTGAGCTAACCTTTTTGTTTGCTTGGTTTGGCTTCTAGGCATGGAGTTCAGATTAAGATCATTTAAGAAAATATAGGAGTTTAGGAGGACAAAAACATGCACTGGAAAAGTGTGTGGGGTTTATTTAAGCTAGGTGCAAATAGGGCTTTTAAAGCACAGTGTTGTTTGTTGAGCTTCTAACTAATTAATTGGTTGGAAAGCATTGCATAATCATCTGTTGAGGAAACAGCATTTTAAAGATGAAAGCTCATAATGCAAGTCTTAACAAAGAGGAAAATGTGTGAAATAGACCTTCTTATATGATTCAGGAGAAAGGAGACATTTCCTGGGGAAATTTAAAGGCAATTTGGGATGTAATCTTTGAGAGGAGGTGACTTTCCTCTCCTCTCATGGTTTAAATCAATTAATTGAGGGGATATAAAATGAATGGGCATAGGGTTGTGTTTCAGAAACTTAATTTCCTTACTCTCTTTCGAAGACTTCAAATAAATCTTCCCTTTTCAGTGACATTCCCTTCAGTTTTTATTTTACTTCAGGCAATACCTCACATTCTCATTTACACAGTACATGAGGTTCTGTTTTAAGAGTATTGTAGATGACATCCTTATATACACATTCAAAATTCAAAAGTTGCTATTGCTCTATAGTTTTCAGATGTTTCTTACATGAAAAGTTCCTTTTTCACAAAATATGGAAATACTAGTGCCTTTATGGTAAGAGAATAGAGATCATCCATAATGTTATTTGTTTTGAATAATTTATATAATGATTATTACAAAGAGAACTACAGTATGTGTCTCACTCATTTCTTTTCAAATGAATGCATGAATTTTTGTCTGTGGTATAGAACAACTATGCTGTAAGGCTCAAAAAAAAGTCTAAAATTGCATATAGAGATTCAAAATTCTAATTTTTTGCAAATCAGGGACAAGTCTGTCTAAGAATGAAACTTCTTATCTAATCCCTCTTCTTCTTTGATTTTAATCAATAAAATCAAAACAGTAAATTTGAAAAACTACCTCAAATTTCAACTCTCTCTAGATGTGTAACACCTGGATCTATGTATTAGCAAATAATGGTAAAAGTGGTAACATTTCAAGCAAAAGAAATGAGAAAACAACTTAGTGATGTTAAACACACTTTTCAAAGAGTCCTCTTTCTGTTGATGACTGAGCCTCATGTTCTTAAACATGAAAATGGAGGCACACTGAGGAATATTCGGTGATTTCACTGTCACTGAAACTCTCTACCAAAAAGTAGCAAACAAGACATCATCTACAATATAAAACAACAACAACAAAAAAAGAAATGCTCTTTGTGCACATTTTAGTCTTATGCAAGATCTAATTTAATCTTTTTAATTTTACCACCCACCACCCCTCTGAAGTAAATGGTTGCAGATTCTCTGAGGTAAATAGAACTCACAATAGAACTCTAATATTTTATATTAATGCAAATCTACCTCCCCTGTGGGCTAGGAACATGGAAGTGTCACAGAAAGCCAGGTAGCCAGGGTTGGTTGTTTTTTTTTTTTAACTGCAGTTTTGTACTTTGGAAGTGTTTATTTTGAAGGGATGAATAATTCCAAAATATTTTGTACAGGTTATTTATTTAGGTGGAATGTCAGGGGGAGGATTACTTAAACCCAACACAAGGAAGAAAATCCTGGCATGTCACATTTTTTCTGACATGCCATTTAACAATGTTTGATTGCTGTGCTTAAATTGCCAAAGTTATTTATATAGCTAGATATTATTATTGCCTTTGGCTGCAAATCTAAAAATGAATTCACAGACATCATTACTGCACAGTCCTTTGAATAGACTCTAAGGTCTTCCAGCTGCACAAGCTTTAGCATTCTACCCTAGCACCTGTCACAATGCATCAGTCTCTGAGCTGCACATTATTTAGACATTTATTTCAGAAATGGCTTTCCATGAATTTTTGTTTGTGGCTGTTTGAATTCAGTTCACTGCCTGGGATTCTGTTACACCTTGTGCTCAGGCAAATTAACATTTGAACAATATTTGCTTGTTGATCTACAGAGTGATTCATTACAAGCTACAAATCACAGTTACTTCTGGGAAAGCTGCATATTGTTAAAGTGTGCCTTGCAGTAAGGAGAACTGCTGAGATCATTATAATTTGAAATTTGAAACTTTAAGGTTACTCCAGTACAAACACAGGGAGACGAGGTTTTAGGCATTTATTTGAATCCATGCATAATTAGAAATGCTCATATGCTTATGCAATTGAATTTATTAAAGAAAGTGTTAATATCATCAGGAAGTTAACTAGAAAATAATTATGTCTCCATTATACTAGGTAAGTAATAAACAAATAATCTTTTTCTACTAGCCCATTATGTGTGGCTGTCTCACAACATGTTTGCACCTGTTGTACAAATAAGGTTCAAAATGTACCTTGGATCATCTGAAAACTGGGAAAGAAAAAAAAAGGGAGTTCTTAAGAGGGAAGATGGTGTAACAATTATTAGACTAGATTTTTTTTATTTCAGTTCTAAAAAAAATTATTTTTCCTGCTTTTAATATGTTTTTATCATAAATACAGTAGAATTTTCTTAATTGGTTTTGAGAGTTTCAGGAAACTTCCTTTCTAATAGATGGAATTTCTTAGATTTTAGTCTTCTATTAAAAAGTATTGTGATAAAACTGTCAGATACTAAGATGAAGTTATACTAAAAAATTCATAAACTGGAGTTACAGAAATGTCTTTCTATTTTTTTCCACAGGTCTCTAAAATAATTTCTAAATTCCTAAATTGCTGCCTTTAGGGATGTCTTCTTCCACTATGTAGCCATGTGGTACATTTTCAGGAGACAAAATAGACCTATCCTGCCCTTTCAAACACGAAAAAAAAAAAAGAGAGAGAGATTTTCCAGAAATGTTATAAATATGTTGTAGTTAGGAAGTATGTAGGATTCAGTTTTAAATGCTGCTGGTAGAATTGCCAGTTTAATTAAATGTTTGTGCAATTTACTAGACTAAAGAATTTAGTTTTATTTAATTTCACTCTGTGAGACAGAAAAATACTTTATTTAATCATTGCACCAGAAAGTGTAGCCTACTGGAAAGGTAAACTTGTTAGAGGTATTAGAGACTTTACTACAGTTCTGTGAAAATCTAATGCTTGAGTCTACAGATAGGGATTGTAGGTTTTTCAGAGAAAACTTTGTATAAATTCTGTATGTCAACTATGAGTCTATTCACTGACAGATTACTGATTTATTTCTACAAGTTAATGCAGTATGAATAAGCAGAACAGGATCAGAAGCTATGCTTCTATCAGGCATGTTGGAACCATACAGGAGAAGAGGAACAAAACTAAAGAAGAGGTAGTGAACAGAGACCTTTAATACAGACATAAAGTGCTAAGCAAGCTGAATAAATCTAACAGAGGACCGATAAAAAGATCCTAAACAAATCAGTGATTAAACTTGAATTTACACTCCAAAATTCTTCAAATATCACTTTATTGATCTTGAAAACTAAGGCCTTCTCAAAGAGAAGGAGGAGTGTGACCAAGTATCTTTTTAACAGCAGATTATTTTATTTGTGATAATCTCTTCAGTTGTTAAAAATGGAAATTAACAAAAACATGTTAACATTAAATTTGGAAATAGTTAACATTAGCAGACTACTGCTGCATTTTGCCAGGTGGAGGGAAATATCCATGTTTATGGATATTCTTTTTCTAATCAAATTAAAATAAAATGTTTTGGCAACTTGACCAATCTTGTTTCTAGATCCTTTCTTGTCAGAAACCCTACATTCTTCTCAAACCATTCTCCTGACTTTCCTCTTGTAAACTAAATTCCTCATGCAATTTTCCTATGTTACCATGTTTTTTTAACCCTCTAGATCCAGCCAAGATTACCCTAGATCCTCCTCAGTGAGCTTCCTGCTGCAGTCACCAGGAAACTGAGAGTGTGAAGCTGTCATGAATGCGGAATGGATTTGCTCAGTTTGGGCAAAATGCAATAGAACAGTGCACACACAGTCACAGAATCACAGAATCTCATGTGCAGGAGTGTTTGACGACAAGGATAAAATGAAGTAGGGTTGGTCCACTTAAATATTTTAGACGTTGTCAAAATGAGAGAAATAAGTTGGAGTAATCATGGGAAATCATATACAGAGCTCTGGATGCCAAGTGTTAGCTCTGGCCAGCCCTTGTACCACCCAGTGCTTCTGGACATTCCCAACGTGTGAGGTCTGGGGCCTCCAAAACCTTTTGTGTTCACTCTCTGCAGCAGCCTATGCAAGGGAATAAAAAAAGTAGAAAAATGCACAAGAAACATACCAGAAGCCTGTCTTTGCAGGTCTCATATTTTTTAATTAAGACAAGATTATTTCTGTGGATGGGGACAGAAGGAGGTGCTGGCCTGGAATGGGCAGCTGTGAACACTTCTCAGAGCATCCACTAAGAAAAGCTCAAGCCTCAGTGGGCCCTGTGTTTCCTGGTGGTCGGTTTCAGTGTTTCTCCATGGTTACCACAGTGATATCATTGTTTTGTTGTGGTTTACTAGGGAAAGAAGTGACTTGATCGTGATCCCAATTATTCACCTTGTGTTAGTTTCTGTGTTGTCATCCCTTTCCTTTGTTTGTTTAAAATTAAATTGAGGAAATAAATTTTTCATGAACATTTTAATTTAATCGTGATAAGGAATACAGAAAGGAAGAACCCCAAAAAATTTATATCAAACAACAACTTTGGATTGCTATTCCAGAATATGAGGGAAGTTCAAAACTCAGAATTATGATGGGTTCATTTGCAGATTTTTATAATGCAAAATAGAGACTTTTTCTCTTTGTTAGTAATTTCTCTTGCAGATGAAATTTTATTCTACCACTGCACCTTTCCCACCGCACCTTTCCCATCTCTCCTTTTCAATAATTTTTTGAGGCCTTTGTTTTCTATTATATCAGCTCTTAATTCTTAGCCTTGCAAGTTCAGAACTGTCATAAAGCTCTAAGTACCTCCACCCTTTCTTATCTGGAAGGGCAAGGCAGTGTGCCCACAGCATGCTGGTTGTCCACTCAGGCAAGAGGAGCTCAAATAATATTTTAAGACATAAGTCTCATTGATTGGATTTACATTTGGCATTATATAGTTATATATTTATAGGCAAAAAACCAGTCTGATTTCAAATTGCAGTCATGAGGAAACAAAGGAGTGGTCACATCTTTTACCAGTACACCAAGGCTCTTCTGATTTTTGCAGTTAATGTTGCTTAGTGCACAATAAAAAAATTCTGATATGAAAAGCAATAAGAATGGGGGGAAAAGACTTCTGAATGATATCTTCATATGTATTTAGCAAAAATCTCTGAAACTAATGATTTCTGTAGCACACTGAGGCTTTGGGAGTGTTTCATGTCCTTCATGCTTTCTTCCCATTTTTTTACAAGGGAAAAGCAAATGTTGGCAGAGGTACTTGTCCAAGTCACTGCAACCTGCATTGGTTTATTGACAGCAAAGTTAATACAGCAGCATTAGAGTACTGTAGGGTTCAAAATATTGTGGTGCTTGTTCAATTGAATTACACCAGCAGAAGCCCTTAAAATTGAGAGGCTGTACCAGCAAAACTGCATTTTTCTCAGCAGCTCACATAACTCATTTACCACATTGGTACAGTGTGATCTCTTTAATACACCCTCATTTATACCAAGAGTGATTTGCTTCTTCCATACCTGACTATGCTGGCATGGTAAAGCACAACTAAACTGAAAACATTTAAGAATACAAATGCCTACTCTTTCTCAACCTTAAAAACCCCTGTGCAGGCAGAACAATAAGTTCCATCAAGAGCAAGTTAAGCAAAAGGCATGTTTCCCCATATAATTTTGCTATTTCTAATTGCTATCCTCAGCTTAGCTTACACTTTTTTTTATTTGTGATAGTTCCCTTCCAACTTTGGTCTTGTTGATATTTATATTTTTAAAGACAAATTTGTTTCTCTAAAGGAGATGTCTGTGAAAGAGATTTTATCAACAGAAGGATTAGCTTCTTTTTCTTCATCCTTTGAAAGAAAGTTGGCTTTGAAAGTCTTATCACTACACTAAAGATAATGTTGCAGACTGTTAAATCACAATTTGGTTCCTCAAAGAAAATTAATTAACCTTCAAATGCTTATTTAATCACACATCCTATGCATTTCAGCACAGCTCAAGCATTAAGTACATGAGACATTACTTTTCAGTAAAAAGTGAAATGAACAACATATAACATTTGAGAACTAGGAATTTTAATCAAAAATACATTAAAAGTATATAATTTGGGATCCACAAGGCTGAACCTCCGGATGGCTGGGCTTGTTTCAGATCCCTGTTGCTGAACATTATTATTGCTTGGCAGCTGCTCTGCATCGGCTGCAATGAGTTACCAGCTACAGTTCACACCCAGCTGACAAATCACCACCAAGTGCCACAAATCCCCTTTCACCTGGTCAGTGGGGCTACAGGACAGAGATCCAACCAGTGGCAGAGGGGTGAGGCACATTGGCAGGATGTGTGCTGCCTTTCCCTGGGATGCATTTTCTCTTTCAGAGCTAATAACCTGGGAGGTTTTTGAAAATTTGTACAGAAACCTTTTCAAGGAATTTTGAAAACTCTCAAATTAGATACCTCTCTTCAAATCCCTTTAGCAAAGTACATTCAATTTTATGTCCATTATCAATAGATCCATTATCTAAATTAATTTGCTCTAAACAGGGACATTTCTACTAATGCTTGTTCTTTTGATGTTTCTTATGATCTTTCAACTATTTGAAAGAGATGCTGTCAGTATATTATTTTTAAAAGAAACAATTTCTGAACTCTGGATTTAGCTAGAAAAACCGCTAAGACTATGTCTCTGTTTTAAAATATCACTTACAAAGTACTTTTTGTCCCTTTGCCTTTTTTTTTTTCCAGTGTAATAATTTTCTCTGACACTTTCAACTCAATAACAGGAATTTTCAACTTTGAGGTTGGTGACCTCCTCCTTTATAAAAAGTCAGCTTTCTGCTACTCTGCATTTTAGTGAAATAACCTCATAACATTTTCCATAGCAAGATGCTATGATATAATTGCTGCTGAATTATGATCACTGCAAGATACTATGAACATGAAAAGACTAACAAGCAAAGTGAAGTAATAGCTGAGCACATTTTCTTTATATAACTAGTCAATAGCAAAATTTTTCTGTGTGCAAGGTTTCCTTTAATAGGCATTGTACTATACATGTGTGATGCTGGTGGAATATATGTTCATTCTGAGGAGACAAGGAATTATTTAAACTTAATATTTCTCAACACAGCTCTTCTCTTTAACATATAAAAAGAACTATTTCTTTCCATTGTCAGCTGGAAAACAGTTAATTAGATTTTCATCCACATGTGGAGACAATTAGGCTACTAGCTATAAATAAGGCACCTGACAGACAGGAGGCTTCTTTTCCTCAGCGGTGCCTTGCTACGACATTATTTGCAGGTTAGTGCTGTACTTAGGAAGGTTGTTTAGTTTCAGCTCTTCGAGGTTTCACAAGCCATCTGATGATTGGTAAGTATTATTTAGAGTATCATGTTGAAGATTTGGGTTATATTGTACTGTTACTTTTGCTTAGTTGGAAGGCTGAGGTGTTTCAGTTATACCAAGCATATAAAATTCAGCTAGAAACCTTCTATATTTTATACATATAATGAAAAGAACTTGAAAACTGTTTGATGTGTATCTACAATAAACAAAAAATTTATTGATTGCCATTATTGGCTTTCTACTGTTCTTTCAAGAAAAAATCAGATATTTCAGGGTACAAGCTGAGAATACTTTTATTATGAAAGCTGCTTAAGTTGGGAAACAAAGTGCTATTGGATAGGTGTGATGTTTCCTTAAAAACAGAGAAACAAAAGAAACAAAAAAAACCCCATATATTTTGGTAAAAGATAATTCAGCTACAATCTTGTGTCTTATGATTCTGCTGAATTTAAATCCAGAGAAAAATATAATGGAAAAAAACTCATCTCAAAGGGGACCATCTTTGAGAAGAATTAGTTAAACAGAAGTTATCAAAGACCCTTTCCATCTGTGCTGCTTGTCATGCAGCATCGTTTTTTGCAGATTGCTCTTTCATAATTTTGAAGAAGTGGGGAATACTAATCCGGTATGACTGCTAACAGGGGTTACATCGCTAGTGAGTGATCACCAGTTTGGTTCTTCAGGGATCCGAGGTGAAGCCATATGAGGAGCAGCTGAATCACTTGCTGTGTTCAGCCCGGACTGAGAGACCTCATTGCAGTGACAGTTTCCTAGTGAGTGCACAAGGAGGGGCAGGCACTGGTCTCTTCTCTGTGGTGCCCACTGGCAGGACTCAAGGCAATGGCTTGATGCTGTGCCAGGGGAGGCTTGGGTTGGATTTTAGAGAAAGGTTTTTCACGCCAAGGGTGTTGGAGCACTGAAACAGCTCCTCAGGGCAGTGGTCAGAGCACCAAGCCTGACAGTTCCAGAAGTGTTTGGACAATACTCTCAGCACATGGTCTGTGTTTTGGGGCTGTCCTGTTCAGGACCAAGATTTGGACTCAGTGATCCCTGTGTGAGTCCCTCACAGCTCAAGATATTCTATGATTTTCTGATATCTTCATTATTTGCAGCAGTGCTGGACCAGTCTGGCTCACCCCATAGCATCAAATCTAAAATGTGGGTGGGTTGAGAGTGGCTTTGGCTCCTGTTGGGTCAGAGTTTTCCAGAATGTGCTTTCTAAGACTGCTTTCAACTGCTTTTGATATGTACCATTTAATGAAAGGAAAACACAGTGATTGTCTTACACTGAGATTCCAAGGATGTGTTATGACTTAGTAACTAAAAGAGGAGAAGGCATCAAAATTACAGGATATCCTTCTGCAAGGGTTTTTTATTGCTTTTTAATCTGATGAGAAGTGTAAAATAAACTGTGCTAGGCTTGATTCCCAAATTCTGTGAATTGTCAACAAAAAACTATGCCGCATTATTGATTTCAAGTGCTTGGTTGCAGAGGACAAATTATTTTTTGCAAACACGACAGTAAAATGTATATCTCCTGAAGGGAGCCTTGCAATACCTAGAAAATAGTATGATGTTTGGGGGTTTTACAGGACTACATAATTTTACTCTTTGCAAGTGAATTTTCATTTGTGGTAGATAAATTGACGTGAGTCAGTTTCACATAGGAGAGAAATTACAAATTTTATTTTCATTTCTTTGATAAAAGGCCTGGCTCAAGGCTGCTCTGATCCCATTCCAGTTACTCCATTCAATGACAAGCTTCAGAAAGGCTGCTCTAAAACTGAGCACAGCTACAATTAGGTGAAACAGTCAGAAAACTGAGACACCACCCCCCATCAGAGGGTCTCCACAAGCCAGAACTGAAAGACCAAGGCGTAGCACTGAGTGTGCTGATTGCCAGCTTCTTTAGTAGCCTTCTAAATAGTGGAAAAACTCAGGAAACAGAATTAACAATCTTCTGTTTTCCACCTGCCAGTATACAAAGAACTAGTAAGTTCTTTGAATAAGTGTTTTGTGATCTGAAATACATGATGTGGAGAAATGCTTTCAGTCTACAGACCTCTTCAAAGACAGTTGTGGGAGGTAACTTCCTGACAGTAGGCTTAAATTTTCTGTAAATTACTTACAATTTCATTAGTTAGCATTCCACAAATCAAATACTGTTGAATGCTTCCATGGAAATATTTTGTGATGCAGGGAAGGGGCAATCTATAGAAAATGATTCTTTCCTCAATTAAAACAGATGTTGCTTTGCAGCATGTGACTTGGGCATAGGTTTGCAAACAAATACACTATTTTGAACAAGAATGGCAGAACAGTTTGTAAGAAAAGTAGTCTGAAAGTTTTAAAATATTGCACATATTCATCTCTTGAGAAATAAGGCAAGAAAAAAGGAATAAAGTAATGAGCAGTAGATTTCTCTTTAGGTTATTTTTTATTTATTACCTTCCTTCTAAGCAGAAGCAAACAATTTATTCTCTAGAGCTCTGAAAGGTTAATCACTTGCAGGAAAATAAGGATGTGAAGAATATCTAAGTAATAAGAGCTAAAAATGTCAGACACCTGGGGATAAAGCAAAAATTTCTGTGTTTTTCAAATCACTGGCTATTGTGATTTTTTGAACACAAGGAAGGATATTATTTTAAATAGAGCATTACCTTTTGCATAAGGGGAATTGTCAGTGGTTGCAAAGAAACAAAATCAGTTTGGAAGAGGTGAAGGACTATGACTAGTATTCACCTTTTCAGTGAACCAATAAAGGAGGCAGGGAGCTGCTCTGCTTTTGGAAAGCACACTCCTCTGCATGCCCAGCCACAGGCAAGCAGCAGCTGAATTCTTTTCAGAGCTGCCAAGCCATGAGACTGGGTTCTGTAGGAGAAGACACTCACAAAGTTAATAGTAGTGTATTCAAAGGATATTATACCACCCCTTTCCTAATCATCTCACCGAGCAAGGAAAAATAATTGAATCATTGCACATAGAAATCTGTTATCAAAAAAAAATTTTTTTCCATAGAAGATTTTTCTGGGCCTTTCTCAAGACATTAAAAGGAGTGGTTTTCAAAATGTGGTCAGAAATCCCTATTTCTGAGGTGGGTTTGCATGTGAACACTGCAAGTGTATCAGCAAGAGACATTCAAGGTGGAATATTTCACCTGTGACTTAGGGGCAAGGAGCAAATGAAGAATTTTTCAAGGTTTCAGGTTATAAAATTCCTGAGATACAGTCTCTCATTACCCTTTTCAGTAGATTACTGTAGTTGCCCAAGCTTGTCCTACTGCTGCAGAGACAGAATCAGTATGTATTTTTCTGATTTTACATTTTGGATTTGGGGTCTAAGAATGGAACCATATTTTAAAGCTAAATGATTATTTCAGAAAGCTGATTCTCTAGTTCCTGTAGCAAAAAAAAAAAATAAATAAAATAAAATAGTGCTTAATGTTGAGCCTCCTGATTTGCAATATGTACATGCTTTTGGTTTTGAAAAATCTGGAAATTATTATTAAAAAATAAAATATTCCTTCTTAACTATTTTCTTTTTGCTAATTTGTTTTGTGTTGCTCTCAGTCTTCATGACTGCCATGGCCAAAAATGCATGCAGATTTGTAGAAGCTGGATTGCAGAGGTGTAAATTTGACCTCTGCATTCTCCTGCTAACTTTAATCACTTTATAATCTGCAATTAAGTGCTTGGAAGAGATTGCCTTAATGGTAGATACAATTTCAATGAAAGACCTTCTAAATCATGGTCTGGTAGTACACTCCAATCTGTAAGGTGTGCTTCTGCTACAGGTTGTAGCCTGCTTTCATTCACTTGCTTCCTACAGACCGTTTATTGGTGTTCCTGCAATCCAAGGCAGTCCCAAAGCAGGCAGAAGGAGAACAGAGCTTTGGCTGTGGGCTTCTCGGTGGCTGACAATGAAGGCATTTAAACAGAAAGTTTTTGCACATAGTACACTTTATGATTGAAACAGATTTACTGCTTTTTCACAGTTGGGCACAATTTGGTTGATTTTGTGAAGGATTGTGTCTCCCAGGGAAGCGTGTTCTGTGGATACACTAAATGATCTGTCCTACATTTTAGATGTATCAGAGAGAGAGTTAATTAAAACACATACATTCTGTATAATGTAACAACAGCACTGAAGCAAATCCTGGCTCCCAGGGAAATTATCTACACTAACCAAAAGTTATTTTCTCTCTACACTGTGTAGCTGTTTCTTTTATTAAACTTATTAAAACTATTTTAAGCTTTGATGTTCTGCAGCTTTTTGGCAGGTGTTTTTCATCAGACGTTATTCATCCTCCTAAGGCATATGTTCTGCTTTCAGAGCAGATATGGGCACTCCTCAGTAATTTATTCCTGTTTAAAATGCATTTAAATTGTATCATATTGGCAGACCCGGACATGATAGCCTTCTTTACTTACCCACATGGCAGAAAATGAACAAACTATAATAGTGTCAGTTTTTCTTTATTAACCTAATCTAGCACCTGTAAGTGAGATGCTGGTTTGTTCATTATATTCTTAAAAATATATGTATTTCCTTCTTGCATCTTTCTTAGCTAGAAAAATGTCCTCTCCTCTTCCCATCACCTTTGATGGTATCTTGCTATGGATATCCTTAACCCTATTCTGGCTATGAAAGTTTGTCAGACAAGTTTGTTTTTGTAGAGGTAAGAAATTAGTCATGGAGAAGATTCCTTTCATACTCCTATGGGCAAGTGCAGTGGGTTCTAGGGAGCTGGCTTCAAACAAGTTGGTGAAGAAATTTGAGGCAAGGGTTCTATAATGAGGACCAAGATATTTTTGAAGTGGCACAAATACAGTCTTTAGGATTGCTTCAGTGACAAGTGCCCATTTAGATCTCATTGAAAGAGCCATTCCCTTGAATTTTAAGACCATCTTATGAAGAATATCTAAATATCTTTCATGTCAAACCAGAAAATCCTACTTCTTGCTTTGGAGACGTGCGTAACATTTCTAGATTTTTTGGTGAGGAAAATGTTACAAATCTCCACCTACACATACAAAGAAATTGTTAATTTCTTTGGACCAAAGGACACGATCTTTTTGGTGCAAGAATTCAAACGTGCTGTGGAGGTTTATGACAGATAAAATAACTTTGTTTCAAATTTGACAATTTGGTTTGTCAAAGGCACATAGGGTGTCCACGTTTTTAGAGAACTGAATACTTTTTGAATCTGGTGTGTGGGATACACTTCACAACAGACTTCATTTCTCTTTCAAGCACTATTAGTAGTAAAGCAGCTTCGTAGGTTTGCCAGGCATTTTTCACTGCTCTCTTGTCACATGCAATAATGTCATATTAGCACATCCAGAGAAGTAACAAGTACATCTTGACCATAATTAGTTTTCTCACCTCTGCCATTTCTTACAGATAGAGAGTTCCACTCCTTTTTCCATCATGGTTAGAAAATTTCTCCTTGTACCCATCCCAGTCTTGCACCTGACCACCATATGCTCATATATTCTCAAGGCAATACTGTTTTATAGCCCTTTCCCTTCATTAGTGTTTAATCCAGCAGATACACCTAGAGGGATTAAGTTTATTCCCGTTGGCCTTCATTTTTTTTATGCTAGATGATACCACTTTCTCTTCTGTCCTACTGTAGGAAAAAAACTATGCCGTAGGCACACTTCCCAGTTTGCACTGGCATTGCTTTAAAAACTATTGCATGGAAAGACAGATTCTGGTTAATATTTTAGTTTTGTGTTCATGATGTAAATGAATTTTTGGTGGGGTGTGTGAACTGAGAAGTGGACTGCAAAGGAGGAGCAATCCTAAACCAGGCTCATTACTCTGAACAAGGTGTCAGACCTGAGAGAGGTTGGGGAGCAGAAAGAACAGCTCTCTAGAAGCTGAGTAGGGAAGAAACAGATACTGTCTCAAGGCACTTTGCTTTCATAAGGCTGTAACTCAACAAAGGCAATAGAGCTTTCTACTAAACTGTGATCCTGGAAAGAAGCTGCCCTGAAGGGAAAGGGATGGGGACATCAGTCTGAGAGACAAGGCAGCTAAGTGACCTGAAGCAGAGCTAGAAAATTGAACCAAAGTCACTTTCTGGTTTGAGGTTTTTCAGAGCTGAGCTATGATCCCCAAAAAGATGACCCTCTAATAATGTCTGAAGTGAAGGAATGAGTCTATAGAGATTGTTGAGGCGCAGAACACATGATCAAATTAGCCAGGCAAAACAGCTTTTTGATGTTTAACATATTTTTTTTAAATTTAAGTTCATTCAAACTGATGTTTCTTGGAGGATACTTGATGGGGACGAGAATTTAAACTGAATGTAAATATTTATTTAGTCATCTCTTTTGAGAGGCTAAAATATGTTGAAAATACTTTCCTTGAGAATAACACTGAAAAGAATGCCACATAGCATTTGTAGTAGAAGCAACTAGTTGTCTTAATTGTCAGAGCTGGTGCTTGTAAACTGAATCTTTTGACTGCTTCAAATGGGATCTGGAGTTCCAACAGACACAAAATCCAGCTCTGTGTGCTTGGGTTTTAATTCAGGATAGCCTAACAGGAGACAGCATTCTTGACACTCTTGAAATAAAAAGAAGGAAAAACTGGGTGTACTGACCTGAATTCATAATTAACAACTCCCAATTCATGGAAATTATACTGAACTTCCTTGGCCTTTCATAAGGCAAACTGACATAGCTGGGCCTTCATCTTAACTTAGCTCTCCTAAATTACTCTATGGGAGTTTTGTTATCTGGAGCAAAAAATAACTGTAACCTAAAAGGAATTCATGGAGGCAAATTTTCAGTTCTCACAAGAGATAATAAATGGATAGAAACTGGGTCAAGTATCAGGAAATAAGCTTATCAGTGGCTAATTCTTTGCCTCTTTCTCTCCTCCAGCCACTTCCCCCCTTTCCTGACAGGCAATCTTCAGATTCAGAATTTCCTGGCACCTCAGCTGAAGGTGCAGCTTTGGAGTTCTGCAAAGGCATCCTGGATAGAAATGGCATGAAATTAGTTACTTGCAGTCTGAGAGTTTAAGAGCAAATTACAGCAGGGTAATGTCCCAGTAAGCCAGGAAAGAAACAGAATGAAAGTGCAGCTCAGGAATTGTGTTGGCTGAATTCTGGCAGCTGCTGGACCTGCCTGTGAGCCATGCAAGCATCTGTGGGATGCCAGCTCCTCCTCTCTGACAGCACTGGACAGACACAGAGTGTGCCTGACAGTCTCAGCTCCAGTTGCTATAAAAGTAGAAAAAAAGAAAAAAACAAACCATCAATCTGCTACAGCCTATTCATACTGTCACTGTGGAGTAGGCATCAGGCATTATTTTCTGACACTTACTTTTGGTATAATGTTGGCTGCTGATTCTCCTCTACCCACACTGCTGTTTGGGATCTGAGAACACTAATAGCCCTAATAATTTGACCTTTTCTGCTTTTCATTTCCAAAGAGCTTACAAATGCTTCTTCTCTCATCTAAACTCTTCTTTTCCAAGAATCTGTCTTCTTGTTTTCCAAAGAAAATAAGCTGTCTTCTTACTTTATAAACCTCTCATCATTCTCATTCTTTTTCTTCTGGAAAAAGAATGGCCATTTTCTTTGGGAACATGTTTCAAGCACGGCCAGTCTTGGCCCAGTGAGATCCCACCAGTGGAATAAAAGAATAACCCTTTCCTAATATGCTTATTAGTATGCATCAGTGTCAGATTGACATTTGGGGGGGTTTTGCAACCATCTATATGCTTTGAAGTTTTTGGTGCATTGTAACACCAGGATTTGTCCTAGATGTCAAGACCATGTTGAACATCTTTAAAGCTATTACACAAATCTTGCCCTTTTGTTCTCTAATTGTGCGTCTTTTTCATGATTTAAAATATTTAATAATGGTACATATGTGAACCTGTCTTGCTCCCATGGAACATCTAAGGGGCATTTGTTTGTTTTACTTTAGAGTGAGACATGTACAGTGACTTTGTTTAAATCTTTCTATTTGCTTATACAATTCTACATGACATTGTTATAAAGTGTCTCCACACAGAGTGTAGCTGAAGTTGCACTGATCATTCTGAGTTTGAGATAGATCCTTTTAAGGAGGAGGTGTAAGTCTTTAAGACATAAAAATTATAGAAGTAGAAATAAACTCTGGTAGCAGTTAACCAGAGGCACAGTGTGGGGGTATCAATATTCAATCAAACTTTGTCTTTACAGCTGCTTTTTTGTTTTTGTTAGTTGTTTTTGGTTTTTTTTAAGAGTTAAGATATGTGAGGCTTCAAGTAATGAAGAAATCATAAAAGAAAATCAGATTATTGTGGATAACTTAATCTTTATAATTCTCTATGCAAACCTGTTAGTATTTCAATATTAAATATCTCCTGTTTTTTCTAGATTTGCCAGTAAAGTCTGTGAATAATGGTAGCACATAAGGACATGTTTGCAGCAGAGAGATTTAAACAAGCAAGTCTTCTTGTTGTCCGTATAGGAATCACTTTTCAAGGAATTTCTCCTGGACATTGCACTTATTTTGTGGTTAGAGATAAAAAAAGGAATTCTACAGTGCTTTTACTGAGACTTCTTATCTGAAGAGAGTCCTACTACTTTGGGGATATGAGTAATTGAGGGGACCTTAGTGTATAATGGAGTCCATTGCTGGGCACCAAAGGCTGTTTTGTTCTGGTCCCTCAACAGCTGACATTAACCATATTCACTGCACTTGTGAATGGGGTTGAGGTGACCTTCTGTAAGTCTCCTATTTATGTAATTTTTTAATTATTTTTCTATAGGAATTCATACTAGACCAGCTACACTTTTTGAGATTCTAGTTAAGGAAAAAAATGTAATTTTTTATTTTATCTTTTTTGAAGTGATTGTGACTGAAATCAAAAGCTAAAACTTACATTTCACCAAAGTGTGAAGGATCATGTTGAAGTGTATTGGGATAAAAAACTACAGTTATTCGAGTAATTCCAAATACTCATTGTAAACTGCTCAAAGTCCTTCAAAGAAAAGCTGGTGTAATTTTTTACCTTATCCAGTTTTTATTAAAAAAGGAAAAAAAAAACCTAGCTCACATACTTTAAACTTTTCCTCCTTTTCTGCTTTAAGGTTAATGGTATTTCCATCTTCTGGAACTGTATTCCTCCCTCAGTTGAACTAATAAGCAAGAGTTCTTAGTTTGAGTTGTTTGCTAATCATCAGTCATGTAGGAGTAATTTTTTTCTCAAGATCCTTAATTGTAAGTTTCATGCTCAATATGCTGAATCTGATGATGAATTATATCCAGACAATTTAATGTTCTTTATCAATTTTGTGTTGTTGGGGATTTAAAAACTAAAATAACCCCATCAGAATTCCTGCACTTAATGTCCCAGCCTGAAAACTTTCCATTTTTTATGGACTAGTAGGGCTGTGTGTTTTCTTGTATTTTGTCAAACATCTCAGAGCAACGCCACTACAATTTCAAGAATCTTAAACCATGGAAGTGCTGTCATCTGCTTTGTATCAACATCATTTTATGGGGTTTTAGCACAGAGGACAGTTTCCTGGGAAAATGAATATGCAGTTTTAGCATGGTTTGCCCTGTGAATGTCAAAGTCTAGTTTAAAATACATTATGGTTAATGGTGATGGTTTTCTATTACCTCTGACAGAAATTTGATCCCACTTCTGTGAATGATGTGAATTTTACTGCACTCTGACATGACATACTGCATAGCTCACTTGCTTAAGGCTGAGAATGTAGTTCTTGAATCCATTGCCTATCCTGTTTTATGAAATAAAACAAGGAATTTCATTCCACTGGGATTAATTGGTAGCAACAGATTTTCTACAGAATATTATGCACTCTTAAATGATACAGTACTCGCTTCAGCACAGTTTCTGCAAAACCAGCATGCTGTGTAATTCCATTTGTGTAGCTCTGCCTTATGCTTGAAATGGATGAAACATTATGCCATTTTTGTTTATTTCAGAAATTATTCAAGGATCTGAAAGAGTTCACTGGAAAAAAAATTTTCTGAAGGATTTGCTCTTCCTAGCAAATCACACACAGCCCAGCTTGTTTTGTCATGCCTTTGGGTAAACAACCAAATGAGGATGTTGTATGAAGATGAAATTCTTCTCAAGCAATTCCTCACCAAATGGTATGGCTCAAGGAGACAGCCTGATCCCAAGCTGTACAGGAGGGTAGTGTCTTTACAGTAAAACTGATAAAAATAGTGAATAGAGACTATAGGGATGGTTCTTTTACAAAATCAGCCAGGCAAGCATGTGCCAGTGTTAAAAGTGATATTTCTACAGCAACAAGGATGGTCAGCACCTCCAACAGAGTAAAGCCATCCTGCTCACCAGGCACGGTGCCAAATGACTCCCTGCTCAGTTATGGACTTGCTGTCTGGTGTTAACCTCTTCATATGCAAAGATTAATAATCTGTGTGGTTCAGCCATTTGCCTCAAGTTTCTTTTCTGTTTTAAACGTGACATCCCCAAACATTGCAACACCCAAAGAGTAATGCCAGCCCTAAGCAAAGGCAGATTTATTGGGGATCTCTCTTAAGTTTCTGTGAGAGCATTGTAATTTTTTAATTTGTTGCTGCAGCCCATCTGGTTACTGCCAAATTAGAATTACTGGAAGAGACACAGTAGAACAACAAGTCTTGGGGAAGTTTTTGTTCAAATTTGTCTCTTCAACTTCTTTCAATATTCTGCACAACGCTCTTAGATTTAATGTGTTTGCTTTCTTTTCCTTTCCCTTCTAATTTTTTGGTTTTTGGCCAATGGTTATCCCATCTTCTTTTCTCTCAGTAGGAATAATCTAAATTGCTTTCTCCAAACTTCCACTCAACTGGAAATCATACAGAGCAATTCTTTATCTTATGAGAAATGTAAGTGCATTTCACAGGCCACGTCCTCTCACTAAGAAAACGTGCTGCTGCACAATGGGAATGGCTGGGAATGCCCACTACACTCTTGTCAGTCTCTCATTTCTCTTGCCATACAATTAAATCTTAAAGGACTTATTTTACATAGATCTCAGATTAATTTTAAAGATCACAGCTCTGAATATAATTTTGCTGTTTTTTTTTTTTTTATTTTTTACCTGCTAGCCATTTTTTCCATTATTGTGAGTTCCCAAGCAACTGGGGGTGCAGGGAGAGAAATCTGAGTCTAAAATATCATGTGTTGTGCAGAGAATTATCTCAAGAAAAAGATACTCAAACTTCCTTGTAACTATGAAGTTCCACAAGTTGCTCTGTTCTTTGGAAGATACCAGCCTATTTCTCTGAGTGCTGTTGGCTTTCTCTGTAGATTGGTGTGAGGGAAATACAGCCACGATCCTGCTTCATTCTTATTTTCTTTGTGTCTGAAATTCATTTTTCTTTTACATGTATATCACAAGAATATGCTGTTTGCCCTTCTTTTCAGTTCCAATCTGTCATAAGACAAAGACTACTGAAGCTCAAATCTTTTATGGTACATAAAAGGTTTTCTGTCTCAGCCATTCTGTCACTGCAATTTTTTTCAACCAAGGGACATCAATTATTTTGTTGATAATTTTTGTTGACTGTCTTGCCTTTTACCATGAATCTTGTAAGCATTGAGAGGTGTGAAATATAAAGTGAGGATGATTTTAGATTACAGAAACTGGAAATTAAACAAAAAAACTAATCAGGCTACGCTTTAAAGACAGTTTGTCACTGGCTCTAAAAAGAAAAGTGACAACACTGCTACAAATCCAAGTTAAGCTCCCTCACCATGACTTTTTTTAATTCAGATGTGTAGTCTCAACAAAAATCTCCTTCTATTTCTGGATATTACTGCTTTTAAAAACTGTGGTTTAGTTACCCTGCTCCTGTACATCCAAAGGTTCACTGCTGACAGGATTCCAAGTGCAGCATTTTGCACTGTTACCATCTTATGTATGGTCACTTAGGGTTCATAAATCAGTTCTACAGGAAAAGTCGAGTGAAGCAAATAATTCAAGGCTTTGAGGAAATTTTTTTTTCACCTCCAAAATTTATATTATAGACTCATGAAATAATAATTCCTTACAAGGAAAAGACCCTAAAGAAATGCAAAATATCTGCATATAGTCCCCATGTAATTTCCCTTATCAGTTCTGATCATTTTAGACAGGTCAGTCATCAGGAGGCTCCTCTCCCCTCTGTGAGCCCACAGAAAATCCTGTCTCGTTCTGCAGCTGTGTCTCAGTCCCTTGCCTGGGTTTGGTTTTTTTTCATATTTCTATTCTGAAACTTATGCCTCGCTCTTTCATTCCCTCCCCAAGCACTGGAGACCAACACCTTCCCAACCATCTCAAAATTTGAGAGCCTTGAAATAAGGAGTCCTGAAATCCTGATTTGGCAGGTGTCCCCTTTGTTCTGCTTCCAAGGAAATACTACCATTTTCTAAAGCTGGAGTGGGTTGGGTTATTTTCCCTAATCCTTGCCATTCCATTTTTCATATATATCCTTCTGACAAGTGCCAAAGTTCTGGTGAACTTTCTCTTTGCCTGCTTTCCAGTGCTAAAAGAGAGGGGACAACTAAGGGTTTGCCTGCTTGCATTAATAAATAATGTATTCAGTAATCTAAAAATTTAATATCCTCAACCATAACTAATAAGGTGATTTTTTTTTAGCTGACAACCCCTGTATGTTAACTTTTCTGTCATTTTTAAATAGTATTTTGTTATCATGAGGGAAAAGAAAAAGTGTAATTTAATTTTTATTCCATGTTTAACCTGATTTTACAGTGAGTTATCTCAGAAGAGACAATCAGCAGTTTTAAGTCCCTGCAGAAGAAAATGAGAAAAGATATTAAAATCATGTCTACAGTCTTCAGTGGGTAGATATAAATGTGCTAATCAGTCTAGCTCTAAATCCATCAAAGCAAAAGCACATCAAGTAGCAGAGGTTCACAAGGTCTAGATAAAAATCCCTTTCAAATATTCTGTTAGTCTATGTATATGAATTTACATTCTTAAATAGGTTTAAATATGCACAAGGAAAATGGATTCAGCTCTGGGCTATTATCATGAAATATTGTGGCACATCTATTAATAGAAAGTAATTTCAGTATCTCGCTATCTAAAGTCACTACCTGAATAACTCAACTTGAGTACAACACTCTTAACAGTGTTAGCAGCATGGTTTAGTGGGTGTGGAGGGACATGCTTTGTGTTTTTGCAGCTTATGGGTGAATACTGAACTTCAGAAAGAGAAGATAAGGCATCCTTTATTTCCATATGCTCATCCAGGAAAGGCGTGTTTGGAAAGTCTTCGTTAGAACTTCATGCAGTAGATGTATGGTCTTCATTATATTTGAATATTCAGGTTACACATTAAAAATATATAAACAAAATCCCTCTACCATACTCAACTTTTCAAATTCACTTTACTCTGGGATGTCACAAAGGTGCTAGCTGACCTGATTCAGTCAGAACTCCTTCTAAGACTAGACCTGCAGTGTCCTGGCAGTCCTACAAACACATCTGCATTGCAGTCATGTGAAGAACCTTTCTTTGCACCTGAGTGCTACTTTTAAAAAATGAGGTCATATATACCTGAGATACATGTTCTAGAAAACCTGAGAATAAAAAAATCATCCATTTATCACAAGTACCTTTAAAGAACTTTGATGTAATGAGGGACTAATAGCTTATTTTTGCTGTCACCAAGACTCTGCCTTCTGTTTTGTCATATTCAATGCCTTTTCATTTTGTAGTCAGATGCCAAATGGTATGTCTTCTCTGCCAGTCAGCATAGCATTTTCCTGCTCTGAATAGAACAGCTCCCAAAGAGTTCACGTCTACAGAATTATTAACACATGCCTGTTTCAACAGTGTCTGTAACAATAGAGCTACTTTGGGCACTGAGTCATGAGGGCAGCCTCCCCTTCACTTCCAGGTTTTGGTGAAATTTCATGAGAGGATTCTTGGGCAAATCTTTTCATTCATACATAGGGAATGCCAAAAGCAAATTAAAGTCAGTCAACCTCTGTTCATGATTTCAAAATCTCATGAAAGTCAGAAAGAGTATCATAAAGTTATAGAATGGTTTGACTTGGAAAGAACATTAAGGATTAACCCCTTCCACTGAGACACTGAAGGAAAGAAAAAAACATGTTCTGCAGTTAAATACCAACTTTAGAAAAATCACTCCTATTTTTTATACCATTTTTAAATATTTGCTATTTTATTCCTTCTAACAATACTAAGAAGCAGCCTGTAGTGCTTAATGTTTGAATGTGGCTATTGCCAACTGGCTACTGCTCTTGCATTCCTTTTTATAATGTTATTTGCATGTACATACCATTTGTCTCTGTTAACTATTCCATTATATATTGTCATCCTGTGTAAGTAATCCAAAGAGAGCACTGTTAAATGGTAACAAACAAAAAAATCAACGCACAAAACTCCATGTCCCCTCAAGCCTTATGTCTTGTACAAGGTATTGGTTTTTCACTAATTTTCCTTTGAAATACTGCTATAATACTACAGATCAAAAGAAAACCTAGAAGGAAAGACTTGAGGAAAAAAAAAAAAAAAAAAAAGACAGCAGAGATCTGAAGCTGCTTGGAAGCCTCTCTCTGCTGTGACTTTTTTCCTACAAAGGCTTGGTACAAAATAAGTTAGCACTGCTATTAAAAAACAAAATTCTAGTGATGGTATGTAATGTTGTTTGCTGACAGAAAAGCCTTTCATAAAAGCAACATAAAATCTGAGAGTTTCATACTGGAAATGACAACTACTAGTTTGTTCAGTATTAAATTTGTAGTCAATTTTCTTTTAAAACTCTAAGCTAAATTTGCTTTTAAGAACTTCCAGATATTTTATTTACTTCTTTACCTTTTTTACTCTCATCTTCATCTTAAAATCCCATTATAATTTAACATGCAGCTTTTATCCATTTATAAATCAACTATTCATCTTGTATAACTCCGGGGATACGTCCCAGAGGAGGGGAGAACACAGGCCCTGAAGCTTCCTGGGACAGATAATTCAGAGCCCAAGAGCTTGCAGACTTTGGGATGGCTCTGGGACCTTTGCTTTCACTGTGATAATGCAAGCCCCTCCACAGAGTCAAAGGAAACGAGGGGAAGAAAAATATAAAAAAGACAGGCACATGAAAGCAAGACAGCATGGGAAAAGGGGAAACAGAGGAGAATGTGTAGGCACTGGTGAAAATCTGGGGGAGGTTTACAGGAATGAGAAAAAGGGATTAAAATATGAGGGAGTGGAATAAGGAAAGGAGGAGATGGAAGGAAAAGCAGTTTTCAAGTTTCAATGTACCACTGCTATAAATACTCCAAGAACTCGAAGAGAGGTAAGAAGAACAGTCTGTGATCTGGTGTTCAGGAGTCAGAGCAGAATAAAGGGAAAATTTATCACTCATGAAAAACAAATACTTTATTCAAAACATAGCATTATAATAAATAGCCACATTGCTCACTAGATATCTTGGGCATGCAAGGCAGGCACAAGTCTTTATCTATAAACCATTCTGTTAACCTGTTATTAACTTCTGGCTGTTGGGCTCTGAGAGGTAATATTAAGAAGGGAATAGGAGACAAGTCTTGTGTACCGTGTCAGTGCCAATGGTCTGTTCAAAGCTTTGCTGCTGACATTATAAATTGCAAGCTGGCCAAATGGCAGCTATGCCTGCTCTTTTTGCTTTCTCCCTCCCTTCTCCCTGTGCTTTCTAAGGTTAGCAGCTGCACAGCAAATAGACACAGCAGAAGGATTTATTTATGGAGACCACACTTTCCTACCTCCTCATTAGTTTCCATTCCTTCTGAGAATACAAAGTAGGTGTTACAGAAGGTCAATATCTTCTGAGAATTGTTCAATAATATTCTGGCCCCTCTGCTAAGTGTCCTGTACCCCTAGACACCCAACAAACAGCAAGACAGTTTGTTAGAGAGTGTTTTTTATTTCACCTTGAGAACTAGGATGTCTTTTGGAGTGACTATTTGTTTTTACATGCTTAAATCCCACATTTAACATTCCATATTTGGGGGGCAGCAGTGTCAAAAAGTATGGATTCTAAATACATTTATTCTTACTGTAGTGTACTGTATATTTCAAAATACTCTGTTAACATGCACCTGCTGAGCTACACAGTTTTTAATGCTAAGCTTCCCCATATTTCAATGGGGTCCAGAGAAAAGGAAGAGAAAATTAAATAGTTATCTTCAAAGCCCACCTTGCATAGAGCCGGTATGTGACCTGAAGCCTGCTTTGGGGGTGTTGATGAATAAAAAGGATGAAAGTTTCTTTACTATTTCTTATAGCAATGTTTAATGAATTACAAAGTTAAATATCTGTTAATAAGGAATATTATACTAGCATTGGATGTGTAGACAGATGGTGAAATAAGTGCATTTTCATAACATTGTTTCATGACCACAAACCACAGTATTATGTATATTGGAGTATCTGTCTGGCTTGAAACACGTGAACAGTTCTGTGTCATTTGAAGAACTTGGGACATAGGGAACCAAGCAAACATTAGAATATGCATTATGTAAAAATATTTTCAGATAAATGTTTGTTGCAACTCTTCATCTTTGTTAGCAGAGACATGCTGTTAAGTGCAGTCAGTCAGGCTAGATTCAGAGTCTGAAAGAAATTGAGTACTGGGAGAGAAAAATGTTATAACTTTTATGTCCTAACCATAATGTAGCAATCTGTGAGGTTATAATTTAATTCTACAAAATATGATTATACATTTTCCCTGGAGTCAGATGAGTTCATTCAGATGAATCTTTCATTCCAAGAATGCCTTGAATGTGCCTGAATATTTCTAGCCGAGGTTCTTGCTATTCTGTTCACTGTTGCACCAAAATAAAGCATAAATCACAACTGTCTGCATATACCAGAAGTCTTCATCACCTACAACCACCGTTTCTGTTTTATTAAAAAAATGAAAGAGCTGTAATTGCTAAATGACATTCAAATTATTATCAGCACACCTTGTAGAGACCATTAGGATGAATATCCCACTAAGATTTCTTTGTCCGCTTCACAGACTCATACAGACACCTGACCATCATTATAGTAAATTACCACAACTGAGAGTCTTTGGTCATTTTCATGCACAAGCCTTTTTTTAATGTATTTTCTGCCTTTTTCAGTCCCAGGACTATGAACTACCTTATACCACCTTTAGAGCACTTTCTGGTTGTTTTTTTATTTTTTTCCTCTGGCTCTCTGAACAAAGGAGAAGGGAAAACGAGGTTTGAAAATTTAAAGTTTTGCAAGGCTTATTGTGAATAGAAAAATATCCTTGCCTGAAAGAAACTTTCTACGTAGGGCTACTGAAATCAAAGATGAGTCCTGTTCAGCTAAGGACTCACAAGATGTCACTCTCCTTGTGCAGGTGACAAGGAAAGAGAAAACCAGTCTGTTATCACAAAAAATACTATGGAAAGAGAAAGATGGAACAAGCTGCAAAAAATAAGAAAAGGTGTCCGTGTAAGCTAATCTTATTAGGTATGCTTATAGTAATTGAGAATGGGATTTCATTGTCTACGGGGAAGTTGGAGGTAATTAAGGGATGCTAATATGCACTGAAAATGATGGTGTGTCCCAGAAGGAAAAAAGAGAAGACCTATGAGCACCATCGAATGAGGCTTCTGAGTGCAAGAAACTTTTGGCAGGTAGCTAGAAATTCAGAGGAGAATGGAAAGGACAAGGTTTCTGTCTTCTCTGATTTCAGTCCCTTGACTTAGAAAAATTTCAGAGATTTTAAATGGAATTTCTTGGATGAGCAAGAGAAAGGAGCATTATTGCTCCTGTCAAAACTTCATGTTAATTATAAGATAAACTTCAGGGACTGAAAATCTATGAATGGTTTAGTGGAAAAGTTATAATGGGAAGATAAAAAAAAAAAAACAATTCAAGGAGATCTTTGCAAGTCTGACTTGTCAAATGGTTGAACTGTATTTTTGTTCCCTTTGCTTTTAATGACATATTAACACATTCTGTGGCACTGAGGATAAGTTTATTTTTCATACACTACTTCAATGAAGGCAGAATCTGAAACTTAAATTCCTGTGTAAATCAGAGACTTTCACCTCCTTTGCCTTTATGTAAGTGAAATTGCAAGTGAAGTCTGGCGAGCCAAGGACCTAGCTAACGTAGGGATGGGTAGTTCATATTCAAAGCAGAATTCTTTCTGTTCATCAGTTATCATAACAAGCTTTGATCATATTCTTTCTGTATGCATAATGGCCCATGCCTGAGTCAGAATATAGGGAATCAATCTTATCTTCTTTCCATCTGAAGCCATAGTTAGGTACTGAGTTATCCCTTTCCAACTACCAATGTTTCATACCCTACTAAGCTGATTACAAACAAAATTAATCAGTCTACTTACATAGAACATACATATTCTTGCCATAAAAATAACTAATTTGGGATAATTCTCACCATTCCTTCAATAGACCAAAATGCTGTCTTCTGGAAGGGATGGTCATTGCTGCTATTCACCAGTAAACTGAAGGAAACTGCACCACCTCAGGTAAATAAAATAACAAACGTGAATTTGATAGCTACCTCTGGGGCTATCACAAACATCTGTTTGTGCTATTGTGTAGGTATGTGTGAAAAATTATTCCTCTGGAAAATGTATGCTTTTATTCTAAATACTTACACATAAACTGTATTACATTTTTAGGTGCCTCATAGAGCCAGAAGCATTTAACTTCCACTCTTCTTAAATTTGTGTAGCAAAATGTAAACGTATGAGTAACTTTGAACAGGGTTCTCACACAGAGCTTGAATTTCTATTTCCCTAAGCAGATGGTAGAAAACCAGTTGGTGTGGCCATCAGCCATAAGCACTTTGAGGCTGGCATTATTGTTCACAGATCCCAGTGGCTGTCCTGCAAAACACATTAGCTTCCTGTTCTCCCTCTGTGCAGATCATGGAAGGTTTTTGGGAGGAGAGTGTGAGATTGACCTTAACTTCATCAGAAATAATTTCTACTTTTCACCATGAGAGCTACAAGCACAGTTTTTTAAGGACCCTCATGAGTACTCCCCATTTTCAGCCTTTTGTAGCTGAGTAATGTTACAGGAACAGTCTGCTTGAGAAAGTACTTGCATTACTCCCTAAAATGTTAGGTGATATCAGGAGCTGGCTACTGGAGGTGAAATAAAACACTTTTCAAAGCAGCAGGCCTTATTTGCACATATGTCAAAGGAAAGTTAATCAAAATTAACATAACTGCTTTAGCTCTAACAATATTCAGACAAAGCATGCCATTATCAGATGCTCAATATTCCTCGTTCATGAGCTTTCATTTTAATTACCTCTATTACTGGAAGTTATTCTGTTTAAAGTACATCCTGATGCCAGACACTGTGCATTAAACAGTTATTAAAGATCTAAAACTGAGAGATAGACACTAAGTGATATGAACTGTCACTGACTTGATGCAGCATTTGTCCAGAAAATGCAAGGGAAATCTTATTGCAAGGAACACCAGGACCACACTGAAGGAAATACTGATCAGAAAATGGTTTTCTTCAGACATTTTCCTGTAAAAGTTGTAAATATAATTATTCTTTTCCAATGGCTTTCCATGTTCATGTACACAAAATCTGTGTGGGAAGTGGTTTAAAAAACCTTTGCATTTTAATGGCCCTTTAAATTGAAGACCCATATGGATTTGAGATTTTTACCCTTGGTTTCATGTTTCCTCCATGGTCTGAGGTAATTTCATCATGTGCATGTCAAGTTGCTGCTATTTAGCTTTCACTTCTAACTAAGCACAAGAAAACTGTTTTTATTTTAAATCTCAGTAATAGTAAAAATATGTAAACAACGCTTAATTCAGGTGGGATTTTTCCTAGGTGTTATTCTCACTGCCCAGATTAAAGAAATGCTAAATAGGGCTAATGACATGCAGTATTAGTCAAAATTATAATAAAAATAAGAGATAGAGTTTTTAATACCCATTCTAACTTATCGCAAATATTGAACATTTTAAGAATGAAAAAGGAATAAGATTATCTGTGAATTTCAAATAAAGCTAAAAAAAAAGTTCTGTATTCATTTGGAAGGCAAACTGCAGTAAATTATATTTTCCTCAGATTATTTGTTAATTAGTGTGAGAGAGATATGTATATCAGCTATCTTGTGAAAATCAAATTGCTTACATTTTAAAAGTGATTAGTATTCATCATGGATGCTGAATCTTTTTACTGTTTGCAATTCAGTAAAGTTTTTCATGAACCATATTGTCAGCAGTTTCATTGTTATAACAGGCTGACACACGTGGTATTCTGCATTTATGAAACAATTGAATATTTTGTCATTCCCTATTGAAAACAGCATGAGTACAGGACGATTTTCAGCAGACAGATGCTAAAATCCTGAAACAAAATGCTTTCTTTTCTTCCCCTCTCGCTTTTGTTAAGGTGAGCAGAGAAGTCATGGGGTGCAGTTGAAACTACCACCACTAAACCCAGCAGCTGGATCACAGTAAAGATTTGAATCAAAGACATCAAGACTGAGTTATGGTGAGTTGATTTTTGATCACTAAGAAAATCTATAGAATTTGCAAAGGCAAGAAAAGAAGATTCTGTGGAAAAGCCAGATATAAGTAAAAATAATAAGAGCACTATCTCTTTCTTGAGATGGCAATAAAATTAGAGAAGTGTGGGCACTATTTTCAGTTAGTCTTGTACATCATGATAACACACTTTCTGTTAAAATAATGCAATAAAAATCAATGCTCTCTGAGTTCATAAAACTGGTCTCTGAAATTCTGAAACTTTGAAAATACCAAGGAGTCTTTTTTTTTGCTTCCTAAGGGTAATTTATATTATGTCATATTTTAAAAGAATATTAAACAAAAGGAAATTTCATTAACTATTTTTAATATTGGAAGGGTATATTCTAGAAAGGAAGCAAAGAGGATCAAAGTATTTCACTCCTCTTCCAGATTTAAATCTTGATGCATTAAATGTGAAATAATGATCAATAAACACTGGTGGTCCATCTCTACCGGTGCTGACTGTCCAGCATGCTGAAAGACAGATGACAGAGTGACTTTTCTTTATGGTTTTTCTTCAGTCTTAGAATGACTTGGCTGATGAAAATGTCTGTGCAGAAGAGTGCTGTGCTTTTTAAAGAAGAGTCCAAAACAAATCTATTTTCCAGTTCTAAAGTTTTTTATTGTTGCCCATCTGTGTGCTAGCTAGAATTTCATGCTGCCAAATCTGATTGTAAGATCAAAGTCATAATTGTATAACTTTCCCCTCAGGAAAAGTACTGCACAAGATGTAATCTTCTTCATTCATTGATCCCTTGTACTGAAATTGTGTGTTCTACAAAAGAAAAATTTTAAAAAAAAAATCCAATCTCCAGGGTACTCACAGAAACTCTTTAACTCAAAAATTTCTTCAGCTAAGTCAGAAAAGCTCATGGCATTTTTCACCTGCAGACCCCAATATAATTTCAAGAAAACTGTAATAATATTGCTGTGATGGCTCCTTAGGGAAGCAATTGCCATCAGTGAGAGTCATTCCTTTGTTCCCTACTATTTCCTACTCTTAATTTTCACAGAGGGACCCAACAAGGAACTGAACAACAAACTAGCCTAAAACACCTGCACCTGCCTTGAATGGGTCGTGGCAGAGACTGTGCAGTTACTGCGTGAGAAGTGCAGTGTGGTGACATGTCACAGCTGCAGAGGCCACCCTGAGGGGACATTGCCAGGGAGGCTCTGCTGCTTCTCTCCCCAGACAGCCACTGGGCAGCTCTCCCTTTCTCTTTTTTTTTCCCCCCAGCAAAAGGAAAAAAGGAAGTTTTCACCATTAGTCTGTGTGTGTAATCAGCCATGAACTTTCCAATAAGTCTGCGTACATAAACCTGTGCAAGAAATAAATAAGAACACAATGTGATTACTCTCTAAAAATTCATCTTGACATTCCCTAGGACTAGTGCAACGACAACAGCTTAATGAATGCACTGGCAAGGGGTATTTTGATGTTGAACAGACTCTTTCACTTCAGATATACTCTGGGGATAGCATTTTTCCTCCATGAGTTATAATCTATATCTGCTATTTTTTCTAACATCTTTTATTTGTAATGTAGCTACCATGGCTAACAGCTGAGAATGCAATGGAAAAAGTGGGAAAATGGAAAAATACAATTGCATATGATCCCATATATCATGTAAAGCTGCAGATTGCAGGGTAAACAAGCATGTGCTTCTCTCTTTACTATGCAATGTAGCCTAAAGAATAATCAAATATTTGAAATACAAATAATTCTGGGGAATGGCATGAAATAAAAATTCCATGCTGCTTTTATTAAAGTGTAGGGACTTAAGTGAATGATATAAACTTGACTATTCTTTATCATGCTATCTTTTAAATGTACTTACTGCAGACTTCTCACTGGGAAGATGAAAACACACAGGTGCAATTCGAAAATTATTTCGTTGGAAACAGGTGAAGTTATATGCCCCCAAAAACCAGTTGGTTTTTAAAAGAAAACATAAACTAATGCATTGTTGCTCTTACATTCCTTTATTGCTTGTCATTAAAATAATCACGTGCACCCAAATATTTTAAAACCTAAACTTGAATAAGTTACAATACTCAACATATACTTGGAAAATAACTTCAATGTTAACTCAGTTGATCTTTTTTTAAGCAACATACTTGATTTTAAGATAGTTCTGGGCAAGAGCTTGTATAGTTTCCAATACAAGGAAACTGAAATATTTTCTAAACTGCAATTCTTTCTTTGGGAGAATACATGTGGCATGTAATAAAGGAGGCCATAAGTGGAGAGACACAAAAAAGAAGAAACATCACAGGAATGCTGAAATGGTTGTTTTCATCAAACAGATTAACTCGAGCCAAACTGAAAGCACTCTGGCAGACTTAAAATATGATCTTATCAAGAATATTTGGTGACTATGAGTAAAAATGTAAACATCAGTCTTCAGCAGTCTCCAGCACTTTATAATGGCAGTTTAGAACTTCTGGGAGTGCATATATAGAAGCTAACTCCGAGTATCCCATCACAGCTCCCTCTACTCAGAAGTGCTTTCCAATAGAATGAAGAAATTTTGAATAATTCTTGTAAATTTCACTGGAAACACAGGAACATGATTAGGTGCCTAAAGCTGGAATGTATGAATTAGCTTTTTCTATTTCATTAATTTGCTTTGTTTGGGTTGGTTGGTTGGTTTTTTGTGGGGGGGAGTTGATTTGGTTTTGTGGGGTTTGTTGGGTTTTGGGGTGTTTTTTTTGGTTGGTTGGGTTTTTTTGAGAGAAGGACCTAGTGATGCAAGGCAGTTCAAAGAAAGAGTCTTCTAATTGTTTCTCTGCATGGGTAATCAGGGACACTAGGAAGCCTGCTACCCACATATTTTGGCTCAGCTGTATTTTTTGTCTAATTGAACTGCCTGGATGAAACATCTAAATTGATCCAATCTCTTAACTTTCAGGAAAAAAATTGATTTAGAGGCCAATAAGGATGTTGTGACTCAGTTTCACCTCTAGTCTCTGCACTAGTGATAGGAACCCCTCTAGGAATTGCTCTCTGGATCATTAGAGAGCAACTGAGCATCCCTTGGTGGCCTTAGTCAAGAAGCTATGGGAGGGTCACTTATGAGCTTCATAGGCACTGTTGTTGTGCAGGGTTTTTATGGCAAAACCTGAGATCTCTTTAGAAGTGTTGTGTGAGAGCAGCCCAGGTTTTTATGACTGTTGTTTGGGGAATTTACCAACTGAATAGAGAGCAAGCATGCGGATATTAAACATATGAAGGAAAGCTGAAAGTAGGGA
Source organism: Rhipidura dahli (assembly GCA_013399225.1). Classification (NCBI taxonomy): domain Eukaryota; kingdom Metazoa; phylum Chordata; class Aves; order Passeriformes; family Rhipiduridae; genus Rhipidura; species Rhipidura dahli. The sequence continues at coordinate 1,625,726 of VXAC01004222.1, forward strand.
TTTCTGCTTCACCTCCGTATGTGAACTGGCATTACTTTATCAGGGCAAGGCTAATGGCTGCCCCATCAGCTCACAAATTAGGAATAGCTGCTCACCAACTGTGGTCCACAACATAAACCCCATGAGGAAGCCACATGAGGCTTAGCAGTCGCAGAATTGTGCCCAGGTCTGCTGCCCTGCTGCTCTTGTGTTTACACCCCTGCTATGGGGGGAAGGCCTGGGTCTGTTTGAGGTGGCACACAGCTGACTCCACACCTCTTCTAACAGGACCAGCAAATGCATTTGGGAGCAGCTCCTTGCAGATGCCACAGAAAGGCGATGAGGTCCTGTGGAAACCACTGGACAGCATACGGCAGTAGGATCCTGAGGAAACAAAGCAGACAAGCAGTGGCAAAGGTCTCCTCCGTGCCTGTGGCATCCTGTATCTTCCACAGTGTCCTTGTTCTAATCACAGGTGAGTCTCAGGGTGGCAAAGGAAATGGGATGTGCAGCACATAATCACTGGCCACACCACATGGGGAGATTTTGAGTGATCAACTCCTATGTCACGTGCAATTTTGCCGATCTTGACATACGGCAAGGTACATTGTACTAACACACTTTGGAGCTTTCAAAGTACCTGCTGATTGTATTTTTTTGTGCCCCTGCAGAGAGGGAACTGCCAATCTGCATGGGGCATATTGTACCCAGTTAATTTTATAGGCCACGTGGAAGAGGGGCTCATGTCCTTGCTGAATAAAATTTCAATTTAAATGTAACTCTCTGCTTGTTGTCTAGAAATGTGGAGTCACATTTAATTGGCTTGCATTGATCGTTTGAAACTGCTTATTAGTGTAATGCAGTGTTTTGACAAAACTGTAGCCTTCAAATAAATGGAAAGACAGGTTGCTACTAGCAATTGTATTCAAATTTTCCATTTACCAATATATGGATTTATGAAAAGCACATCTAAAACTCCAAGTCACCCTGGGATATTTTAACTATACACAAAAGTGGAATCTCAACACAATTGAAATGTGGAGTCTGACAGAAAAGTATTAATGTTTCTTCTATATGTAATTCTGGATCTGTGTCCCAAGGAAATACTAATGGTTTTAAACAGGGATAAGAGTAGTGCACCACTACTAGAATGGAAGTCTGCAATATCCCTTATAGGTAGTTGAGCATTTATAAAGGTGTTTGTACGGCACCAAAGACAAGTGAATTAGTTTCTCTATTTGCATAAAGGTTTTTCAAACCTGCTGGCCATTTTTAGTGCACTGTTCAAGTAAAAATTGCCTTGCCAACTTATGAAGGAATTAAATATTTTGCAAAGAGCACCTTTCAAAGTGGGGAGAAAAAAAATCCCAAGCATAAAACCAGTGGAATAAATACTGCTTGGCTTGGACTTCCTTTGGTTTCATTCTCAAAACTTTAGATGAAGAGGAAAAACAAAACCTGACTGATCTGACCATTGCCACTGGTTCATCTTAGGAAAAGCTGCAGTACACCTCAGCTTTGCTGAAACAAACAGGATTTGTTGACTGTTTCCAAGGGAAGGAACCACTCCCATGAAATCCCAAGCTTTGCTTCTGCTAGTGCTCAGTAACCCCTTCATCATGCTGTCATAGCACAGAATTATATATAAAGTCTTGGAGGTATGCACAAGGGCAAAAAGACTTCTTGCTGCCTCAGTGGTCTGGTTAATAGGCACTATCAGAGCTCTTATCGTCGCAAATTCTGCTTCAGAGCAAACTTTCAATAGCTCTATTGTGACTTGATTAAACTTGTTTGTTCTATTTTTACACCAGCCTTGCCTGCTGGTTCCAAATATATTACATGTTCACACCTGAAGATGCCGCTATCTTTTCTTCATCTCTTGTTCACACTTTTAATTGACAACTTTTGAACTATTGAGTAGCAATACCCACAAAGTTGCTATGTGGACTGTACTAAACTTTAGCTTGCAGTTTCATGTACTGAATTGGACTCTTGCTGAAAAGGACCTTAAAATTCCACACTGAAAAAATATTATGGTTTTGGGGGAGTAATATGATGCTTTCAATCTTTAAAATAAAGGAGCAGAGCTTTCCCAAACTCTCAGTGGCATCTACACAGCATCTGTGGATGAATGTGATTCAACATTACAGTGTTTGCCATGCCACAAACTATATATGTTTACATGAAAAATTACTTTTCTGTTTTTTATAAACTCATTATAATCTGAATAAAGTATGCACGTGTTACCTGTAAAGTACTCAAATTCTGATCAGGCAGTAAGTAACAAATACATATTCTCTGTTCTGAAATGTAACCTAGGGCTTCTGTGTGCCACCATGGTTCCACACGGAAAGTGTACTTATGTCATTTTTGGCCATGGAGATAAGTAAGAAGCATTTCACCAGTTTTAAGTCTGCAAGCAATAGCTGTAGGGAAGGGGGAATATAGCACACATATTTCTGCAGAAATTTTCCCCAAATGAGTCCAAACTATACATGTGTAAAGCACAGTTTATATAGTGTTTCCTGTAGTCATTTATTCCACTGACTAACTATTCCCACTATTAGAAAGCCATGCATTATTTCTTGTTTGTGCTTATCTGGCTTTCAGCTCTTCACTGCTGTTTCATATTACATCTTTCTCTTCTATATTAAATATCCCATTAGTACCCAGCAGAAGTAACTGCAGGAAAGTGCTTATGAGCTATAATCAAGTTACCTTTTGAACTCTATTTTGAGAAAGTAGAGCAAGCAACTCACTAAAGATTTTATTTTATTTTTTAGCATGTTCTCAGCATTTTTTCCTGGTTTTTAACTTTCCTTTTCACTAATTTAAATTTATAGAAACTGTCAGGAAAGTAGGTCAAGTGTTCATGAACCTGACTGTGTGCAAAGACAATCATTAAACTCTGTAATTGACTTAGCCAGATATCTGTTCAAGGCACCTTGGGGTGAAGATCATTGAGTCAAAGCAGTAGAAAGATGTTAGTCTTGTTTACATGTACCCCAAAATGTTCTTTACCTACTTGCCTCTATTTGTTGCTCTTATGTTAGCCAGATGATCACCTTGAACTTTTGAGTGAAAACATCCAGGTAGAGCATTAAAAACTCTCAAATGCAATTCCAGTCAAGAGCCTTCATAAGACTCATAAAGGTAAGCACAACCCCAATTCTATCCTTTCTCTCAAGTTATGTGTTCAACAGTTTCTTGTTTCTCTTGATGTCCCTTGCTAGTTGCATCTTGGTTTTGTCCTTTGGTTATTTGATTTTGGCCAGCATGCATGATCTATACATTCGTAGGTATAGATCATCTTCAACAATCTGATTTAATTCAAATTTCCAGTACAGTTCTTTCCTGCGCTAAAGAATTAAAAATTACTGGCTAAATTTATCTGATGTTTTCATTACTCTGCCTCTCTTCCCCCCAGAATAGTATTGTTTACAGTTTTATTCTAAATTCTGCATCACTAAGGAGCTGCCAGATTTCCTCAGGGTTTTTTTAGATCAGTATCCCAGAAGATTTCACCTATGAAACCTCTGATTTATGAAGTCTGCTTTTTGAAGCTTGCTATTTTTTTTTTGTACTGCACCAGCTTTTCAAGCCAAAGCTTTCCTGCAGCTGTATTTTGTCCAAACATGTCAAAAGTTTCTGACTGTTTTGGGGTTTGTTTAAACACATGCGGATGCTGTAAAGAAGAAATAAGAATCATGTACATGCAATAAGCATGCAGGGAATAATGACTGCCTAAAGGTGGCAGCTTGTCAAAGGACTTTGTGATGTTTTTCATTTCATCTCATGAGGAAATAAACAGGAAAGGAAAACTTGCCCCAAAGGAAAAATTTGTGCATCATTGCAGCCAAGATGCAACATTTTTAAAGTGCATGTGGTAATACACACAGCTGAAACCAAAATGGGAATCTTATGCCAAAAGAAACACCAAAATTGTTTAAAGCAAAACAAAACAAAATATATCGGAAATTTTTGGGGAATTGCCTGCCTCACCTTGATTTTCCATGACTTTCCATGATCGGGCCATGAAGAAAACCTCTGAGAAAAATCTTGCGACTTGCTTATTTTTAGCAAAAATTACTCAGACTTATGTCTTGCCTGATGATGAGATGTCCTGAGAAGGATTTGACCTGCAACACTTGTCAGTGAAAGGGATTCCACAGAAAGAGAACAAGCAGATAGCTCAGAGTGGAACTGCTGCTGGTTGCAGCAGTATTAAAACCTGGCTGGCTGATTTCAAAAGCAGGTGATGATCTTTGCATGGATTCTCACCAGGGGCTTAGATTGCAGATTACAATTACTTATTTAAAAATGTACAAACTTTGCACCTTTTTCTGGAGGGACACCAGAGCTCTACCTCCAGCTCTAGCTAGCTCTGGCTGTGCTCAGTGTGCATGGTCTGTATGCAGAATGCCTTCTGCTTTGGGGTTTTGGATTATACTCTCTATTATTGGAATGCAACTATTTAAGCTAAAGCACAAGTTATTGATTCATCTTTTATAACAGAAAATTCAAATGCTTTATATATTTACAGAGAAATGGAGACCTAGAGGAAAACAATACTACTAGGCATCTAAATGATGCCTATGTAAAGCATGAGAAATACAGTAATTGTTGCTTCTTAGAATTCTACCCATCAGTTCCTATTTATTTGTTATAACATTTTGGGCGATTACAAAGTCAGAAAAGGAATAATTACCATTAATCTGGTTTTCCTCAGAGATCTGATGATTAAAGCTGATAGCTAGAAATGTGGATAATCAAAACACAGACATTAAATTGTGTGAGATCAAAACCTTTAGATATGCACCATGTCTTTTCAGCAAGAAATAAAGGCTGAAGCTTAAAACTACCAGCTTTTTGAAATCCTAGAGCATCTATACAAGTAAAATTCACTGCTAAATTGCAGCTTTCAGGCCACTGGAGACACAGTTCATTATTTGCAACTTTTATTTCACTTTACTTTGGCAGAATGTAGAAACTGGGCCCTCCTCTGCCTGGGCCCTCTGAAGACTTAATTTCAGAGCACACCTGTAGGAAAAAATGGAGTCAGACTCCATACAAAACATAATGATGGCCCCTGCTGTTTCCTTTAATATGAGCATGTGTCAGCACCAAGCAGCACTGATTGTGTTGCCTCCTTTGATGTCAGAGCCCAAGGTTTAAGGCTTTTGAGCCAGGTGAGAAAAATTTCATTCAATGTTCTCTTGTTTGCAAGGAGTACACAAGGGATCAAGGGTAACAGAGTGAGCTGTTTCTTATAATGAAGCTGCATTCCTGGACAAAAAAAACCTCCCAGACTCAGCCAGAAAGAGAGCACAAAACACAGTATGCCACTACAATTCTAGCTGCTCGAGCACTTGTCTAGAATTTTTGTTGTATTATCCCTACCACAGAAATATTTCCTAAAATTAACATGGAAATCATCCTGGAATAAAATCCAAAACCAGGCTAAATCCATTCTTTTATGTTTTCTTACTCTTCATTAAGATGATACTTTATATTCTCAATTATATTAGAAAATTCAAGATAATTGGAAATAAATACCATCAAGGGGGAAAAATGGCTTTTATAGTGTTGGTCAACCAGACACTTGGGGAAAAGACCAAATATTGCTACTTGAAATGTAAAACTGTTGCTTAGTCATGTAAACCTCTAAATTTCAGCTGTGTTTCAAAACAATCAGAAAACAAAGTAAAAAAAAAATCCCTGTAGATCATAGCTTCCTATTGTTTAACTATACATTCTGCATGGTTACTTTGGAAAGGTTTTCTCCACTTGTATTACTCCCAGAGCTTTAGAACTGTATGCTTAATACTGAAATCAATTTCCCATTTTGGTTCAAGCTGCTCGTAGAAATATGGATTTTTATTTTTTTTCATGCACAGTTTAGTTGAAGGAAAGGAAGAAAAGCTTGCCTAAATAAAAAAACCTCTGCTAATATAAGCTCCTTCACGACAGGCTATCAGCTGCCCCGAAACCCTACATCTTTGTTAGTTCTGTCAAGCAATTTTCGTTTTATACTTCTCAAAAGCTGCAGTATTAGATAGAGATAAATGTTATATTTAGTCACTTTTTGCATCCAATGTGTGTCTGTGTAAAAGAACAACCTAAATAGTACCCCAAACAATGAACTCAAAGCCCCAGTGAATTTAGGTCCTGAATATTTACCAGCATTAGGAGAATGTTATAACACTGATCACTTGTAATTATATAGCAGTGACCTTGGGATTTCTGAATTTCACAGCTCCCTTCTGCTCTCTCTGTTCTGTTTTTTGTAGGCTGTTTCAGAAATACAAAATTAGACTTGTAAATAAGGGCATTACATAAAGGCACTGTATTGGAAACCATACCTACTTCACAAAATATGGGTTCATTCTAGAGAATTTATTTTCTTCCCAACAGTGCAGTGGCAAACTGTGGGTTTGGATAGTCCTACACATAATATTTCAAATGCATTCTTCATTTCAGTGTTTCTCAGTTTTGATAGTGTCTTCTTATATTACATATTTGCCCTTTAATAAGCCCTGCTTCCTTATACTGTAACTCTTAGCCTCTTCCTCCTCACTTCTTATGAGCTTTGGGGGATTAATTGCTTTGGGGGGGATTTTTTTTTCACTTTAACAAGTGTTTATCCTTCATGTCTAATTAGCTGTTATTTTTCTTGATTTTGGGTTAAATATTTCCTCAGTTCAGCTTTTTCCTTGAAAGGGAGCTTTGTGGGTTCACATGTAAAGACATTGATGAGTAAGCAAACTCTAAACAGTTCAGATGGCTCTTGGTATCCACTGAGGATAATTTCTTAATCCAGGTGATAGACAGCCCAAATGTATTGCCATTCTGCTACCACACATCAATTTCTCTCAGACTTTAAAGCTGGTTTGATAATTCTCTAACATGAAGATTTCATAGCTGATTTACTTAGACACCTTCCATTATCACAGCTTTATAAACTATATCTTTTTAGAGTACATTCTATCAAAATATGATTTAATTGTCAATGTTAATATGTTTGGTACCATCTCATGTTCAAATATGTAAATAAATTCCTAGTGAACATTTTATGAACTTTGCACTCTTGATATTCAGCTATTCATACTTGGGAGGTCTGGTTTTTCTTCTAGAACCTTAGGTGCTGTAAAAAAAAAAAATTGCACTGCCTCAAATATGAAGACTGAGGTAACTTAGATATCTGAGTCATATTGAAAAAGCAGGATGTCATATGCTGTTCCTATAACATTCCCAAATGGTATAACCTACCAAAGCTACATCATACCTGTAATCATACACAGTCATAAAAATACTGTTATAATCTTTAATCAGTCAAAAGTCTGGAAATGTCTGTTTAGGAAGAGATATCATCAGCAAGGCTTATATGTTTGAGTTTGTTTTTTTTTTAAATATACTTTCTGCATTCCAGTGGCAGCTTTGAGTCAGGCACACTGGTGAGGTTTTATTTGATTTAGTCAAAACACCCAGCTGGAACAAACAGCTGGAGAAAACTGGGGAAAATGAGGGAGGCAATGAGCAGTTTTTCACTGACTGTGACCTTCCCTCACACCAGCTGTAGCAGGACAGCTGGACAGGGTCACCAATGCACCCAGTGGCACAGGGTGCTTTTGCAGAGGAGAGGAAAGCATTTCAGTGAGCTCAGAGCTGAATTACTGCTGCTTGTACACGTTGTCTTCAGCCAGTCTACTGTCTCATCTACAAAGAAAAGACATGTAAGGGGAAAATAGTCATCCACTAATCCCTGCTCTTCTGTCTGCTCTTCTCTCATGGAAAAGTGAAACTCTTTGTCCGTGCTCCCCTCCGTAGCTGCAGCCTGAGACCTAGCAGGGGACTTATGAGCACTCTGCAGCTGGGAGCTGTCACTAGAGCCAAATTTTGTACAATATCTTTGCTTAAAATAACTTGGCAGAACTGATTTCTGTCTTAAGACTCTCGGTGGATACACGTTTGCAGTGAAAAAAAAGTTTCTGCACTGTTCCTGTAGTGAAGCCCTCCAGAGAACATCTAGCTCAGGTAGTTTTTCCAACAGAGGAATGGCTCTGCCCTTTCTCCAAATGCAAGTGCCAGTAATCCCAGCTCAGCTGCAGCTGTGCTGGTAAAAAGGATCTGGAGAAGGAAGTGAGAAGTCAGGAGGTCCTACAGCACAGGTGCCTCCTCAGTTAGTCTGGCTCATTAGGTCAGGTGTCCCAGGCTCTTCAGATTTTGGGAGGTAGATCCTATTAAATCTCTGTAATTGTGAAACGGGAAAAGTAATCTTTATCAAAAAATAGACCAATTTTACAGCCCTGCTTGAGGCACAAGCATATGAGATGGAGAGATAGATAAAGGTGCTTCAGTACAGCTTAGTGTTTGGAAAGAGTTGCTGTAAATGAGGTCTTTTCTATCTTTCTGTGCTTAGGCATTCTTGTGCTTCTCTCAAGAGGTCCTTCAGTTTCAGAGCTTTGCTCTGAACTCAGGGAACCTGGATGTAGGTGATAAATGAGGAATATATCCTCTAAAAGGTAAAGAGTTGCCCTGTAAAATGCGAAAGTCTTATTCTCAGTTGTACTGTCTGCAAAGTACACTGACAGAGCTTTGAAAGCAGTGTAAATTAAATATAGTTAAGCCAATTATGTTTGTTTGCACAGCTAAGTCTTTTGGACTGTAGAATTGATGTACATAATGAAGGATTTAGATTTTAAATGCTGTGTTCTGAAGCCTTATCTGTACATTAGCTATTCACATAGCTGTAATACAACACCTAGAGTATGATCATCAAATGGCTGAGAAAACAAGAGGGTCACTTCTTGGGCTGTAGTTTCTAATATGAACTACATAATCTTCATGACTGCAGATGGCAACATGGGCCCAGTTTTATATCCAGTGCTTCACCCTGCACTTTTTGTGTTTCACTAGAACAGCAAAACAGCTGACAATCTACTCAGCATTTTCAGCTGCAAACTTGCTTTGAGCAGCTCTTGATAATAAAACCACTGCTGGCATAGCAATTGTCTTGTGGGTCTTCAATGTGATACATGACATAAAGCATCCTTGAAAGCATTCCTAATTAAACCAAGGAAAATTCCAGTGTTAGGAAGGAACAGTATATCTGAGATCCATACTACTCAGTACTTGGAGAAGTATGGCAACAGGTAGATTTGACTGAATCTGTCTGCGTCGTGTAGGCTAAAACTTAGAGATACAACTTTTCTCCTACCTATACAGCATTTGCTTGAAGCTTATCAGTTGTAGCCGTGAGCCAAAGTTTGGTGCACAGTATTTGTTAACTTTTGAAAGAATAACTGCAGCCTGTGGATAAGTAAACCTTTTTCTTCAAGCTGAAAAGTAATTCTAACTTATTTCCATAGTAGCAAATCTATAGTTTAGTGTATTTCTATTTGTGATGATGAAAATTAGTATGGTGGTGCATGCAGCTATGATTTGTTTATTTCTATGAAGTTCCTTCCACCTAGCACCTGATGTGAGCAATAGAAAAAAGAATACAAGGAGCTGAAACTTCACTAAAAACTTATTTGAAAAAGTCTAATAATTGCAGTTATTTATTTCTGAGTTCAACATTTTATTTTTGTCACAGAAACATGAGGTGACTCTTCTTGATAGCAACCAGCAATTATTTGGATTTAATGAAACATTAATGTTTTCTTTTAGTTTGTGGTTTGGTGGCACAATGTTGAATGTTTGGAGGGGGTTGTACCCCACAGAACTGACAATTAAGTTTCTTCAGTTTAGATACTCTTTAGGCTGAATTTAAATTGTAGTATTGCTGTAAGTAGCACTAAAAGCAAATACTGATCATCCCAATGAAGTCCAATGTCTTCTCAAAGCTGTTTGAAAAAAAGATGCAATTCTGCTGAGTTATTTCTTTGCTGTGTAAGGAATCAATGTACAAAGCCTATGGTTTTCTTGAAAAGAGTTCTTAAGCACCAACAAGCCATAACTTTTTTACATTTTAGTCAGGAGGTAAACACTTACTGCCTTTCTAATACACAGACATGTTTCTTCCAATAAGAAGTAAAAATGCATTTGAGTAGGGTAAGCCAGAACTATTTTTCAAAAGCTGGTCTCTCCTCCTTTTCCTGCTCTGCATTCCACAGTTCAGCAATGCATGTGTTTGTAACTCTAGCTTCTTGATTTAAATATAATTATACTGAGAGAATGGGCTGCAAACTGCTGCTGCTTCCTTATGTGTTATTATGCTGCTTCTTTATGTATAAGAAGTTTAGTAGAGGGAAGATCTCAGTGGATTTTCCATAGAGGAAGTGTTTATTTGCAGCAAAATTAACTTTAATGAGTATCCTTGCTAAAGGTCCTTGAAAAAGAGGAAGGCTGAAAAGTGACAACTCCCACTGGGGCTGAGCTTCAGAAAATATGTGTGAGTGGTATGTACCACATTTGGGGGTTTTCCCTGTTTACTCTGAGGTAGAATATCTTGAACTTTTGTAGTGGGTCAGACTGCTTTTTGGAGAAGCAGCTTGCTTGATTTACTGTATTATCAGGTGAAAGGATCTACTCCAAGCACATGGTTCCTACACATCTCGAGTAGTTGTGACTAGATCAGAAGCAAAAAGCCGCAGAGGAAACTGTACCAGAAAGAAAATAATTTATTTAGAATGTAAGTTCTGTCTCACCCTGCACTGAAGAGGTAAAGCTTTTATTTTACTTTTCCTTGAAAGAATATTTCACTTATTTTTCACTTTCTTGGTTCAGTTTCTTGTCTTTTCTCACCTTGGAACAGGTTTTCAGCTCAGGCATTAGCCTTAGAGTATGTAGGAGTCTTACTTGATGTGCTTAAAAGCTAGTCCCTACCTTATAAAAGAAATATTTTAAGGGGGTCTAATCCATTTGATCCATTTTTGCCTGTATGTTGCCTGTTATTGGTGCTGTTATAGTAGATGTCAAAGTACTTCTTGGGGTTTCCATAGACAACAACCTTTTTGTAAACCCTTCTCTGTTTTGTATTCTTTTCTGCTGGAAATCAAGAGACTGGCAGTTCATAATGTCTATTTTGTAGACAACTTTGCCATAGCAACAATGTAGACTTAGCTTTTGACTGTGACAGAGATTTTTCTCATTTTCTAAATTCACCATTTTGTGGATGTGTTCACCTATGCACATATTTCCTTCATCTGAGAAGCTTTTCTCCTTCAGTACCTGACACATGTGCTCACAGGTTACCAGGGCTTTCTGGCCATTGGCATCCTGACAAGCTGTTGACTCTAACAAGCGATTTTTAATTAAAAGAAAAAAATAAAATTCTGAAAATCTTTGAGTCCACATAAATTTTAACTCCTCTCTTGAGTTCATCTCAACAGACCAACTTGTTTTGAAACATGTCTTGCTGCGCTGCTAAATGTTAGCCTTCACATCATAAAATGGCTTTTACCCGTGGGACTGTTTATGTGATGGAGAATGCCATGATCTACTGGTGACAGTAAAATCAAGGGCCAGATGGGGATGCCTCAAAGTATTCCAGTAAGACAAAAATCTGTGAAGAAACTTTTCCTCGTAAAGAATATATTTTCAAACACCCCCCTTTGTTCTTTCAGGTTGTTTTCCTCAGCACTAGTCATGAAGAGTGGTTAGTGTGTAAAAGTAGTGACATGTTGATATTGGAAATAAATTACATTGTGCATTTTTCTGTATTTCAGTGAGTGACTGGATTGCTACAAAGGGACTGTATTTATAAATTTCACTTCCCCTTAGTTGAAAAATCTCCAGTTTTTATCTAAACTACAGAAAACATTTGGTTTCAAACAGATTTGACTAAATAAAACAGTGCTTCTCAGACCTCTTGCAGCATTGAAATTTCAGGAAGAAAAAAAAAAAAAAAGAGAAGGAAGAAAGATGGGACTACTGATGACAGTTCTTGGGACCTGGCTGTTCTGTGCAGCAGCAGCAGCTTTCCCTGGGGCAGAGCTGTGTCCATGCACACAGCCCAGCCCTTGCCTGCCACGGAGCAATCCCGTTCTGTAAGGCAGAGCCTGAGGAGACATTGTGATCCTGGAAACTTTCATGTGCCTGTGTGCCAGACAGGGGGGAGAGAGGGAGACCTAGAGCAAAGGCCAGTAGGGAGGAAGGCAGGGAGGGAAGGGAGTTTGCTTCACACACTGCTGAAGGCTCTCAGAGGCAGGCTGTATGAGCAGCACTCTGGCTGGTGTGCAATTCAAAGGACAACATCCACTGACTTTATTCATCGAGTCGCTGAAGGACAGCTATGACACCCAACTGCTGCTTCTATATGTTCTTGCTTATTGGTACCAAGGGTAAGTGTCACTGGCTTGCTTTCTTGTTTTCAACATTGCAAAGCAGATAGCTGATAAACTTCAGGGGCGGATTTTTTTTAAAAACTGTGATACCTCAGTGTTATTTTACATTTCTTCGTGTCAATTCTTTTTCAATAGAATCAGAGTGTAATGCAGTCTCTCAAGGCTACCAGCTACATGTCAGGATCAGATGTTTTTGCACTTAATGCCTTGAGAGTTACTATTAATAGTTACGAGCTGAAATTTAAAAATGAGAAACAGTTCAAACTGTGCATAAATACTTGCTGTAAATATTTATTGACAGTACCTACAGAACTGACTTATCTCAGGGGCCATGAAATCCGCATTTTAGACTCAGTTCAATAGTTTGAAATGATACTGTGCAGGTGCTGCCAGAATTGGTGGCTCTCAAAGGGCAGATTGTGTTCAGGTAATGGGAATTTTCAGCACAATGGGCGGTACAGCATGCAGGAGGGAGACTGAATTAAATTTCAGTATTCCTTCAGATGCAAATCACTTCAGTGTGGTGGGAGTTACACTGGACATTCTGCTTGCTTTAGTAGTGTTTTCTTCATTTCATTTGAGTATCTTGTTTGTATGGGCTTCTTGTGACTTGGTAAAGCTCTGAAGCTGCTGATGCTGATCTATATGTTGAACGTTCCTAATGGTTATCATTTTCTTTAGTTGTAATTATTCTAATTTGTTTTCTGTTGCACAATGTCAATACTAAAGTAGTGTTTCATTAATTGTGTAGATGAAAATGGATACTCTTTATAATATCAACAGTTTTGTTAAAGTAATAGGAGCAAAAGGTAGGATTCTGTCACTTTCTGTATTTTGCAACAGCTTGTTCTTGCTCCTGCTTTTAAATGAAACCTTTTTGGGTTCATGTGTTCATACCATGCTGCTTAAGATAAGATTTGTAAGGGCTATTGCCCCCACTAGGAGTTTGGGAAATAGAGCTCCATGCACAGTTATTTTTCTAGTTGCAAACTCAGTTAAATCAGTGGAAAAACTCAAAGCAGCTCTTTTATGTTTTAGAGGAATACATAATTGTGAGCTGCATACATGAGAAAAAACAGTGATATTGATGTATTTGGAATTAAGAAAGCAGCAATAATGACATCATATCAAACCTGTGAGCAAGGTCTGGTTTCATACACACCTGCATTTCATGTAAGCTATAATTTAATATTTAAAGGTAGCACTTCCAGTTTTGAAGAATAAAATTTTCAACAAATTCCGCCTTTTTACATTACTGCTTTCTATGCCAAAACATTAAAACATAGAAACATTCATAAAAGATGTGCAAATTGTTGTTATAATTTCTGCTGTTAAATTCATCTCTGCTATGGAGTTTATAAAATCTATTGAAATATATTAAAGTATAGTGCAAAGCAGGATAGCAGATGAGGACTGTGGATGAATACAGGCCTACTAGTTATGATGGCCATTACCTTTTTAGGTGTTCATGGCTCATCATATATAGTGCATTATACTCTTAAGAAAACCACATGGCTCATCTAGATGTGTTAAAGTGAGAAGCAGTGATTTCAGAGATTAAGCACATTCATGCCAGGAGTCTCTGCCACCTGTTAGAGCTCTGTTTTGCACCAAATTTGTTCCCGCTCAGTGTCACGTCTCCTCACCTTGCTCAGTGCACAGTTCACAGCTCCACTGCCTTTTGGAGTTTTAACCAGCAACAGGCATTGTAACCACACCTACAAGCTGGCTGATTTCACCTGCTCACTACACTAAAGCCCTGCTCAAGCCTTTAGGCTAGCTGATATTAAACATTCCTGGAGTGAGCATAGCTCTCCTTAGAAATTTGGTGTATGGTTTGGTGGTTTTTTTGGTGGTCTGCCACAAGTTCAGCTGCATTTTGTTGTGGAGATTTTTATGTTTGGCTTTTTTTTGTGTGTTGGGTTTTTTTTTAACTTCTACAATGTCACAAGTCCTCCTAATTGTTTAAAAAGTAAAACAATGAGTATATATCATACAAACACTACTCTCGTCTGATTTACTCATATCCATCCAAGCTGTGTCTCTTTAGTTTTCCATTCAACAACTAAAATACTACAAAAATACCTCCAATCACTTTTTTTATTTCACTCTCTTCTTTGATATTCTTCATGAAATCTTTTTTTATATATATTAAAACCTTTCCCTAATTCAAGCAATTGAGCTTTTTATGCACTGGCAACTGCCTGCCCATCTTCCCATGTGGAATACCAAGTGAAAACAAAGCAGTATTTATATCATGCTTTTTGTCAGCAGCAGCAGTGATGATAACATGGAGAAAAGTAAATTCAGACTCTGGCTGTGGAACTGGCATCACTGGATGTGTAGCCAGGATGAACTCCTGCCTGGGTGGGTCACCCCCCTTGCAAAGCCAGGAGGTCCCTTCAGGTGGGTGGCTGGCATTGCACCGGCTGCTGCTGCTGCAGCTTTTCTCTTAGCAAAACAATCAGCTGGAATTGCTGCAACCACTGGAGTGCACGGCTGTGCCTTTAGAGTCCCTTTGATTGCCTTTCTGAGGCAAAAGCTATTTTATCCTCCTGGACTTTGGCTAAGTGACAGGATCTCAAACAATTCATTTATCAATTATTAAGCAAAACAGGAGAACATTACTATTGAAAAGTATTCAAAGGGAGCTCCAAAAGAGATTTGGCAGGCTCCTTGTGAAAAACAATTACAACTCTCACCATTTTAACCCTTTATGCTCTGTGCCTCTAAATGATGTTTCCAATCCTATTTCTGCTTGTACCTGCAGTTCCCTTTGCCTCCTCTTTTTGTTCTCCCCTCATTTTTTTCTTTCTTCATTTACCCTCACTTTAAAATGCCAAGGAAAACTTTCTTTAAACCATCTGAATCTCATTACTTGTTCTGGTACTTTGTGCAGGTGACAGCTGTTTTCAAGGCCAAGATCTTTTATACCAAATGCTTTCTGTTGAATGTGGGAGAGAGACAATCCTGAATCCTTTGGAAAATTGCAAGTTTATGATTGTGCTCCTGTTTACATAGTTTGTAACATATTTTAAGATTCCTTCCAGATTTGTAAATAGGAAAGTGGAATTACTTTAGACTTTGCACAGCTCAAATATTCATTGTGTAATAATATTTGGTTATTTCTTTCATTTTAAATTTGGCATTGATCTGACTGGTTTTCCTGTAGCTAGAAGAACAATTTGCATCTTGTGTGAATATATACGTACATAACATGAAAATCAGCATATTTCCAGAAAATCAGGGATGCAGGCTAGATTTCCTGAGGAAAATATACTCAATTATCAGTTAGAGGGAAGTGAAAAATCTACACAATGGTAAACTGAAGCTCTGAAGTCAGATCCTGCAACTGCTCTTTGGGCAAAAAATGTTTTCACCCATTTGTTAACAGCACCAGGAGCTACCAGGGATGAAAACCTGTATTCACTCTTTAGAGCAGCTCCACCAGACTTGAACCATTTACACTTAAATTTTATGAGCAATCTGTGGACCTCGAGCAAGAGGACAGGCAAGATTTTACCAAAATTTTTTCTGAATGTGAGGAATTGGCATTTTGCCTACACTGATCAATTTGGATAATCTCTTATTAAACAAAGCCTTTTCTTAAACAAATAAGTACTTTTGGAGTATTCCTGTACAATATCATTGTGCCTGAGAGACAATCCTCTGATGGGCCATCCCACTAGGGCTGATGAGGCTGTTCAAGCCTGGTTGCAGCAAAGTAAAAATAACCTTTTCTAATAGATGTTTCTTGTTGCTAGAGACCAGTGTGACACTCGGAGGGACTGTCACCAGTCATCTCAGCACGGGTTCTCTGTTGGGTGCCATGACTTTGAAGCCATCAAATCAGACTTCAGAATGGCTGGTGCGAGGCTGGGGGCACGGGAAACTGAAAGAATCACCAAGTCATAATTGTTGTGTCTGAAAGACAGAGGAGGTGAAAATGTTTGGGGAAGGACTGGAAAAGGAGAATGAAAGCAGAGACTAAAGGCACAGGTAGATGGGACAATTGAATAGAGAGGTGAAGGAAGACTAATGCTACTTAGAAATGGAAAATGGAAATCAGGAGGGCTGTTAGTCTGGGAGAGTAGAGACTGAGGAAAGGGATGTGAGAGAAGGAGCCAGCAGGGGACAGTAAATTAATTAAAGGAGAAGGACAGAGAGTTCTAAGAGAGGGGAATGAACATCTGAAGAATAAAGTCAGAGGATGGTGTGATCAGAAGTAGGATTCTGTAAGGAGATGAGATGGTTGGAAGCAGGTAGTGATCAGGCAAGAAAGGATGGGAGCGAAGCAGCTGGGCTGAGGCAAAGATGAGACTGAGCAGAAAAAGGAGCAGAGGTGCTTGGTAGGGCACAGTGAGCACAGTGTTACAAAGCCAGAACGAAGCCCAAGATTGTCCTGTGACTTAAATATCTCCACCTGAGTAACACCTCTGCTCAGAGGCTGGTATTTAACACTGTTAGATCACTCTACCCTCTCAAAAAACAAAGGTCTGGAGGGCTAAAGGATCTGAACTAGTGATGCAATGTGATATCCTGTTATAAAATTCTGGAGGGAAATTGATTTTCTCTTCCAATAGTTAATGTTATCTATGTCAGAGAAAGTTAATAATTTTGCATACTCAGTGCTTAGGAATTTAGGCAAAGGACACAATCTTAATTTGTCCTATGTGCTCATACTGAATTTTCTTCATGTTATAACTCCACAAAAATGCATGCTTTGTGTCCTACGTTAAAGGGATGAATCAAAAATCATGGTGAATTATGCTGCCTGTGTGACCCTTTCTTCCATTTGCTGTAGAAGATTAGGATAAAATGTGGATGAGGCTGGGGATTACAAAATGAAGGCCATTTCATGAAGGCAACCAAACTCTCCTGTGGAAAATATTCCCCTTCCTGTTTCTTGCTCTAAATGTTTCACAAATGGATAATAATTATATAGCAGATTTTCTGGGGTTTTTGGCTTGATTATCCTGATATGTTCATTGCGTGGCTACCACAGAAGTCTGTGAAACAGATTCTGAAAGTAAAAACCTAAAATTAGCAAAATCCTTGCCATACATGTGTTAATGTCTCAGCTCCCTATCTAGGCAATAATACCATATTCTAAACTGTAATCGAAGGAACCTCTGAAGACATAAAAGTGGGAAGTCTAATTATTGTAGCTGTATGAGGAACTAATTAGGAATTTAATACTGTAGCTTCTAAGTGGTTAAACTGTAGACCAAGCAGCAAGATGCCAGTAATACACAAGAAGACTAATCAAAGCATAGATAAAATGCCTCTAGTATCATACAGATGTGTGATATCAGAAATGTGTGAAATTTAAAGATCTTGAGCTTGAATTCAGGTTTAGATTATAAGTTGCTGACAACTGATACTGCACACACAGTGGCTGTGTATAAGCAAAGAAGCAATGCTCAGTACTGTGCTCACTCCCTGCTCTGTGCTCACTCTCTGCCCCAGTGCTCATGGGAGATCCAGCATGCATGGGGGATCCCTGGCTGGTGGGACAGGGCAGGACAAATATACCAGGAAGACAGACTGATGGGAAAACCCAGTTTGAAGGAGTCTAAGGAGCCATCAGCTGTGGCCTGATGGGGAGATCCAGCCCTGGGAGGACAAGCTGATGGCATGGTCAGTGGGGGAGAGGATGAGCAGGCAGTGGGAGGATGAGCCCAGCAGCAGTTACACGGATCCTGAGGGATCTGTGCACATGAGATCACTTAGCAGAGTTTATCCAGAGAGGATGGTGGTAAATCACCCAGTCCCCTACAGCACAGGTCACCGTGTTCCACCCATCTGCTCTGTATTTATTTGGTCAAAATGGTTTCTCTCAGTCCAGTGCTTGTTTCTGCCAGGGGAGAGCAAGGGTCAGTATGGCACTGGGAGTGGGGGAGACTGTACAGTCACTGAGGCTCCAAGATATGCACAGGTCTGTCTAAGGAGGTGAACATTGCCTCTTTCTCCTCCCTTCTGCACAAGAAATAAATGGCTTGACCTGGGAGAAGAGACTTTTCCCATCACAGACCTGTTTGCAAGATTATGCTCGATGTAGGGAAAAAGGCCCAGTGCTTGGAAGGGTGGAAGTGGTATTTTTTTAACTCAGAAATCAATTTTTGCCCTGTTTTGTTTTTCAGTTACAATTTAAAAAAAAAAAAAAAGGAATAGACCAACTCTTCTTTGGAATAAGCTAAGAACAGCTGCCCTTGATGAAACTTAAGTTGTGCACACATCATAGTTAAAGCCAAAATTTGGGGGGGTTGAGGGGGGAAGAAAAGGACTACATTAGTGAATTTAAAAGCCACATAGTTTAATACCTTGATTACTCTGGAGTACTTAATAGCAGTGCAGTTGAAAAACATGATCTGCATTTTTAGAGGTTTTATTCCAAAAGGCCCATCTACCAAAAAATATTCTCCTTGACCTCACTTTCTGGGCTTCAATTCCATGTTAAAACATGTGAGTCAAATGTTATGTAGTCTTACCTAGAAATTATAGACACTGGTTTTCAGACACAAATTCTTTCTAGTAATCAAATAACACTGCAAACAATAATTTATAAATCCTGCTTTATCTTCAGCATGGATTCTCAGCGCCACGCAGAAAGTGTATAGCTTCTTTCTATTTTTCCAAAAACATTTCAGAAACAGGTATTGAACATCTGGCTTCTGTACACCCCTAAGACTTATATCTCACATGAGGTCTTTCTTTTTCTTAATATTTTTTAGCAAAACTAAAACATCATATACATCTTTCTGTTCTATCACTATTTGATTTTTTATATTTTTTTTAGTCTTTCATTTTCATATTCACTGCTTTCACATCATTTACCTAAATTGGTTCCTTGCCCAGATAAATATTTTTTGTATTTCTGGATGTGCAGTTTTGAAGACTCTTACAGACAGTTTGCAGTGTTTTAAGTACTGGGATATGATCTCATAAGTAACAAATATTTTATTGTGTTATCATTCTCTTACTCAAGCTCTTAAAAGAAAATGTCGCTAGATTGTGACATCAGATAACATAAAAAATGTATTGAAATCAGATATCATAACAAAAATTATGAATATGTCTAGCAACATCCTGTACATTTTATGTAGGGAAGCATTAAGAGCTAAGACTATTTAATAGACATTCCCTGAGTAGATTTAGGTAACTGTAAAGATCAAATGAAGTAAGGACCTTACATGTTTGGGGGGTTTTTTGGTTGTTTTTTTTTTTTTCTTTAAAAAGAGGTATAGTCTTTAATATGATAGAAATCACAAGTTCACCATCACCTTCACTTTAGATTGTAAATGTCTTCCTGCATCCTGTGTGCGATTTGAGTTGTCAAAGAATTTAGCTGCGATGCTTTCAAAGCCTTGGGACAAGCTGTGCTCTCCCCCTTGCTCTGCTCAATCCCCTTCCCACCGTCACGATGCAGCTGTCACAGCAGCGTCTCATGGCTCCCGAGGAGACCAGGCCTGCGTTCTTCTAGGCACTCTCCTGCCTTGCCCTGGAAAACCCTCTGTCTGAGTCCGAAAATCAGGGGTGGGGTAAGAAGGGACCTCACAGAAAGGTGTCACAGGACCAAGGGGATGCAGCAGGCCACCCTTGGAGCAAAATTCTCCTCCCAGCCCTACACCCTTCCTCGTGTGCCGTGCCACGGATGCATCCAGAGAGCAGTGCTCTGAGTGAAGCTGTGTCCACAGAGCAGGCTCTGAGTGCTGGCAATGAGAACCCAGGCTCAGGAACAGACAACACCTCTTTCAGCTTAGGTGAAGTGGCAGGAAAGGAAGAGAAGGAGGATCTACAGACCATGTGGAGGTTAAATTCACAGCAATCCATGCAAAAACATTGCTTTGCCAAACTGCATCTAAAATGGAAGCACATTTCTGAATGCTGCTTCTTGTTATATTTTCTAGCTGGGATATCCAAACAACTTACAAGTATGTGCTGCTAATGTGACATTTCTTTATGTACATTAATAAATGTATAAAATCTGCGAGTTACAATTTAAAACTCTATTGCTCTTAACCTGCACAGACATTTTGATACAACCTGCAAGAGAAGAAATAAGTCAGATGTCTGTGGTCATGGGGTCCAAAGAGCTGGACTACACCATGTGAGAGGGTTTTTCCAACCTAAATGATTCCCTGGTTCTGTGGTTTGACCAACGGACATTATTCACTTCCCTCAAGTCAGAAATCCTATTAACTTGAGATAATTTCTGCACCTTTAACTGGAGAGTCACAACTTTTAGTGGTGAGATATGTGTACTCATACTAGAATACAGCAGAGACTGGAAAACTTGCGGTTTTTAAATTGAACCAAAGATTAATGAGTCAGAATCCAATAATAATGCATTTATTTAAGCACAGTCTGCAAACTTATTTTTCACAAAATAATTCTCTGAGCACTTAGAAAACATATTCTCTAAAATACTTTCAAATCATTTTACTTCAAAGCAGAACAACAAAGAGTTCCATATTTTATAATACTTCAAGAGGGTGGAATCTCCTAGATTTATAGGGCAGAGGGCACAGCCACCTCCCAAACCTGAACTTGTAGTTCTGTATTAAATTTAAATTCTTAATAGTTATAAATTGTTCTTAGTAACAAAAGTATGTGAATAAATTAAGAGTATCAGATAATCCTGTCTCCAGCTCACTATTTCTCCACCAAGAAATAATATATTTTCATTGTTACAAAATTAATCTTCAGTGTGCTTCAGAGCTTCACTTGAAATTATCCTGGCTTAATTCCATTGTAAGAACTATCATTGCAATCCTTTTAGTCTTTACTAAAACCACAATAAATGGAGAAAAAAGAAAAAGAGAGAAAAAAAAAAACAGATTAGAATTCATATTTCAAATACTTCGTTAGGACACCCAAAACACTTTTTTTTCTGTCTAGAGTCTTAGAAAAAGCATAACTGAGATTATTTTTAAAAGACTTACTTAAGATTTTGCTACTTGGGAGAAGAGGAAAACTTGTGGAATCTGGCATTGTGGCAGATGTGCAGCTTTCCTAGTTCTAGTGACTCTAGCGAAATAAGAGACTAGAGAGCAAAAGAAGATGGAGAAAGAGATAATACAATCTCCCACTGCCACCCTTCAGACTTTTCCTCAGACTGTTTGGGCTGGCTGTCCTCAAACCTATTTTTCTATCACCAACACTACAAGATGTTCATTCTAACCGGTTGGGGTTTTGTGGGTATTTTTCCCCCGTCACAAGAGCATACCAGAGTTGGAATAAATTGCATAATTTAGCTGTAACTTCTGTTTTGGGGTGGGGGTGAGAGTGTAGATACTCAAAAGGGAAAAAATGGAAGACAGCCTTGCCTTTTTTGGCAGAAAAAAAGTTAGGCAGTGGGTTACGATCTTTTAGGTTGTTTCTGCCTTGAGGACAAGTTAATGATACCCAGGTGATTCTTTGCTATTCTGCTCCTTTGCAAATAATGTATTCTCAGAATATCCTACAATCCAAATATCAGCAAGTAATTTCCATCTTCATTGCCTTTCTAATTTCATTCCCTTTTTCATTGCAGCTTTCTCGTAAGGCTTTGCTGCAAGTACTCTCTGTCTCA
The DNA here is from genome assembly GCA_013399225.1 of Rhipidura dahli. NCBI lineage: Eukaryota > Metazoa > Chordata > Aves > Passeriformes > Rhipiduridae > Rhipidura > Rhipidura dahli. The sequence goes on from VXAC01004222.1 coordinate 1,647,566, forward strand.
TATGCTGGATTTCTTTTTCCTTCCATGCATGAATGCACATGTACACAGACTTCCTCCTGTATATGATACTGTGTCATGAAGTCACTTAAATCTGCCTTTTGTTTATGGAAACTTAAGAGAAATATTACAAATGTCTGTTGTTTGTTAATTTAAATAATTTAGTTTTCACTAGTCAGTGTTTCACTTTTGCTTATTTTATGCATGGCTGACTGGATTAATTTGCTGGAAGCAGCAAGTCTGAGATGAACTTCTTTACAGTAATCTCTAACTACTGCCCGTATATATTTAAATTCAGAATGCTGGTTATCTAGGTGAAGTGAAAGATTGATGATGCTTGAGGGACACTAATTTATTGATAAACTTCTGTCCTTAATCCTTTTGGCTAAAGGAAATTTTCAATTATTGGATTGCTCACATTTAAAAAAAAAGGAATCTTCATTAGCTTACTACTGAGTATGTTATGAGACACAAAAATAAATATAAGATACGTGGCAAATACTGCAACAGAAAAGCCTTTTTCCCTAGGATAACAAAACTTCAAAAATGACATTCCAGGTATGAAGCTTCAGAGGTCTTTTTTAATAATTTTTTTAATTTTGTGTTCTTAAATCAATAACTCATAAATGGTGTGTTTCAAATGGGGTAAAAAAAAAAAAAAAAAACAACATTACTTGCTACAAAATTGTTTTATCTTTGGGGCTCAAAGAACCAGGCCAAACATGCTCAATAATGGCTGTGAGAAAGAATCAGCTCCTGGAAAAGAAGTTTCCTTATATCCAGGTGGGATGGTACTGACTAGCACAGTGTATTTAACACATTTGGATTGATGCCTTTATTTCTATTCAATATCTAACACCACTTGAATAAAACCCTAGTGTTTCATACATCCAGCTTTCAATTTGAGATTGCTCTGCTGTGAAAAAAAAATTAGTGAAGTTGAGGAGTTACACTCATGCAACAAAACACAGGGGCAAAGGAAAACTTACCTTGATGTATTTTCTATTTGAAGTCATGTCAGAATACAGAGCTAGAACTTGTTTCTTGACAGAAATAATAGTCAGATATCATTTAAATTCTGTTTATTTTGGGAGAGGAAGGAAAGGGGAAATGGAGCAACAGAAAAGTTTGGCTCTGTTCATTAATTTGTGTCTATGTTAGATATTATGCTGAACCCTCATCCTCTGGCAATGCCCTACAGAACTTGAGGGTTTGGATGCAACTTATTTTACTTCATACTGGGGCTTTTAGAGGTATTATCTCTTTCAGCTCTTTATGTGCATCGGAATCTTTTTATTCTAAGTTCTGTACAAGCAGAACAAAACAACAAATTAATAAAAGGTATAAAAGCCAAATCCTCTGGCAAGGTGCCATATCACCAGTCTGAGTTGCTCTATTGGCAGTTTCTGGTCCTGGGGTGGATTTTGGATTTATCTGGCAGCTGGACAACAAGGATCTTCCAACCCTTTAATTGGATTAATTAGATTGAATTACCTATGGCATGACTGATAACTAGTGACATTGGTATGAGATTGGAGGTAATATTTTCAAAAAGATAGTACAAATTTTCTGCTTTGGAAAATGCTTCTGAAATGAAAGTATTGTGTAACCCACGGCAAGATATAAAGGTACTTTATGAAATTAAAATCCAAGATAATTACTAGATTAGCATGCAACAATCACAATACATGCACCATTTTTGCTAAGATCCATTGCACTAAATTGTGTTTAATGGAAGCAAACATAACCTTAGGTGTGTAGTTCAAGTGCTACATATTCCTAGAGTGACATCTAATACAGTTTGCTAAAGATAAATGTAATGCAATAAAACTGGAAGTGTATTTCTGGTTGCAAAGTAACAGCTAAATATAAAAAAATTGCTAGCATTTTAGAAATGAATCTGTCATTCTGAATAAACGACATTGTGTCACTTGCACCCAACCATATCTAAAATTACGATGCATACGCAATACATACATTTATAAAATGTCATAGACATCAGGACTGGACAATTACCAAAGCAGAGGAGCAAATTACAGGAAAGGCAGCGTGGTGATAGCAGTTTAATCATACTTCTGTGAGTACCTTGTACAGATGTTTAAGATACTTTAAGCCACACACTTTTTGCCTCAAGGATTAATGCTAAAGAATCTATTGCCACTAGACCAAGGTCTATTTCAGTCTACAAATTTTGCCCCAGGTATTACTCCAAATGTGTGTGTATTAACAACACTAAAGTACAGGTTTATAAACTATGTTTTGTTCTTGTACAAGCTGGAATCTATTTTTAATAGGCTATTTATGGACAATTTAAAATTTGGTTTTATTGACATTTGAATAATATGGGATTCCTGTTACATATTCCCAGATATCATTAGAAAGAAAATTTTAGGAGAGTCTTTATAAAATAACATGGTGGAAAGAAATGCATTTTCACTGATAAGGTTATAATCAGTTAAATGAAATTATGCAAAATTTAACTTTTTATTTCTATCCTGAAATATAATGGACTAACTTCATCCTTGTTTCAGTCATATGCTGCTCAAAAATCCCTTGTTTAGTGGGAAGAAGCTGAAAATTCTGAACAAAACCAGGAAAATTAATCTAAGAATGATCTTCATCTCTTCACTCACTTCTACATAATGTTGTAATTGTCAGATTCAGACAACAAATTAGTTTTTAAAAAGATCTTTTTAAGATGTCATATTTTCTTTTTTTCTGTTATTTGGTGATTCAAATGCATCTGATCAAAGTTGGTCAGTCACTTGTCACTACTATTTTTTGTTAATAATTAATTAAACACCTTGTAAGTTAAAGCAATTCAAAATTATAAACTTTTATAATCTTGTTCTGATGTTTCATCATTGAAAGTTAAGGTAATAGTCCTATGAGGTCTGTATTATGCTATAGGTTTGTCAAAACCATTTCACATGCTTTTAATATACCTTTCAGTCGAAGGGGATATTTTTAATCAACTGTCAGCTTGAAGTATCCAAGCTAGCACAAAAATTACAGGTGAAATTGATTTTAACTTCAATACTTTCTGCGTTGACTCTGTTTTATTTGAACAAAACATTTTGTATCAAAGCAAGAGTATTTTCAGTCATCTGTTTTTCCAGCCCATTTCCCACTGTGTCTAGAAGTACAGAAACTAAAAGAAGTAATGTGAGACGGGGAAAGTACCAACAGTTTTGCATGAGCCTCTTTGAAGGACTTGGGCTTTTCTAGGTAAAATGACCTTCCATCAGAAAAATACAGGGTGGATTCCTCAGTACCATAACCTTTCCTCGGTTCTTGACATCTAAGGAGCCTTTTTTAGAAGCAATTGCATTTCCTCAACCACTTTTGAGTGCTAACTCACTCAAAGTGAGGAAAAACATGTTAGCTAATTTGACTGATGGATTCATGAGTCATTTTGGATTCATGACACTGGATTTTATGTTAGTCAAATTCTTGAAAACACAAAAACCTTTTCCTGATATTATGATATGCCTTTTTTGGAACCTATGTACAACACAGTTGAGACTGGTGTGACTAGTAGGTATCAAGAAATGAGTAATGCCTTTGATTAGTTTAAGTGCTTGTGACTCAGTGCCATCAGCCCAGAGCTGTTCCCTTTACAGAGTCATATTTGCTCGTTTTATGAACCTCCAAGTAACTGTGTTAAGTCCACGTTCTTACAGTGCACGTGTCCCGGATTTGGTTTCTCAAACAGCACTTGTGACCCAATCTCTGTATTTCAAAGAATGCACAAGACCAGCAAGCCTAATGAATCAATTTAGTTGGAAGCCAAGCCATGTTGTCCTGGGAACATCTTGTTCTTGGCTTTCCCAAATGCGCTTCTTTCGATTTCATTTTATGAGGGCTTGAAGAGGGGCTGTCATGTTCTTTCCCCAGTGATTCTGCATCCACACAACAAAAGAAAAAGCCTTACCATCCACACTAGATGACAACCCAACTCATGTTTATTCCTTTAGCAAAGGAAAGCAGAGTTAACTTAGTCTTGAATTTAAAGACAAGCAGGAAAAGTTATCCCCTTTCTTCTTCACCGCAGGCATCTGTTACAGCAATAAGCATCTCGAAGCAGCTCGTCTGGACAAGCTTTAAAGGTGCACGACAGGAATTCTTGTTTTCTTTTTGAAAATTTGAGATGAATTTGGGGGGTTGCAGGGGACCCTAAGTACAGCACAGTCAGAAATACTTAATTTGCAGTATCATGAACACGCCCTGCTAAGTAGAACATTTTTCTGTATTGAGACAAAAAGCGTCTTGTCAGAAAGAGGTTTTGTTGTGGTTTTGTTGTTTGTACTGATACCTGCTCACCTATATCTTTTCTATTTGTTCTTGAAGCATTGCAAATATTTCATTCTTTATGCCAAACATTATGTGAAAGAGAAATTTTCTCGTACAGAGTAGATGAAATATGTGCAATTATCTCTGTGTCACGGGACGGCAGGAGATGATTTTCTGTATGAGGTATACAAAGAGGCTTTTTTATTTGGTGTCTGTAAAGGCAAACCTTTTGATAAAAGCAAGTCTGACACAGGTTTATCACTTTCATCCTCTTTCAGTTGCTAAAAAAAAAGGACAAACAAGATACAAGAGTGGTTCAATTTTTTCATATAGTGGAAAATCAATCAGATGTAGAAAAACCAACACCTTTAATACCACATCACAAAGATGGAGTGCTAGATTCTTATCTTGGCATGGTAAACCCCAATGTCAGTAAAGTCTGTATTTACAAAACAATAACCATAATTTTTAATTGCTGTTGTGGCAGTGCTATCTTTATCCATTTTCCTCACATAAGGACGAAATTTCAATTTCCTCAATACAAAAGATAATTGTTTGAATATTATCTAGCATTTTGCAACAGTTTTTGCTGTCTTATCTCCTGTCCACCTTTGTCAGCTTTGCCAAATATTTCCTCAGAGAGATGGGGGCTTTTCCATACATAAATCTCATGCAACACGCAGAGTCCAAACTTCTGTCTTTTTTGCATAAACGAAGTGATGTTAACAAGTCAGTGGACAAAGACCAGTGCTTTCACTGATTTTATAGCTAGGGTAAAGTTGTCGAGTTTTGAAGCCTTATTATCTCCTTTCCCAGGCAGATATTTACATGCCAGGGTAATCCAACATAGCACAAAATGAGTAACGCAGAGATCCAGAATAGATATCATCAAGGCTAAAAATGTACAGAGAATTCAAAACATTAAACATCATAAGGGACTTACTCTTTGTGGCAGACTACTGATTTCTAAAACACAGCAGAAAATTCATTAATTAGTTCAGGGATTAATACTATTTGAATAATTAATAATTATTTTTGGAATATACTATGAAATTCCATTGAATGGTACTGTGAGAAGATAAATGCTTTCATCTGAAATTTAAACTTCATGGAGATCAGCCCCTTTATGCACAAGGCTCAGATCAGTCTAAATACGTCCCTAGATTGTAGGATAAAAAGCTTGACAAAATGTAAGAGGTTTTTTGATGTTTTGTTTGGGATGTTTTCTTTTACGGTGGTTTTTTCCGTACTGGTGTCTTTTACCAGATGGGTTGGGAGTTCCTCAGATTGTAACAGGTTCCTCAGATTGTAACTACACCAAAGGGAGCCTCAGCTGCCTGCTCAGGTTTTTTGCTAAGAAAGAGACTTAAGACACTGAGTACCACACGTACTCTGTTTGCTTAACACTGTGCCTGCATAAGCTTTTTTTGCTACTTCTTTTTCAGTTGGACAAGTTAATCATAATGTTCTGCATACAAGCACAGAAGAGCAGAGTAAATAATGAAAATATGCAAGTGTGAATTCACCCTGGATTAGGACATAGGTTTATTTTTGGTACCTATATGTTAAAGGCTTAAGGAACTAAAGCTCTTTTAGTAATTGCATAGGTTATACAGTAGTGGATAAAAGCAAATCAACTTTTCAAAAATCATTCACTGGTCGTTAACTGGAATATATGACTTTCTAGGTCAGATGCTTCTGACAGCAAGGATAATTCTGTACATATACAGGATATTTATCTCAGTTTTCTGCAGCTACAGCTCTTACATTTCAATTTTTCAGAGTTGTAAACATTGTCAAGGGCTTAACTGGAAGAAAGTTCTTCTGGAAGAGATTTCTTATGAATATGAATTACTCGATTGAATTTCAGGTGATTTCTCTTAGTCCAAGAGAAAAATGAGTGAAAAAAATCAGATGTTGTCCAAGAACATATTCCTTGTTAATCTGCGAAAGCTGTGTGAAAGATTTATACTTTGTCTTTGAAAATAGCCTGGAAAAATAGTTGCATGTTTCAGAATTAGCAGTTTACTATCTGAACAAGCATCACATCACAGATAATAAAGTTTGTAGAGATTATTTGAAGTGTTCTAAGACAGTGATGTAATTTAAAATAGAACTTGTATTAGATTTTTGGATTTTTTGCTAGCACTATCCATTAAGTCAAATGGTAGCTCTAATGAGACAGTGATACTCTTTTTTGAAAGTGCTTCAAAAATTAAATTAGCAGACCCTTGCAGAATGGTACTAGGTAGGCTTACTGAAGGTCTGGAGATGCAGAACAGTGGATAGTGTTCTGTCCTGATGATTCTTTCCTCCATTTTCAATATATTGTGGACTGAACAAATTTAATTCTAGAGTAATTTTAAACCCCCTCCATAGTATGGTCTTGGGAAGAAGATGATCTCCTAGGACAATAAATCTGCTTGGGACCCTGCAATCCATTAAAGAAGTAGACCAGTCATGCCTTTTGGAAAAAATAGTGCTGGCAGAATTTGTCCCTCAGGTGCAGTGGTGGGACTGGTAAGGCATGGTGTACCTGCAAATGGGGGCAATTGCAGCTGCTGCAGCACAGAGAACTGAAGAGAGGACGGGCCAAGTCCTCCAGGGGCCCTGGCTGTCCCTCATCAGCATCCCTCTGCCTTTCCCCTCAGCACTGCGAGAATGAAGTCCTGTGTTCTCTGAAATTGCTTCCTCTGAAACATGGGCTCAGTAGAACAACATCTGTATATCTAAACTTCACACTGATATATTCTCACCAATATCTCCACAATTTTTGGATCAGATTGATGACTCTTCTGAAGGATTCATGATTGGCCCCTTCATGCTGTCCTACTCAATTTTCAGCAAAACTCTGTTCTTTGATCCTTGATCCATTTACACCAAGAAATTTCTTTAAAATTATAATATAGTCAAACATTTATAGATCTGACTTTGTATTAAAGGACTAACCTATCTAGGTCTAAAATTTCAGCACAAACTAATGTCATAGAATGGTTTGAGTTGGAAGGGGCCTTAAAGATCATTTAGTTCCAACCATCCTCCCATGGGCAGGAATACCTATAGCTTCTCTGGTATATTGTTATCATAAATTAATTTCTAGTGCAAAGCAAAACAATCCTTTAAAATAGTGGCCTTAGGTCATTTGTCTTGTATAATTAACATTTTTATCTTATTATGAGGATGAATAGGGAGGAATTACCTGTTTGCTTTGTATCAAAGGAAATTTTAATGAGCTAACGATATAAAAGATTTTTGCCAAGTTTAATGAGTACTTCATATACTATTTGCCATTTTATATCCAATGAATTAATACATTTTCCTTACTTTATATTCACGCTCAAATGTAAATGAGCACTTACAAAGGCATAATATCAAATACCTTTAAACACACCACAAAGTGAACATATTTTTGTCTGTTCTGTTTAGTCATCTGTGACTCTTTGGAAGATCATGTTTCTGGAGCTGGCACCAGGTGCCCCCTGGGCTACTTTCCCTGTGGCAACATCACAAAGTGTTTGCCCCAACAACTGCACTGCAACGGCGAGGACGACTGCGGGAATCGGGCTGATGAAGACAACTGCGGTACGTGGCCAAAACTTCTCCTTGTGTCTGGCACCTGTAGTCCCTGAAACCCAGGCAGTGCTCACACCACACAGAAGGCTGTGGAGAGTCAGGAATAAGAAAGCTACATGTTTTGCAGAGGATGCAGCAGGTCTGCTTTAGCTAACAAAGCCACCCAACAAACCATTTTCTAGAGAAAGAGGAATGGGCCACGTTTTTCTTTGTATATGGTATCAGTTTATCCAATTTTTCCCTGCTTTGAACTTCTTTGTACATGTCATTTTGATGTGTACAAATGGATGTAAGTGATCTATTAAAGATTGTTGCTGAGGAGAGCTACATGTGTGCTCCAACAGAATTTGTGAAAAGCTTAATGGAACTTAAAGCAGGAAACATAATTTAGAAGAATTTTCAAGGTTTTTCAGAAATCATTTATGCCCTAATTTGGGACAAACCTGTGCCTCTGTGAGTGTACTGTGCAAGCTGCACTACCAGCAGGCTTTGGGGGTTGAAAATGTAAAAATCTCAGGGCATACACATAGTCAGGTCACTTCTGCATGTGTTTTTGTCCCTGTCACTCCCAGCCCCTCTGGGTGTTAGCTGTAACCTTGGCTTGTAAGCTTTACCTTTACTGCAAAGTGGGCAGGGCCAGGGTTTGCCTGGGCACTTACCTGTCTGTGCAGCTTATTCATGAGGATGGCCCTGGCACCTCTCACCCAGTAGGACACAGCTCAGAGGTGGCACAGGCCTGGGATAGTCTGGAAAGGGACCTCTGTATTCTGTGAGGAGAGAGCTTCGCCATTTGGTTGTGAGCTAAGACCACAGGGAGAGAAAATCGACTCTAGCACATTTTATTTACTGTTAGTGTCAGCTGACTTGCAGCCTGGGTATTTTCAGAGTTGCTCTCCAGAGCTGCTGGTCCATGGCAGACAGGGGAAGTAGGCTTCCCATTCCTTAGTAGTTTCCCTGTAGCTGTGGAGGAGAGCCACGTGCACAGTGCCCTGCCTCGCACTCTGCCTCCAGCTCCCCAGAGCCAAGCAGCTCAACTGTTTGCCTGTCCCAGACAGGCACATTGCAATCACATCTGGGTGGGAGGAGTGGGAAGAATTAAAGCATTAAGTGAAATTCCAAGCTATGTATACTGAAAGACATTTTCTGAAAGAAATTTCTAACAAGATATGGTAAAAGTATTTTTCACCAACGCTCTCAGCAAAGTCGACAGGGTTTTGAAAGTAGTTCTCACCACATGTGAAGCTGATTTGTGCACTTATGTGAAGTATCTTATTATTACACTGATGAAATTTCAGTGTCTTACTCCATATGAAAGTGATTTTAAATTCTAATTCCATATAATGGACCTGCACAATTTTGTAGTTTTATATCATTCACTGATGTTATAATCATACTTTCTGTTGTAAATTACCAAAATCCTGAACAAAAATGGCTTGCTCTGTTCTTTTTCTGTAGTCATCTTGACCTACAGTAGCAGAAATTGCTGCAGATGATGCCTTCTTATGTTTAAGATGTCCAAGGACTGTAAACAGTTGCTTTACCTGTATTTCATTTCTGTAATACCACAAAGTCCATCGTACAAGGACTTGATGAAAGATACAGCTCAATGTGATGTTAATTAGGATATACACAGTTTTGTCATGGGAGGTACAAGACATTAATTGTTTAGGTAGGAAAAGAAATTTAAGGTCGTTGAGACCATTAATCAAAGAGCTCTTCACATCTCATCTTATTACTGATAGACATGTGAGGTATTCTTGGATTATGAACAACCAATTTCAAAAATTCAATTAGGACTAACATGGATTGTCAGTGGGCAGGGAGAGTGCTGCATGAAGTGATTATTACTGAACCCTGAAGCCATGAAGAGCAAACTTCAAGTCCTTAGTAATGCCTTAGTGTTCTTCTATAGAAATGAACACACAAGACATTTCAGCTGTGCTATTGAATCCTCTTCTGAGTATAGTAAGAATGAGTTAGCCTTGATTTTTGAAAACCTAGATTACAAAAGATGAAGAGTCATTGTATTGACTCCCTGGGAAAACTATACTACTGGTGTTTTTCTCATATCTTGATCCCCTCTTCTCTTTTAGAAATCCATTATTAATGTAATATTCAGCATTGATGTTTTCTCAAAAATTGGTATTGCAGTCAAACTTTGTTGTACAGTTACAGAAGGAGTCACTTCCTTGTCTGAGGATATGGAATATCCTGGCTAGATTGTCTGCAATGACTCCACATGTAGTAAGTGGGGAGATCTTTGTGGGATAAATCTATTTAGTGACTATTCATCTTGCTTAAAATACAAGAAAAGAGGCCTTAGTGATTGGTTCCTGAGGCAGAGAAACCATCTGTCTTATTTTTTTATCCCTGCAGTTCCCAGGACCACTTCAGTATGCCTGCCTCAGCCAGCAGTTATAATTGGCTCCTTCTCCCCATTTTTTTTTTTTAAATTTACAACTAGTTTACAGTTGAAGTCATTGCTCCTGGTTACAGAAAAGAAATTAAAAATTAAATTATTCCAGTGTAGTAATTTTTTCATGCAGTCCTATTGGAAATTTTAATTTTATCCACAGGGTATTCTAATTAAATAGCTCAATTTTTCAATTCCTGAACACTTCTGCATCAATTTGAGGAACTTTGAGGTGACCCGTCTACAGGATTAAACCCAGCAAGTTTGGGAGGGAAAAAATCCATGTAGACCCTCAAAGGAGTTCAGTTTTGTCTTTTTTTTTAATGCATGTATCTCAAACAAACCTAGGTAAACCAACTGTCTCACTACTAATTTCTTCAGTGATGATAAAGCACTCTCTTAATCCTAGAGTAATACCGGCTGTATAGCACAGAAACACAAAGCAAAATATGTCATTAGATGTGTCACTCCAACTGTCTTGTAGTGGTTCCTTTCTTATTTCAAGGAACAAATTTGTCTCATTCCCCACTTCATTTCTATAAAGAAATTATAGCTGTAATCTTTGTGAGATTATATTTGTAAGAAATTATTGTTGTAAGAAATTGTTGTTGTAGTTGCTGAGATTATTTGCAGTATCAATCCTGTTTTGGGCACTGCGTGCCCAATAACAGCAAAACATGATTATGAATATTTCAAACTAAACCAAATCCTCACTGAGAGATGTGTTTTCAAATGTGCTGTAATCACTGCTTGTATCCAGCCCAGGCAGATAAAGGTTGGCTTTATGGTGCCCTCTTCAATTCTACTTCCTCTTTCAGTTCCACCCTCCTCTCCACATCCAAATAATAAACATAAAACTAAGGTCCAGAGTAGTGAAGATCTCAAATTAGGATCGTAGGTAGAGCTGGGAACGGACTCAGACTGCTGTGTTAGTGCTCAGCCTCAGGGTGTGGACATCCTGCTTGCCAGCTCAGCTTCAGCATTTTGTCCACTTCTGGAAAGGAGTGAATTATAGCTGATATTTCACAGTAGAGTGAAGCCACTCATCTTTGAAAACTCATGCCGTGGCCACCTAGTTTGTTTTCCAAAATCAATGAAATAATGTGTGTGATACCCTAATGGGGAAGGGCTTGAGGCAATGTGGTAAACTGCAATAAGAGGAGGCAGCTGGCAATTTATCTCACCCACAGTGATGGGAGGCTCTGCTTGAACTATGGCTAGATAACCTTAAATGTGCATGGGAAGTGCAGCCTTACCTTTTGAACTTGAAAATATAGTCCATCAGGTAGAATTGTGTGTCTCTGCAAATCTGTCATGAAAATAATATTTTCAAATAAAGACAATTTTAAGTTTGTAATTGGTCATAAAGCTTATGGTTTTGAGGAATTTCCTATTTTAGACTTGGGAGAGCAGTAAATTTTACTCTGCTGTTCTGTTCCATGCTCATCCTTACTGAAGCACTGAGTTCTTAATTTGGCTGAGGGCATTGTGAAGAAATTTAGCCTCTATCACATTTTGCTTGGAGTTATTTTTGTGTCTGTTTGCAAAATGCAAGGTGTGCAGGGAAATAAGATAAAGCAATTTCAGGATCCTTCTGTGCCCAAGCTTGTTTAAAGATCAAGTTGGCAAAGTTTGATACTGTTTTGTCCTACTGAGAGTGTTTGATTTCAAACATAATGGCTTCAGCCTCATTTTCCAGGGAAGAGCTTTTCCCGTTTATTTACAGCTGTAAGGTTTGATTCTGTAGCTACTTGGCATTTATAGATGGGAGGTTAGAGCATTTGTTTACTTCACTGCTTTTTAAACATGAGCAAGGATAAATGGGCACAATCACAAATTCTGCTCGCCTAATGCTGAGGCAGTGTTGACATGGGAATCGTTCCTAAAATAAGTCACAAATATTTCTTACATTGAAAACATTACTGCTCCAATGTTACTGCTAATGCAGTCCAAACAATCCCTAGGCAAACTCTCTGATGTCCAGTGGTATACTAAAAGTGCCAGGTACTCATTCCCAAGTACAAATTCATGGAAAGAAGAGTTTTGAGATCTCTGCCTTCACAGTGATGTTTAATGATAAAACAAAAATTGAACTAATAACAGTAGACAAAAACAACATTTTATTAATGCAAAACAAAAATAACACAACAACAGTATTTATGATGTAGCTTTTCACTGAGCCTATGTGTGTTTTATCATGTCAAGGTGTGTGTTTGTTTAGATGAACAAATTTTGACACGTGAAATATTGAAAAAACCATGAAAGTTAAATCATAACCTAAACGTACTGCATTCATTTGGAAGAAGAACTAACACTGCCAGTAATCATCCACGGTTATTTTGTTTTCAAAATATCTACTTTCTGAAGAGCTTTAGACATGCACAAAAATAGTTCTTTCATCTGTTTCTAATAAATACTTAAATTTTAAATCTTATACTTTCTTTTTTTTCTTTTTTTTTTTTTTAATTCCCTCACATGCCTTCTACTTATAGGGCTGAATGAACAAGTTTTTGTCCTAGATAATGGTCAGCTTTCCTGACTAAAATTATCCTACTGTTACATGCAATGATAAAAGCACTATGTTCTCAGTGGAACAACTTTTGTGTAATTATCTCTGCTGGATACAACACTGGGTCCATTTTGTAGTTACACAAATGTAGTTATCATTTTGTAGTCATAACACACGAATTACAAAGTGCTGCAAAAATCCTTTATGCAGTTAAATTTTGAACCACTACTGAGAGACTGAATAGATGTTTTTCCTGTCTGATGTTCTAAGAGCTTTGTCACAATATAGTTCCTCCTATTCCATACATTCTGCTGGATCATCAGCCTGATTTGGTCATCAGAACTGCAAATTAGCTGTCATGTTAACATGATGCCAGTTTTTGGGGAGAAGCCTCCCTGTTAACTGCAGTGAAGTTTAACTCCAGTTTCTTGTTGCAAAACCATCAACTGTCAAATTCAATTTGTGAAAAATAACGAAACATAATCAGACCTCAAAAGGTACTGGGCTTTCCTCTGGACTTTACATCCTACCTGGCCAATTTGAAAACATATTTTATATGTCTGGAAGACTGAGATTAATCCCTTGCTGATATAACTAACACTACGTTGCTCTGTTGCTGATATAACTAACACTACGTGTCAGCATCCTGTAGCTACAGGTTCTGAAAATCACTTGTATGTAAAGTAGAGGTGCACTCATTTCTTTATCACTAATCCTGCTTTCAGATTTAAAGGTTTTTCCTAATTTCCATTAGCATTTGATAGCACACAAACATGCAGTCAAAGTCTATACAGTTATTGGATTTATTATGTTATGTTCTAATTTAAAATGTAAACAATATGACTGATGTGATATCTCCAGTCACACCACCTGGTTTATGAAGCAAAGCCAAGCCTAGTGAGAACTGAGCTGGACTGACTCCACTAAAATCAATGGAGAGACTCACACTGTCTTCAGTGAGCAAAGAATCATAACTTACCTGAGCTAAGAAACTAATAAAAAGCTCGTATGTTTCAAAAACCCAATGTTTGTTACTCAGGTACCAGCCTTCCTCAATAGATCTGGAAAAGACTGGAAGCACTGTGCTAGCCATAGGGGCTTTCTCCTTTAGATGAAGTGGTAGTCTCCTGCAACCTGTCACAAAAAGAGCAGATCTAATATGCTGTCTCTTCCCATGCAGTCTGTGATACATAAATTTTATAAATAAATTCCTCAATCTTTTTTATCTCAGACTGATTTGTTTAAAATTAAGGTTTCTGTCCTATCACACTACTGAATAGCTCTTATGCTCAGTCTCAGAACTGGTTGTTAATCTAGGCTCTTAATTTATTACTAATCTCTAGAGGAAGTGTTTATGTGCAAGTAACACTGGTATAAGTCTTATTTAGAATTAAAAGTATTTTAACATAAGAGTTGTAAAAAATACAACCACCAATTCTTACAAATCTCAAAACAAAAATCACACCCATTGGATGGACTTAATCCCTTGCACCTCCACAAACCAGATTCCTTTGCCATGAACGGGACATTAAAAAACAGCAACTACTGTTACACATTTGGCTACACTTTATGTACAAGCAATAATAAAATGGAGAATGGAAGAAAATAATGTGCTAGTGTTTAATTTTTTTAAATCTTTTTTTGTAAGCACTATCTTTAATTATGTACAGCAGTTAATGGAACAAAGTAGCCTGCGCTATTTTGAGAGCACAAGTTTCCTGAGTGTTTAAAAAGTTGGCTTCTGGACAATTTTGCTGATAGGTCTGCAAGACTGTTTTTTTGGCAGCTAGGCAATGGTTGCAGTGTGTCTGCATTTGTTTTTTAATCACAGTGTCATAGCCATATTTTTCCAGTCTAGTGAAGCAAGAACAGGCATGCAGATTTAATTTGTTTCTGACTCCAGAGGAGTTTTCGCTGGCTAAATGTATTTACCATTGTGTTGCTCCCAGCCCTAAGAGGTCTCTGAACAAAGCACAGCATTCCACTCCCCAGCTGTAAAGTTCACTTGTAGGTGTTCATTAAGCTCTGTGGAGCTGGCAGGCTGGAAATCACACACAGAGGTTTCCAAAAGAACTGGGGCAGGGAGTGGCTGTTTGAATCTTGCCCCTATTTGCCTCTAAGAGCACAGACCTCACCTGTTACCGTGTGCCACACACAGTCACCAGGTGACTGGCTTGCTAAATAAGTTACAACAGACCACCTTTTTTTCTAAAAGGACCTATAAAAATTCAACAGGATAAATATAGCAACAATCTATATAATGATGCTGTTTTCATATGTGTTTCTTTGAAGGTCCATAAACAAACAGAGAATTATTGCTGCTCTGTATATTCATCAAATCATCTTCTAGATTTCCGGAGCAAAAATTTAAATTTCTATGGGGTATTTCAAAACATCTATACAAAAGATATATGTTTTAATATTACAAGATTGTTCATAAGGGATGAGAAATATAATTTTTTGTCTCAGCACATTGCAGAAGATCTTAATGTATTTATATTTCAAGTTAATACTAATAATGAATGATGTTATTAGTTGGTGTCATGTTTTCCTGGCATGGCCTTTTTTTTCCCATCATACTTAAAAGATGAGATTTGAATGCATGAGCTGCTATTCAGTTTTGGGCCCTAGATAGCAAATATTGTTTATGAAGCACAAAGTAAATATTTGACAGTCAATAGTATAGTCAAAATGTATCAAATACCTGGGAAAATATAGGATTTTCAAGCTTCACATGGAAATTTTTCAAATATGGCCAAATTTTATTGTCATTGCCATTCATCCAGAGTACATGGCACTGAAATAATAAGGTTTACTCTGATGTGCAAATATCAGCACATGGAATAGCTTTGCTGAAATTTTGGGGGTTTTAAATCAATATTTTTACTGAGGTTTTTAAATACTGTTGGTAAATAAGAGGAACTTGCATTTCACTACACTTGGGTCTCTCTTGGTCTCCACTGCAGTGGCTTACTGCCAAGGGAACTTTCAAGCAACTAAAGTCTCTACAGGTCTATTCATGCTATTTAATTTTTAAAATTGAAAATACTTCAAGAAAAACAGAATAAGAAATCAGAATAATTTATATAGATTAGAAGTATTGTTATAAAACTAGAAAACTCTGTGCACATATTTCACAAGAATAAAGATGCAACACTGAGAAGATGTTTATCTTTTGGAAATTTGAACCTGCCTGTTTTCTTAAAAGTTGCACTAGCTTTATTAAGTTACTTTAAAACCAAAAATGAACTTGTGTAAGTATGTAATCTAGTTCATCCAGAGAACTGGAAACATAATGCAAATTGATTTGTTTCCTGTCTTGTTTTCTATAATAGCTTTGCAACATGTAAGCTACAGACAAGCTACATGTGATTTCAGTTAATCAGCAGGTACAGGACACAGTATATGTGCAGTGACACCCAGATTGGTGTGGGGAAAGTGTCTTTGAACTGATTGATAAGGTCTCCAGCTCTAAGTTCTTAATTTTTTCTGCTTGGAAATTTAAACTGAGACAGTGAAATTCCCTCCCAGTTTTGAATGCTCCAGGCACCGCAGCCCTCAGTTTTGTAAAATCTCTGTGTGTACTTGGTCTTGCTGTAAGTTATGAGGCTGTATCAGGATGCCTCAATGCTGTGGAAAAGAGTGATTATATTCCTTCATCTGTAAATATGTTTAAAGGAAATGTGTCTTGTCTGGAGGACACGGATTTTCCTTAAAGAAATCTTTGTGAAAACCTAACGTCATTCTTTACAGCAAGAGAAAGTTTATTTGAGCAACTGACAAAAAGAAATATGTCCCCAGGTTATGACCACCAGCAGCAATGCAAAATTAAAGGGTGACACAAAGTCTCTTTAGAGTGTTTGTGCATTTAACTGATAGCATTTCGCTGCATAAAAACCCATGAACACATGGCCAAGAGAAGGGGGAAGTCATCTAGATAGAGTCCTCATCATAAGCTCCATTCTAAGTAAGAGGTATGTCTTTAACTGAGAAAAGAAGATACTTTCTTGGATCTGCCCCTGAAACGATTACTCACATCTGTAGCTTTTCAGGATTAGCATGCTCTTTCTCATTCCTGTCAGAAGTGGTAGTTGGTGAATTTCATCAAGAAACAGCATATTAATCTGTTGTCAGATAAATCCTGTTCTCCAGCACTTATTTCACTTATCCCATGTAGAGGAAGATTTGTTGATGCCTTGTTTTCTCAGATCTCCTTTTTTTTTTTTTTTTGCAGAAGCATAGCCAACAAAATCTACTTATAATGGGCTCAGGGTAAAAGCAATTTCTCATCTCAGCTGTACTCCCTCAAATGATAGATTTGGAATTTCAACATCAGTACTATTACCAGTCATTTCTTAAAGTGTTTGGAGAACCTCACCTCAAAAGAGGTAAACAGGTCACAAGCTTTCATATAAACTCTAAACAGCCACAAAGTGATTTATAATTCTCCCACTGAGTGCTTCACCAAACGGTCGGACTAAATATAGTTATTTGCACAATACATTCTTTTGGGATTTGACAAAGGTTTGGATAAAATAGAGACTGTCCCATGCTTGGACACAGTCTGGCCCAAAGCATGTATTTCTGAAGGTCAGAAGATGTTCAATAATTTGTTTAGTTATATTCAGATATGCCTTTTTATTTCTAGAAGAAAGCATGCCATGAGAAAAGCCCATTATTTGAAATGAACTTACTAGAAGCACCAAGCAGCTGGAAAGATTCCAGTACAAAATAATCCATCTTCTCTGTGAATTTTTCCTTTATTTTTATGGCTGCCCAAAAATACACAACTGCCTCTTGACTTCCTCAAAAATGCTGATGAACCTCCCCTTTATAGCAAACTGCTCCATCATTCCCATTAGGGTGGGAGGCACTGTTCATCCTTTTTCTCTGCAGATGTGAAATGCATTGATGGCCTTTTGTACATGCTTTGTCACATGGCAAAGCATTTTAAAAGTACACAAATGTGGAATAAAAATCTCATCTATCCACTCCTTAGTGTCAGGACCAGGGAAATGCAGAAAAATCTCTCTTTGTATGTTCATTGGCTTACAGGAAGATTAGTATTTATGGCTCTTCACTGTATATTCAGAATGCACAGACAAGTTGTTTGTTTTCCAAAACTTTCTATGAATGTAATTATGAATTAGAAAATCCAAGATTGTTTTGATTCTATATTCCTGACTAGAAAACATTTATTTGGGATGATTAATACTTAAAGAGTAATGTCATTTTTAATCTTTCCAGGGTTCTCTTTAAAAATCTTACCTTTTCCATGCATACATGGAAACTCACACATGTCACTGAGTCCAGTCATACAAATGAAAGTCAGTGGATGTGCTCTGGTTAAATATTCAGGAATAGCGATTGATAAACCCTCATTATAGCCCCATCTGCAGGGTAGTAGGTTTTTAAAGCACTTGACACTTGAGAAAGGATTTTTTCTCATCACTTCAGCAATTACAGATTCCATGCTGCAAGCAGTCCTAAAACTGAGCTTCTTTTGAGAATTTAAAACAGGCAGGAGCACGTTTGCCAAATACCTTTCATTTTGTCCAAAATGCATTAGGCTGCTTCTGAATATCAGCTTAATGATCTAGACTGGCAAAACTGCTAATGGATCAGAATGTGCAAGATGCTCTTGAGGAAGTTAATAAAATGTTCTTAAGGGCCATATCAGGTCTGTCTTTTCTCTCACTGGAGCAATTTCTGAAGACAGGCGCTTATGATTGCTTTGAATCTTTCATCTTTACGATTTATGCATAACAAACAAATAACTAGATAAAGGACAGTTTGCCTGAAGTTACTTAGTCTTTCATAATACCATTAATCAGCATGTATAACACATCTTTTCAGCTTAGACAGCGAAGAGGCAAGCATCTCTCAAAAACAGTTTCATCAGTAGTCAGGTTTCAGGAGCTCCTTTCAAGATAGTTTCCCTGCCTGTCTGAGGAAACAACAGCTGACATGTAATGTGACATGAAAAATGAGAAGCCATTTCAGAATGGGGAAAGTTGCAAAGAAGTAAATATTTTTTATTTTTCCCTGCCTATTTGGAAGCCAATATAGTAATAATGCTCAGTTAAACATAAAGATTTATAGATAAATGTCCATGAGAAATTGTATTTAAGTATAACTAAACTATTAACCTGTGAAATTGCAGGGGAACAGACTATTGCCAGTACATCATAAAGGTGAATCTAAGACTGTAATGACTAGCAAAGCAGAGCCCTCTTGAGAGTTCTCATACAAATGTTGTTTTGCAGTAGGTATCCTTGCAGTGTGCTGCTCTCAATTGTCACGGATGCTTTGGCTCACCACATAGGGAGTGCCATCCCAAGGAGCGTTTCTGCTCCTGCTGCGTGTTCATTGAAAGAGATCCTTTATGCTAAAACTGTGTGGGCCTTGTCAAAGCTGAAGACAAGTCAGACTCAAATTAATAAAACTAAAGTCTGATCACAGCTTTTAAAGGCAAGTTCCTGTTCCCTTTCCAGCCGGTTTTGAAAGCGCCTACCTGATCGGTTAATTTATGGATCTCAGATATGCAATAGAGTTCCAAGAAACAAATAACTAGCAGGTCTGTGGTTATTTCTAGCACCAGTATATCTAGAAGTGTCCATTTGTTGGGAGGAATTGAAGGGTTTGCTCTTACATTTTTATTCTTATAACCACAAACTACTCAGTTCCAGTACATCTGTGCACAGTGACCAAAGAGGGAATATGGAATCATGCTCTGTTTAAGATGCACATTAAGCTTAACATGAACACTCTGACTTGTGTACATTACACCAAGTCCCTCCTTCTCTTGAAAAGCAGTGCTCCTTGGTCTTCATCTAGATTTTCAGGAAAGAACTTATAGTTTGAGATAATGTGAGACATCCCTCTGAAAGAATTAGTCAGAATCACAGTAATCATTCCAACTTTCCTGTACAAAGTGGCAAACCTGCATGTTTAAAGGAGGTAGGGAAATATGGTTCCTTCTCATTTTAAGACTCCTATGTAAATAAAAATATCTGAAGTCACAATTATAATTTTCCCGAGACTGTCACAGAAAATGTTGTTGAAGGTATAATAAGCTGTTCCTACTATGCAGCTCATATTGTTTGTAGATATGTATGATTAAGCAGCTGTATAAATGTAAGGTTATCAAATGCTCTGGAATAAAAACCTGTATTAATTAGATAAAAATTGATGCAACTAAGTTAAGTGGAGACATTTTTACCTTCTATTTCTACTTTAATATCTTCTATTTTTTTCTGTTTATATTTTGTGTTTTCCTGGTTTTTTCATTAGAAGACAACAATGGATGGTCTCTGCAATTTGATAAACATTATACAAAGGACAAATACAATAAACTGAAATCTCTGTATGCATTTCAGACAAAGACACCTGAGTGCTGTAAGTAATTACAGATATTATTTGAGTGGTTATGAATGACGATTCCTAGAAAGAAATACAGAGCAAATATGTGCTTATCAGGAAATTTAGTGTGGTTTCACTTATGGTAAAACAGAATTAATATCTCAAATTAACAAATGTTATTTTAAAGTTAATTTCAGTTCCATTAAGGATGATTCATTTTCTGTAAAAGAAGTGTCAAACATACTGCAATTAGCATATGCCACTTAGGAGGATAATATAAATGTTTAACTAAATATGCTGATACTGCTGGAAAGAGCATGGAATAGGCATATATTTCAGAGTGAAATGAAGGCAACATTCTTCCCAGTTCTCTTCTTTGAACATCAAATGAAATTTACAAACCCCCTCCACTTATGCAGGTCTTTGCACAGAATTTTTGATTTTGCTGGCTACTATGATGAGCAAAGACTCCCTGACACATTCTTGACCCATTTTCACCCATAGAATTGTGCTCCTTCTAGTAATACAAGAGTGCTGAATAATCTAAGGAAGTGCTGCAAAAAAACCCATGCCAGCTTCCTGTATATCATGCCTAAGGTTCAAGAGCTTTCACAAGCTCTTTCACAGAGGTAATATAATTTTTATGTCCCTTTATATTTACTGTTAGATTCCTCCCAGGTCTAAATCACTTTTGTAAAAACATGTGCCTTAATTGTGTTTAACAGAGCCTGCTATGTCTGTCTTTGTGCTCGTTGCTCTTTTATACCATATTTCTTTTCTCCATGTCCCATCACACCACACATCCCACCTTTTGCCCCAAGTTTTTGTTCTCTTGCAGTGGCTGGTGATGTGCCAGCAGAGTGTACCTGCCAAGGGCTGGAGATCTTCTGTGATGCTGCCAAATTACGTACTGTCCCATCAGTCTCTTCCAACATAACCATAATGTAAGTAGAGAAGTAACATGGTCTCTTGCTCTGGTCAGGTTTGAATGTCAATCCTCCAACATTTTCATAACTACAGCCTTATAATTATGATCAGCTGATGCTTGGGAAGCACTGTCTCTCTGTTAACAAGTACTTTAATGTCGTAAGCACAGAGTTTTCTTACGTAAAAGGGGAGAAAATAAACTAAGAAACCAAAAAACTCTGTGAGCTGATCATTTCAGGTTTGTAACAGTGACTTGAGCTACAAACAGTTTTTCAGGATATCTAAGGAAATCTACAAAGGAAATGCTTCCTTTTAAGATGCAATGCTTAGAACCTGTTTCTTATTTTATGATCCTGCCAATATTCCTGGTCTGTGTTCCTGTCTATAAAGCCAATAACCTTGAACTCAGTGGAACACCCTGCTGGACTAAATCTATTTAGTTCTCATTTGATGTCTCTGAATACGCTGTTATTTCAAAGGATTTCATGGGGGCTGAGTCATCATGCAGATAGGTATGAGTAAGCCAAACTTTTTTTTTAAGAGACCAGAATATGGTTGATGTGCACTTGATATTCACATTGCTGTTTGAGAGGCAGTTTTCGATGTGGTGAGCAGGGAGCAGCATCCCATGCCCTTACCTGAGGATCTCCCCTGTAGATCTGGGTTTGGATCTTTCCATATGGTACCAGTCTCACACGTGGCTGAAGTTCCCCTTGTTGGGTCCACACTGAAACACTTCATGATGAAAACTGATGTGGAATGTCAAATATCTATTTAAACTGGCTGCTGGCACAGGGTCAACAAAGAGTTCAAAAATGCTGACCCAGCTGTAGCTGTACAAAAAGCAGTGAGAGGGTTCAGCTGGATTTCAGGCTAAATTCTCTTCTAATCAAACCATGTCCTGAAGGAATTTTGTTCTTGACAGGACACTTGAGTGTCCCCAGTGGAGCTGGAACATAGGGATGCATGAACTGGGACATAAGCTTGATCTGTGTTTGAGGTTTGAAATAAATCTATAGTTTATACTCAGATCTTTTTAATTCTCAGATTTAACTATTATTTTGTCCATTTTTCTGGGGATATGGGGTTTTTCTACTGTAGTGTATTTTTCTTTCTGTTTGAATAGATACAAGTATACAGACAAACAGAAGTAGCACGTTTGGATGGTTTCATGTTGTTTTTGTTATTTAGCAGTGTGAGAGCTGCCCTTATCAAATAACAAAAGCACTGTAGCAACCTTGTACAGTAGTTTTACTGTGTGCATTCATTCCTACAGGTCTCTTCAGAGGAATCTGCTAAGGAAACTTTCGGCTGATGTTTTCAAGAAATACCAAGATCTCAAAAATCTGTAAGGGAGTGCTGTAACATAAAATACCTACCTAGTGCCTTAAATATTCATCCTTTCCTTCTCCCATATGTAAACACACAAAGCTTAACATTTAAGTAACAAAAGGCTGTTTTGTTTCACCCTTTGGTACCTCTTGTGTACCCTCTTTGGCTCAAGTACCTTGATTTCACATCTGTCTTTTTGCAAAACCATACTTTCTGCATATTTATTGGGGTTTTTTTTATAGACTGGTCTATACCAGAAAAATGCTAAATTTTAATTTTATCTTAGGTTTGTTACATTTATAATAAACATTAATATGCCAAAATAAATTAAAGTAACTTAATCAATTTATTCTGGAAAAAAAATAGTTTGGAAACTCAAACTTCCCATTATCATGGGAAGCTCACTCCCATGGCACGTGGTTTTACTCCTAATTATGTCTGGTACTGATTTGATAATGCCCAGTGAGTCAAATGATTATGGCAATACAACGGTGTGTTATGTTTTCCAGAGTGTAACAGATATGCTGTTTAAAAATCATAGCCCTTAACAATTTTTCTTTATATAGAAGTAGTGAAATTAAAAATTATGCAGGGCTTCTATGTCATCAATTTAAAATGCTCTTTTATGGGAATTGTGCTGCACTGCAGCACCATCTTGTGTTCTGAAAGTTAAGTCCTTTTATGTCCCTTGAAGTATTGAAAGGTAAGTTTTCACTAAAAGAAATCCATACCTATCTGTACAAAACATTTATTTCTAATATCAACTTCACACCCTTCTGAGAGATAACTTTACATTTTCCAAAAGGTCTTGAGCAGTGTTTGACAGAAGCCCATTTTGTAAAAGCCAAAGTCAGATTTCTTATTGCTGTTTGTCAGGAATGCATCTAGACGCTTCATTAAGTGTAGTTTAATTAAAGGACTTACATTTAAATATTATTCAGAGAATAACATTGTAATGCTTTAAAGTTATTTGAAAAGGATTTAATATTTGCAGTTGATAATATTTTTTCAACTCATTCCTTCATCAAAATAGATTTTAAAATAATTTCTTTAAAATAAAAATAGAATATTTTGTTTACAGAATATTAGTAAGATTTGCTTTACCTTTTTATTATATTATCTTAAAAATGTAGCATCTTGAGAACTCTCTGACACTAAAAATGGAAAATCCAAAAATTATTTTAATTTGACCTTCACTGTGCAAAATTTTACTTGTAGCAGAGATCTGGGTAAACACAGAGATCAGATCACACAGGTGAGAACTGCAAGGTTAGGACCTAAACAAGGAGGTCACAAAATATCACTCCATTGTTCATCTCTGGCAAGGCAAGTGTCCATTTGAATGATTTTGGTAATTTTGCTCCTTGTGTGAATTCCTTTAAAAACAACTGCAGTCTTTGCAGCTATAGCTGTGAAATAGTTATTGTTGAATTCAAGGTGTAATAACTTTGACAGCTTCTTTTAAAGTATCAAATGTGCATTCAGTTTAGCTGATAGATTTTAATTGGTTACTTATGTTTGCTTTAACTTGGCTTGTTTAGAGAATAAATTGTTTGGGGTTTGTGTCTTCTTAGGTATCTTCAGAATAATAAAATCAGAGCGATATCTGAACGTGCTTTCAAAGGTTTATACAACTTGACAAAACTGTAAGTATTGTTTTTAGAATACTGAAGTATTTGGTAGCAGCAGGCAGAGCTCTGAGAGTCACTATGGATGTCTGTCTCTGATTCCATACTATGAACTTCCAAAACTTTAATTCAATGATTGAATTGAGAAAGCAAAGCCATATTAAGAGCTCTATGTGCAAGCTTGTCTGGCAAGACAGTACCTTGAAAAGACAAGCTGGCTCCATACTTCAGTCCTATTGCCCAAATCCTCAGAATGCAAGAAAGAGACAGTATGGTACCCTGCAGAAAGCCAAAGAAATTGAAGGAGTAAAATGAAAGTGAGAGCTTGTGGTGGATTAAAACTCTTTAAGACTGTGTTTTGGTTCACAAAAACAAAGTAATTATTTAAATTAACCAGTATAGGTGATAAAAAGAACACTTTTTTCTTGATTTTGCAGCAACTTTTTCAAAGTGCTTCTAACTTTCGAGGGAAATGCTCAGTGAAAGAGACAACACATGAATTGCACTGTTTGGTTCGAAATTTTTACTGCAATGTTTTCAAAAGGAAAGTTTTTAAAAGCTGTACCTCTTATTCTTTCTGTCACACAAGTGTGGTTGATTATCTGTTATTACAGCTGCTGTTATTATCTTCCCAGACCATTTATAGTATCCCTCCCCATTCATTTTCAGCCTTTCTTTTTCCATTATTTTGGTGTCTACATTTATGACTAGTATCCTTAACAAAGACTGAATGGGATCCTGGGAACTTTCATGGAACAAATCACTCCACAGAAGGAAACTGGAAAGAGACTAAAATATGACTCAGTGAAAATATTTAGCTGGCTGTGTTTTCTTATAGATAAGACAAAGTGCTCTGCATAATTGCTCTTAAAATCCTTACTAGGGAGAGAGTCTTGCCTTGCTCTCAATGGCATGAAGATTAACATAGTCAAAAAAAAAATTATGAAAAAAATAGGAGTATTCTGATAAATTATCAAGGAAAAAATAGTCTTAAAACTCATTTTCTTGTGTCTGCTGCTAATTAATCATTCCATTAATTCATCTTTGTTTTAGATACCTGAGTAACAACAAGATAACAAATTTGGAGCCTTTTGTCTTTGCAGACCTCCACAGACTTGAATGGCTGTATGTTGTTTTGTTATTTTTGTGTTTATTTACTCAATAAATAATTAATTTTAAAACAATACATACATATTTTGATTGCTTTCATTTTTGTGCATAGCATTACTTTACACCTGTTAATAACTAAGGAACTCCTGTAACACTGTGCAAGGTGAAAATGCAATTGGCTTTGGTGAGAGCAGAAAATAGTTCTTGAGCCTTAATGGCTTCAATGGTTAAAGACTTATAATAGTAAATAATGTTTATCAGCAATTGCTTGTTACAAATGAATACATTAAATAACCCAGCTACTATAAAAGAATAGATAGATGTTTTTGAGGCAGATCTTTTCCTGTAAATAGTGCTTAAAATGTCCAGGCAAAATTACTGTCAAAACCTGAAATATTGGCTTATTACAGCTTTTTAGACAGATTTTGACCAAGTAAATTTATTAAAAATAAGAAAATAATATGTGCTACATCCTTCTAGATGTTTGAGACTGTTGGATTGACACAGAATAATCTTAGGTTATGCGGCTTTGTTTTTACAGAGAATCCATTCAAAGAATCTTGATCAAAGGATTAAAAAGCCACAAAGGAAAACACTTTTTCTAAGTTCAAAGTAATGATTTTCTCTAAGTTACTTTTTTTTATTAAATTCTTCTGAAAGGAAATTAATTCAATTATTATCTTAACCTGTCAAGGAATAGTGCGTTAATTTTTTAAAGTAGTTTGACTGGACTTTTGAAGAAATTCACTGCAAAGCTTATTTTTTATTATCTCTTTAATTTAAGACTGAAATAAATTATCAATCTGATACATATTTTGCTGTAATTTATAGGATAATTGAAAACAACAGGATAAATCGGATCTATCCATTAACATTCTATGGACTCAAATCCCTTATTCTTCTGTAAGTATGAAATGAGATTAAAAAGTGTTATTTGAAAGAACAGAACAGAAAGGGCATATGCATACAAAAACCTTTTTACACCAACTGTTCTTGTTCACCCCAGAGTGCTGGCAGCAAACCTGCAGCTTTTCCTTACCCCAGGCAAAATGTGCTGGAGTAGGAGGATATTGGCAGCAGTGGAAATGCAGTGTCTGGAAAAGTGTAGGGAAAAGGGTGGGGAAAATGATAAAAGGTATCACTGAGAGGGCAGGGTCGAGGCAGCAGCAGCACTGGGTTCCAGGTGTCCTCCAGAGCCGCGGTGTGACACGGGGGTCCCACAGTCCCTGCCCCTGGCAGCAGCAGGGCCCCCATCCCCAGGCTCCTGTCCATGCTCTGCCACTGCCCTCTCCAGCCTGAAACACGAGCAACACTCTTCCCCTGAGGGAAACCTCCCTCCACATCCCACTTCCCCCATCACCCAGAGAAGTTACACGTCCTGACTGAATAGTAGATTTGTATTAGCTTGCTACATTTCATTTCAATAGCAGTGAAATGGAGTAAACATCTTTCCTGGTAATTAGCAAGCTAAGGATGAGGTACCGCTGCACAGAGTGCCACAGGGAAAATATATGGAAGTTGAGAGAAATAATACTACTTTCAACACTATTCAAGATTTGAATTTTTTTTTTTTCAGACATACAAAAAAACCATTATTTTTTTCTATAGTATAACTGTATAAATATAACCAGTTGTACTATTCCTCTTTTTTTTTTTTCAGAGAGATGATGAATAATTCTCTTTCTCGTTTGCCTGATAAACCTCTTTGCCAATATATGCCAAGATTAAACTGGCTGTAAGTCTACCTTATTTCACTAGAATAATATCATTTTGTTGTCTTTGTATGCCACTTCCACACCACTTTTTTCTGATGGGGTGCTGGATCCTGCAGAGTCACTGCAGGGCTGGTGGTCTGAAGCCATCAGTTAAGTGTGCAAAAGAATTACATGTCTGCCTCCCACTCTCTTCTATGTAGGCAAGAAGTTCTGGTAGTATTTTTCTTCAATTACCTTAGAGTAAGTGCCTGTGTTTATTTTCAATGACTGATGGTGTTCTTTTATATCTCAGAGACCTTGAAGGCAACCATATCCATCATGTGAGAAACGCCACTTTCATCTCCTGCAGCACTCTAACTGTACTGTAAGTAATTGGATATGCTAGCTAGCCAGTGTGAGATGTGCTTATACTGAACAGTCAGGTGATTCATTACAGCTAATATAAAAGTTTCCTGAGTATTACCGTTATTTATCTCTTGAGGATATTAAATTAAAATGTTTGAAGTGAGCACCACACAGAATAAGCACTGTTTACATTTTATAGCAAAGTTCAGCATTGAAATATGTAACTAAACTTGACTGAAGAGATTTTGACTGATACTAAGATTTAGAAATTTTCATTATAACCTTTTTCTTGGAGTCAAATATCTCATAATGAGAACCAGCAAACATATTAAATACATAGCTTGTTGCTTATTTTGATTGGTTGGTGGGTTGGTTGGCTCATCAGTTTTCTCCAATGTTTCCTCAGTAATGATGTAACCATCTTCAGAAAATCCCTTCTACTTTTTGGTAGATTAGTAGGCTCCATAGTGTGTGTCACTTTCAATTTGTAACTCTTCTGCAGTACCCATATTCTTGGTTTTCTCGTCGTTCTTAAAATCCAAGCTGTTCATTTAAGGAATAAGCCCAGTTGCAGGTGCAATAAGGGTGAATGATAAGTTGCACAACCATGTGCCTGTGTCTGACATGTGATTAGGTCACAAACCTTCCATCCCACTTAACCTTCCTCCTGCCCCCAGTCAATTTACACCAGCCTACCATGGGTCTATGTGTGTGTGTGTGTGTGTATATATATATATATATATATATATATATATATACACGGAGAAGTACATGCCTGTATAGGATGCATAGGCAAAAAAAGTTATTTACCAAATGATAAAATGGAAAAACCTCTAGATGCAATTAGCTTGTTAACTGAATTTGGCAAATATTTGAAGATGTGGAGAACAGAGAACTTCTAAAGTTTATATAAAACCTTCTCTCCAAAACCAAATAGATATCAAGAAGAAGCAACATAAATTTGTTTTATTCTTTCAGGGTGATGAGACGAAATAAAATCAGCTCCCTGAATGAAAACAGCTTTTCTTCTCTCCAGATGTTAGATGAATTGTGAGTAGATTTCTTCTCTTATTTGTACAAGTCACAGAATTTTATGATTTATATTGGAAATATCATTTGTCATAAATTTCTATTTCATATAACATGCTCAGGAGATGGCATTCTTCCTTAGGGTGGGGTTTTCTAATATATATTGAACAGGGAAGAAATAGTCAATAAAGGACATCATCTGTATCAATCATATTGGGGCTTTTGCTCACAGGATCATTATGTTCCCTGAATAGAATAATATTAATTAACCTTGCCTCACCACAGTCTAGGTGCATGTGTGCCTTCAGTGTCTTTTAGACCAGTTTGGCAGTTTTGGTTGGACTGAGACTTTTACTCCTCTGTTATTAGGATTTATGCATACTGAAGGTAAGTTGAAAGGTAGAGGTAAAAAACCAAGGTAAAGATGTGCTGTTTAGCCCATGTGAAAGAATTCCCATCATCAAACGTCATGTTTAATTATTCTAAGCCTCTAACAGCCAAATTGATGGTATTTTACTGTCTTTTTGTTGGAAATAAAATAGCAATAAATTATGTATCTAATGGTATAACTAACAAGACAAAGAGAGATCTGATAAATGTAGCTTCCCACCATTTTTTAACATCATTCTTTTATAGTCCAGGTTTCTGATAACCTGTAGAATACATAATATCCTATTTGGCAAATAAAATTGTGTATATTGAAACTGCAAAACTATTCAATAAAATTACTGTGTGTACTAAGAACTTATTGTATCCTACCTGTTTCTGCAGAGACTTGGCTAGCAACAAGATTGAATCACTTCCTCCATATATATTTAAAGAACTAAAGGAGCTTTCACAACTGTAAGGATTCTTGGTTAATATTATGTATAACGGTATATTTCTCATTTCATAGGATGCTTTCAGTCATATGTGCTAGGAGAGAGAAGAGCACATTTGTTTGTATTCATCATTTATGCTCTGCCTAAAAAACACTTATGCCAAAAGCAATTCTATATAGCATATTGTCCAGAATAATTTTGTAAAAGATGTGCATTTTCATGTCCCAAAAGACAGCATAATCAAATTCTACCTTTTTCTAGACCTTGTTAGTACACACAAGATGAGCTATGCTAGATACATAATGAGAAATTAAATATTTGATGGGAATGTTTAACATGATATCAGGATTTAACTCTAATAATATATCATAAACTCAGAGCATAAAGAGCATCATTCAGATGCCTTGTTTGCAATTGTTTTGTTCCTGTAAAAGAGTTCCAAAAAAGCACAAGGTAATATAAAACCAGACAGTTTCTCTTTTTCCCATTACACATACATAGGCAAATTTTCAAATGCTGCTGTTGGAAAGTCCCAATCTTTCTGGCATAACCTGAAAGAGGCACGAGCCACAACATTGAAGATCAGTGGAGGAGAGGACATAGTACTCAAATAGAGGAGTAACTTATTTTGGGGATTTTCCAGCATCATTGGGATCCAACTCATAAATTGGGGCAACCAAGTGTGTACAGCTACATTTATTGAATTTGTGCATTTTAATTACAATAAATAAAATTATGTGGAGAAGTAAAAGGGGACACACCTAGAAACGCTCTTGCACAGAGTGACAGTATGTAATTCTATTTTTACATTCTAAGTTGTCTCTGCCTCTTGAGCTCACATCCTAAATCGAGTGTAATTTATTTCTAAGTGCATGCAGTGCAGCTAGGTTCTTTTACTTGAAAAAACAAGTCTGGAGAGCTTAACAACTAAATATTTCTGTAGTCAAAACCTTTAAGCATCAGGCTGGGAGGGGCGGGGGTGTGTGTGTGGGTGTGTGTGTGTGGGTGTGGGTGTGTGTGTGTGTGTGTGTACATGGCAATAGCATTGCTGTGAAGCATCTGACAACTCTTTCCACTGGGTTAGGAACTTAAATAACACTAAATTATTGTTACCATCTGCAGCTGTAACTGCCAGGTGTACAAGTCCCTCCTACAGGACTAGTAAAGCAAATGGGTTATGTAGATTGCCTTTGTTTTTAGAACAAGATGTAAGGAGTGTGGCCAAAGTCACTTCTGTTGTATTTACAGGAACCTTTCTTACAACCCCATCAAGAAAATACAAATAGACCAGTTTGATTTTCTAATTAAACTCAAATCCCTGTAAGTATCAAGTTTTTATATCTTAGCTATATTTTCTTTCTGATTATGTACGTCTCCCTCAGTAGGACATGGTCCAGCATATGTTTTGTAAGAAATTGCTCCTGAACAGTTATGGGGGACTTCTTACAGGTGCCCTACTACAGCAGCTCCAACTTGAATTCTGCCAGCAGAGCCCCTCCTAAAACTGTGAGATAGTGCAGCAACAATCTTGCAAATCTGAAATTATCCTGCAGTAGATTTACTGGTCACTGGTCACTTCACATCTGAAGTAATCAGCTTGGTGTAGAGCACAGCATTGGTTCTTGTCAGGCATCACTTCAAAATCACAGAATAGTTTGCTTCGGAAGTGACCTTTAAAAGTCATGTAGTTCAACTCCCCTGCAATGAGCTGGGACATCTTCAACTGGACCATGTTGCTCAGAGCTCTGTCCAACTTGACCCTGAATGCTTCCATGGATGGGGTATCTACCACCTCTCTGGACCACTTATTCCAGTGTTTCATCACCTCATCATAAAAAATTTCTTCCTAATACCTAGTGTAAATCTGTTTAAAAAACAATTTTTTTTTTGTTTAAAACTATCACCCCATGTCCTATAGCAACAGGCCCGACTAAAAGTGGTTTTGGAGATTAAAAATCAGATGTTTCCTTGGACAGAAGTACAGTAGGATTTTATGATCTGACCCATGATCTGTAGCCAGCAGTACACATACCTCTGTTGATCAGACCAGTTTCCTCACAGTGATTTGGCCTCCTGGCCAAATTCAGCTGAATTTGGTAAATAGCTAATGAACTGAAAATACTAAATCTATAATTGTCATGCAAATAAGCAGCTGAGAACAGAAAATTATAACCAATTACCTCCTTGTAGTCAAACTACAGCATGATTTTATCCATTTATCTATTATTTAACACCAAAGAACTCATAAAAGTCAATGATCATGGCCTTCCATGTTTTTAGTTTAAAAAGCTGTTAAATCTTGTGATAAATCTATAGGAAGCTGTATTTTGGCAGTTCGTAGAACACCAGTTCCCTCTTCATCTGTTTGAAATAGTGAAAACAGTTGGGGAAAGCATTCCCTGGGATTCATTGCAGCACTTAAATAAAATTAGCACATTTCCATGTTGGGGCTTTTTCATGTCTGCCAGCAAAACTGCCGACCAACCCACATCAACCAACCACTAAGTCTGTACTTTTCTCCATTTTTGCCTAAATGTGTTCAGAACTCACGTGAACATTACATTCAAAGCTTTGAACAATAATAAGGCTTCCCACAGGAAAACTAAAGACCTCTGACCAGCTGCACCTCTAACCAGTGAATGGGATGGACTGGAAAAATACAGAACCTGAAGTTATAAAAGAACTTCTTAGAGAGTTAAACTTTATTGATCTAGCACTGCAGGGGAAACAATATTGCTGCTTTCAATATATATATATATATATAAATTTAAAATAAGGAATCCCACCTGTGTGCCGCAAGAAAGCCAGCATTTTCTCTCACATGCTGTGTTCTGTGTCCCAGCTTCCTGCTGCTCTTGATGTAATGAAGACTGAGTTTCTGGGTTGGTTTGTTTGTCTAGTAAAGCACTCCCTTGGATAAAAGACAGAAGAGATGTGTAAAAATATTACTGCTAGGACAAGTTATTATTTCCCCAGGGATGATAAATGAACATCAGTAGAATAGTACTTTGAAAGGGAGAGGTATTAATCAGAGATTCATGAATTCTCATGACTGAGAGTAGCCCTAAAAGAGTTTTCTTCATGAATCTGGAAGAACAGTGAGTTTATTAAAGTTATTGGCAATTCCTTTTGTTCCAGTTCAGATTTTACTCTCATTGCCTGGTCTAGTTTCAAAGGGATGACAGATTAGATGCAATTAAAGTTCTTCTCTAGTTTCCTATAATAATAAAATCACAACTGTAGGCTCATAAAATGTTTTTTTCCTACTGAGTTTCTATGGCCTTTTACTGAGAATATATTTTTACAGCAGCTTGGAGGGCATTGAAATTGCAAACATCCAGAGGAGAATGTTCAGACCGCTGAGAAACCTTTCCCACATGTAAGTAGATTATTCTAGTTTGCTTTGTCTGGTCTTAAATTGACAATTACAGAATACTGGATAATTGAAAACAAAGGTGTATGAAAAGTAGCATGTGAGTAGTTGTTGAATTTTGACAATTTTCAATTAATTTTTCTTCTTTCAGTATATGTTTTCTGAGTAGCTACTAGAGAGTTTTGATATTCTGACAACCAACCTAGAATGATCTCTTATCTGTTTCTCACAACCAGATATTTTAAGAAATTCCAGTACTGTGGCTATGCTCCTCACGTGCGCAGCTGTAAACCCAACACTGATGGGATTTCCTCCCTCGAGAATCTTTTAGCCAGCATCATCCAGAGGGTGTTTGTCTGGGTCGTATCTGCCATCACCTGCTTTGGAAACATTTTTGTTATCTGCATGAGGCCCTATATCAGATCAGAGAATAAGCTGCATGCCATCTCCATAATGTCTCTCTGCTGTGAGTACTCCATGCCTAGAAAAATATCTTTTTAGTCTGCTCATAGTGTGTGTGATATTTGTTATTATAGTACAGAGATGTATTCCAGCATTGGATTAACTGTACTTCCCTGATGTTGCAAATGATGATACAATATGCTGTGCCTTATATACCAGGAGGTCTCCTTAAATGCTGCCTTTGGCAGCTGGTGTATTCCAAAGGTTTCTTATTTGATTTTCATGCTGTGGGAATTCTGTCAAATTCCCACTTCCTTCAGCAGGAAGAAATAAAATTCCAATATTTCAAATGCCCACAAACCTATATTTTACCATGCATTTGCCAGTATGTAGCAATTTCTGCATGTAATTATTGTGCTCAAAAATTCTATTTTTTGCACAAGCAAAAGGCTGCTTATGCAAATATATCAAATTAATCTATCCTAGCTCCCCAATATTAGGAATTGGGGCGGGTTTTTTTATTTTTGTCCTGAAAGCACGTCAAGTTTATGGATTAAGTTTATGTATTGGCAGTACAGTCACTACAATCCAGAGTTTCTCAATACAGGAGAGTCTATAAGTATCGCACACATGCAATTAGATGCATTTTAAAAGGTATTTGTCAACATTGTATAAAGTTACTGCAACATTTCTAAATACGTCATGTCTCTGATTTGGAAACTTTGTTTTTCCCATAGAAACAATCTGAATACTAGGCAAAATTTTTAGCAAAATAGCCAGGGAGCCTACAATTCTATTTTGACAGGTCATCTTCCCTTACTACTCTTAGAAGACTGGGACATGAGTTTTGAACTAGCATAAAGTGGAATAAACAAATTTTGAATCCAGCAGAATGCCTACTCAAAGAAAATTATCTTAAGCCAAATGTTAATATAGAAATAAATAAAGAAATGAGACCTAATTTTAAAAATTGCAAGAATATTTATGTAAATACAGCCATATATTTTCCTATTTGCAAACCAATTTTACCAGAGCTTTAAAAAAATGGAAACAATTATGAAATATAGACTGTCAGTCCAAATGAAAAGGAAAAAAGAAAAAAGTAATATAATACTATACTGCCTTAATTGTAATTCACAATAGCATTCCAGATGCAATATTGATTTTATGTCTATGTATTAGCTAACTTGTAAGTATGTACTTGTATATACATATTTATATATGCGTGTGTGTGTGTGTGTGTGTGTTCATCTGTTTTCCAATACACATATACAGAGAGAGTGGGAAATTCAGATGTGTAAATAATGATGTTAAGCACTGTGCCCACAGGTGCTGACTGTCTGATGGGAATATATTTATTTGTGATTGGAGCTTTTGATCTTAAATATCGTGGAGAATACAACAAGCACGCTCAGTTGTGGATGGACAGTATTCACTGTCAGTTGGTTGGATCGCTGGCTATTCTGTCGACAGAGGTGTCAGTCTTACTGTTGACTTATCTGACTTTGGAAAAATACATCTGCATAGTTTATCCTTTTAGGTGTTTGAAGCCCAGAAAATGCAGGACAATTTCCATTTTGGTTCTTATCTGGATAATTGGGTTTGCTGTTGCTTTTATCCCACTGAGCAATAAGGAATTTTTCAGGAACTACTATGGCACCAATGGCGTCTGTTTTCCTCTTCATTCAGAACAATCAGAAAGTTCAGGAAGTCAGATATATTCTGTTGTGATTTTCTTAGGTAAGTTGCATTTCTTCTTTATATACTATTAGAGCTGCAAAAGAACCAAGATTCCATACAAATAAGATAGCTGTGATGTTCACACCTCCTTGGATTTAGATGCTCCAGCAAGCATTTAAAGAATATTTCCCCTATGCATATTTTACTGTATTAGATGTGTACCTCTACTTATCTTAAAATGCATGAAGGACTGAGAAAGTAGAGAGAAATTACTGACCATTATGTTCTTGAATTAATAGCTTTTGTTAAGGAAGTAGAGCAATAGCAAGACCAGAGAAGAACTCTTTAGATTTAGCAGACTGCAGTCATTTGCCATTTATCAGTGAATAAAATCAATACCTGAGTAGAGGCAAAAATTCAGTCTTCAGCTGAAGACAATTTCAGATTTTCTGGACACTTAATTTCATGGGACTAGAAGTTTAGATGAAATATGCTTCTACCCAGACTGCCAATAGGTGACGTAGAATTGCCATTATGCTTTTAAATTATAATTAATTTTAACTTTTAAACAGGTGTAAACTTGGCAGCTTTTATCATCATTGTGTTTTCCTATGGGAGTATGTTCTACAGTGTTCACCAGACAGCTATTATGGCAACTGAAATTCGGAATCATATTAAAAAAGAGATGATCCTTGCTAAACGTTTTTTCTTCATTGTATTTACTGATGCACTATGTTGGATACCTATTTTTATCTTGAAACTCCTTTCTTTACTTCGAGTAGAAATACCAGGTATGTCCTTTCTTTTGTGAGGCTGTTTGAACAGTGCCAGCATGAAGTGTTTCTTCTACTTCAGAAGAAAAAGAGTTTAATGAAATGAACTATATTGCTGCAATTAACTTCATGTTCTATATCTATGTACATACAATATAATGAACTATAT
The DNA here is from genome assembly GCA_013399225.1 of Rhipidura dahli. Classification (NCBI taxonomy): domain Eukaryota; kingdom Metazoa; phylum Chordata; class Aves; order Passeriformes; family Rhipiduridae; genus Rhipidura; species Rhipidura dahli. Next base: position 1,683,017 of record VXAC01004222.1, read on the forward strand.
AGTTTTGCTGTTTAATTGAACTATATTACTATAATCATCAAAAATAAGCCACCTTCGACAACACAAGAAACTCCAAAATTCAAATCATTCAAGTCTGTCTATATATAATATCTATAAAGTGTGCAAAATAGACCTGAAAATCAAGGCTGAGTTGCATTGGCTTTTCTCATCTTATGACTTGCTGGTTCTATTGCCTAGACAACTCAAGACAATATAGTGTTTTCTATCTTGATTTAATAATGTAACTTATTCTGAAATAACTTTATTTTACAAGCTAGTATTTATAGTTCAAATCATTAAGTTACATAAAGCTCTGCTTATCTTCTTCATGCTGTGAGTATACTCCCATGTAAAAATTGTGTAACCTAAAAGATTAATATTGCACCTTAATTTTTTCCATCTCTTTTCAATATCAGTACATGACAGAAAAAAGCCTCTTTGTGTGGGGCTTGTAAACCCTGTTAGAGAGGACACATGAGCGTGAACAGAAAAATCAGCAACAGCAGATTCAGACTCAATGTACAGATGTATGTCACAATATTACGTTGGCAAGAAAATGTTTTAGCTCACAGGATTTTGCCTTATGTGCTGACCAGGAGGGTTGGGAGTTGAACTTTTCAAAGTCTGGACTTGCATTTCAAATGTCTGGAAGTTACACTGGTTATGTCAAATATTCAGTTGTTTTACATCTTCTAAAATGCTTCTTCAAGAAGCTATCAAACCACCTAAGATATTTGAAAGAAAATATTGTTATAAGTAGAAGCAGGTGGATTATAAGCCAAGAAATCTTGAAGAAATCTTGCTGAATCACAGGGTGATCTTGGATTCAGCAAATTAATGTTCTGTGTAGATAAACCAGATTAAACAGTAATTACTCGTTTCATGAAACTAAGACAGCTAGCTGCCTGAATTTTCACAAGTTGTAAACCTCTTTTGAGAGCTTTTGTTTTTCGTTGGTGATACATTGTGACAGCTTTTGAACCAAGGACCTGCTTGTTCCCAAAACTGTAGCCAATATGACCAGAATGTATAGACAGGAATGTATTGACATTGCAACAAAGTTGTAAAACTGGAGAGGGGCATGGAAGTGTGTCACACACACAATGACGCCAATGAAGTTTTTCTTGCCTCTTGGAACAGTTCTTTAACAGTTTTCTAAGTCAAACAGTGGAACAGAGGGCACCCACTGACATCTTTCAGCATTTTAATCCTGTCCCTTCTCCACCGGCCCCTCAGGTAACTTACCTTCCAAACAGTAAAGGATGAGAAGGGGATGTTGTAAAAATGCACAGAGTGACATAGGCGGACAGCGAACACTGAAACTCTTACTAACAGGGAAAGAAGGAAATAAGGAGGATATATACAATGCTCTTTTTCTGGGAAGGAATGGAGAAGTCCTGGTGCAGAAGAGAAAACCAGGCTCTGAGGGGATACAGGGAATGGAGGATACTGTTCTGCAGGAGAAAAGAACATCAGGGGCATCATTAGGACTGCATGTTGGCAGTGCATGGGAAGAGGATAGGGAACAGACATCACAGGAAGAGACAGGGAGCAAAGCAGAGACAAAAAGTTTTGGGGCAAGAAAAAGGGGCTCAGCCAGAACAAGAAGTCTGTCAGGGCAAATAGGAAGCTACGGCATAGAAAAGAGAGATAACTGGAACTACTGAGAGAATAGTAAATGTCAGCTTTTGCAGGGAGTCCTGGCAACAAAGTGAGATAAGAGGCAGTGCAAGTGTAACAGCGAGAAGAAAAAGAAAAGCACCTGTTGTGCCAGGAGCTCAGCCTAAGAGCACATGACCTCCTCTCTCACCAGGAAGCTGTGCTGCACTGGCATCAAGTGCTTATGTTAACTAAAGAGTGCAAACACTGGAATGCATATTACAGCTGTCTTTCTTTTTCCCTCCCTAAGGTACCATAACTTCTTGGGTGGTGATTTTTATACTGCCAATAAATAGTGCTTTGAATCCTCTTCTCTACACTTTGACTACACGACCTTTCAAAGAAATGATTCACCAGGTTTGGTACAACTACAGACAAAGAAGATCCAAAAGAGGTAAAGGCAGCCAGAAACCATATGGTCCATCATTCATTTGGGTAGAGATGTGGCCAATGCATGAAATCACACCAAAGGTTACGAAGCCTGTGCTTTGTACAGACTCTTCTGATGCTTCAGTGACTACACAGTCAACAAGACTAAATTCATACACGTAATTACATTCTGAACCCTCATGGTGACATCGGCACTGTTAGCTTCACATCCGTGGGCCTACTGCTTTACAGCCACGAGGAAAATGAGGCAGGTGTGACATCAGGGCTCACGTGAACCACTGTGGGAAGAAGAGGGAGCCATGTGTCTGTTTGCAGGTAGAACTGGCATTTTACCATCTCACACCAGTACCTGACATTTTGACAATTCATCCTAGATCAGAATGAGAAATCAGTTGTGTGGGGATTTTTTCTTCCAGAAGCCAAGTGTGTGAAAAAAAAAAGAAAGAAAAAAAGAATTGTCATTTGAAACATCTCACCCTGAAAGCAGGTTGTTTCAAAATCATCTGTGTATGGGGAAGTATGTGTGTGTGAGTGTGTATTTTCTTTTTTAAATTTCCCATTTCAACCACTGATTTTTATTTTAAGAGTTAATTGGTTTCCTCATTAAGAAATGTATTTCCTCCTCAAAGTTTCTGACTGGGTCTGTTTAGGCTGCATCATATTAAAAAGCTTTAAGGAGCAATAGCTGTAAGAAAAACATTTAAATTCCATAATTAGGTCAGTTAACTATATTTCTCAAAGCCAAACACGTGAAAATTGTATTCCTTTTATAAATTTACTATTTCACTCATATAAAAGCAATAGTGAAATTGTAATGGTAGTTCTAATACAGCTGCCAGGTTGGACAAGGCCTTGATGGACCTGGTCTACAGGGAGGAGTCCCTGTCCATGGCAGAGATAGCCTGGGACTAGTTGATCTTTAAGATTCTAATTCAGGCAGAACCAGAACTGTGGTGAAGAAAAAAATAAAAAGGAGAGGTTTGGGGATTTTTTTCCTCAGGTGAGTGTCCCCCAGCTTTATCTGGTGGAAGTTTCCCCCGTCAGAAGAGTATCTTACTCTGGAAAGACTGGACTGAGTATCCCAGCATCTTGCTGCTGCTCTTTCCCTCACTTTTCTTAATAGGCTACCAAAAGTAGCTCACCACAGCTTGCAGACTTCAACAAGTTCCAGTCTTAAGATGTCTGTGTACCAGGGAGATGGTCAAAAAGAAAATTATCAGTCTTAATAGGTGTCATGACATCTACATTTTAATCCCTTTGTACATCTGACTAGATGCTTTGCAGTTAAAGTTATTTTAAAACCACAGTCATTCAGCACTTTTTGAAGCATTATTTTACTTCCCAGAATTACAAGGGTGAAAAACCAGTTATCCCATCTGAAACAATCCCCCAGAGGCAGTTCCTTCACACATTCTTACTGAAGAGAAACTTTGCCATTATGAATTACTACAACTTCCCTTCTTCTTTCAGTACCGTATTCAGTCTGATGGCCTAGAAGCCCAAAAAGGTAAAAAAATGCTTTCTTTTGCATTGATTTGAAACTATTTAAAATTAAGTTAAAAGATACTTCCAATGTTTGCACTTAACTTCTTAACAGTGTAAGAAGTAGAATTTTGAAAAAGTGTGACTCACACTTCAATTGTTTACAGAACTTTGGATTATCTTGAAACTGATGAATGTTTAGCATCTTGTTTCCACTACTGTATGTTCTACTGAAATAAAATATTATCTGCTGAACCAAACGACTTCATTTCCAAGCTGTTTAGCAACATTTCAGGTTATGGGGGTTAAAAACAGCTAAGCAAAATCCTGCCACGTGGATTGCCTTTAACTAGAGCAATTAGAACTCATTTCAATAGAACTTCCTTACTCTGAGGGGCCAAGCCCTCTCAAGGACCTGTGACTGCCTTTGATGAGATATGCAAGGATCCCTGACCTTGCCATTACTTGTTTTTCACTGAACGTGATTATGGTTATATTCAACATATATTTTATATGGTTTATTTCTTTTAGTAACACTATAATAGTCAATACTTCAGAATTTTTGCAACATCTTTATTGTTTTGCTAAGCAAAGTAGAGTTGGTCTTTCTAGAAGTTCTACAAGTAAAAATAAGGCTGGCTAATAAGTCATGTTCTCCTGCAGCCTGCCACTGCATTTCAGCATTACTATTTTTCACAGTGCCTGGTAAGGTACAGGAGTGTCAGTACAGCTATTTATTGCAGATCAGCAATATTTCAGACCAAAAGGTTCTGTTAACAGTTAGCTCTAGACTATCAGACTAGTCACTGCTTAAGGAAAAAATAAAAAACAGGACCAAACACTGAAAAAGCTCTGAAGTGCTTCCCCAGCGACAGGAGAATACATGTCACAGATTCTTTTCTAACTAATGGAAGTTTTTACTTACAATTCAAAATAATCCATCCTATCAGTAAACAATGCTGTTAAACTTCTACCCTGCAGAGATATATGGTCCACCATAAGGCACTTTATTACAATAAAAGGCAGTGTAAAATTGTTTGCAGTAATAAAACATCTTGTGGAAAAATCTGCAGCTTTACAGACATATATTGCAATACTGCTAAAAATAGTAAGGTTTGGGATATAGGATTTTTCTAAAGCTCATAAATAAGCCACAACTCGACACATTATCCCATACTTAGTGTGAAGAAAAAGTGAGCATAAAAAAGCCCTGAAGTTAGTTCAAGTTTCTCTGAGGTTGACAGGGTTTCTGCTGGTGACAGGTACTTAAAAGAGAGGGCTGACGATTCTTCATCATAGGACACCACTTCCCTTCCAGTAATGAGTTCTGAACGTAGCACACATACTAACTTTGTATCTATCATGTTCGCACGAGAGGAGAAAAAAAAAAAAAAAAAAAGAGTATGAGATCGCTTGAGCTTCAACGAACAATCTGAAAGTCAAAACCGATTCCCTAAACAAAGCTTTTTAATTCTGAAGACTTACATAAAACATCCATACGAGAGCCCTTAAGTATTTGTGAAAGAACTCTGGGAGAAAACAACGCTCCACGTGAGCTCCCTAAAAGAGGTGGTCGGAAAGCAGCCCGCCGCCGTTCGGCACGGGCGGGCGGCCGGTGGGCAGGGCCAGCGTCAGCCACTGGGCTTCAGGGACTCGTAGCCCTCCCTCAGCAGGTCCCGCCACGTCCTGAGGAACCGGGCGTTCTCCGAGCACTTGGTGGCCAGCTCCTCCACCTGGGCCGACACGGCCGACGTCGCCTCCAGGATCTTCGCCAGCGAGAAGGCGGCCTGGAGGGACAGCAGAGAGGTTGGGGGTCGCCGGCGCTCGGCACCGTCCCGGACGGGGCCCCGGAGCCCGCCCGAGGGCAGCGCGCCGCACTCACGTCTCCGATCTGCATCTCCACCTCCTGCAGCAGCTCCCGCGTGTCGCCGCCGGGCAGCTCCGGCAGTCCCGACCCCTCGCTCCCGCTGCGGACCCTCCGGCGCTCGGCGTCGGACGACCCCTCGGGCACCGCCGCAGGCGGCAGCGCCCCCGCCTCGGCCATGTCCCGCTCGGCTCTCCCGCGCCCGGCGCGCCTCCCGCCCGAGCGCCGCCCACGGCACTCC
>VXAC01004222.1:1688779-1722440 GCA_013399225.1 Rhipidura dahli
CTGCCCAGGGCCTCTGCCCGCCCGAAGGAGGAAGGACAGGGCTGTGCGTGAGCGCTGCCCGCGCCCGAGCTCTGTGATACTGACATGGCTTGTTCACCTGCAGCAGCGTGCGTAAGGAGATGGGCGGGTTTTTTGAGCGACACTAGGTGTCACCTGCTTTAAAGGGTAAAATAAAGCAGTGGAACGAGTGCCCTTACTTGTAAAGTAGTTGTGGAGACAGCATCCCGACAGCTGTTGCTAAAGAGCTGCCGCAGAGCAAAGTTTCGTCTTGGGGATCGCCTCGCTCCTGCAGGCGTTCCCCGCCGCTTTCCGAGTCCGTGAGCTCTCAACAGCGGGGTGGCACAGGCTCCGTGCGCTCGCTGGGGAAGAAGCTTATCGTCCAGTGTTTGCTCCCACCTCTGCTATTACCAGACGTGTTCGGAGCAGAGTTTCACTTCTTCTGCATGTGTGAAATAATTGAGTTTTAAAAATATGCTGGGTGATTCTTACTGCCATCACTTATGGTCAAATAAAAAAAATCTTGAAAGTTAAGATAAAGTTTCATAATATATATATATGGGTGTAGTTGTTATCAACCTTGTAGAGTAGTCATTCTCAGATGCTGCCTGGGCGCAGGTAAAGGATAACTAAGAATCATGAGGCAGTGTGATAATAGTTTTTATGTTGTGTTGGTTAGGTACAGAATTCCTGTTAAGGAACCAACATGGATAATACTTGCTAACTTGCATATAGAAACCTGTACCCTGACTCTCACTGGGCGGGATTATGACACAGGATGCTTGTGCTGGCCTTGCCAATGGCCATTCTCAACTGAACATTAGTCATAGCACACTGGTGGTTTTGCTTATGTAGTTTTGTAGAAATACTTCACTTTAAATATGGTATTGTTCTTCTTCATCCCTGAAAATAGAGAATTCTTTAAGAAAGGAAAATTATTAGTCAAGGTACATTAGTTCACAGACCTTTTAACTATAACTAGTTTTCATACTAGGTTAGTTTAATACAAATTGCACACATTTGTTATTTGGCTCTGAAAGAGGAAAATGATGACTTGTATTAGCCCTCTGAAAAGAGTCCTGGTTTGATAATTTGAAACTTTATTTTTGGTCCATTTGCTTTCAAAGAAATTCTAATTTGTTCTCACAACAATTACTGTATCTGCAGCAAAGATGAAGGTTACCAGTATCTACTTTATCTTTGGCTAAGCATACTTGGGTTCCAGTCTGTGCTTTTATTGTAGACTCTGGCATGTACTTTAGATGAACTGTCTTGTATGAGGAGGCCAAGCTCTGTGCCTCAACATGTGTTGAGGTGTCAGAACAGCTAAACTTGCATGTCCTTTTTTTACAGGTTGGTCACTTTTAATGCAGTCTGAAATAAACCTTTTGAAGTTCAAAATTAAATCAGAACTTAAAATATGTTTCAACTGTGTACACAGATATTGCCCTGTGTCAGCTGTATGACGTGTGTGCTGAGTGAAGAATGCTTAAAGGGGAAGCTGCTTTTTTTTTTCTTTTTCCCTGATAAAAAATTACACAGCATCCTCCTAACTTGAAAATTTTAAAATCCATGTTTATGGTTCCTCATGTTTACATCACCTGGTAGCCTTTGGGAGGGGGAAGCTGTCATACTTGTTGTGCTGCTTGCACCTCTGAAATTTTGAAAAATCTGGAAAACTACGGATTTGACAAAGTTGCCTCTTGTTTTTGCAGCACGTCAGTGCTTTCATGCTCTAAAGCTGATAAAGAAAGATTGCCTTCTATCGCTGCGTGTCTCACGATGTGCCTCTACCGTCTCTGTGCCTCGCATAACTACACATTACACAATTCATCCTCGGGACAAAGACAAACGGTGGGAAGGTAAAAACATTGCATTCTTTAAAAGCTGCTTTATTATTATTGCTGAGTTCTAAGAACACTAAAATGTGTTGCTGTTTTTTTCTTTATGGAAATTCTCTATGCTTAAATGCAGTAATCGTATTTCAAATGAAATTTTTGGTTGTTATTTCGCTATGAGTGTCTTCAGTGCTATAAAATAGCATCAGAAGAAATTTTATGCTTGTTTTCAGGAAGACAATATACAAGCTGCTTTTGGTTTAGTGATTGTCACAACAAGATTTAGTTCTGTTCAGTATGTATCTGCCTGGTTTTTCAGTTGTTCTTACCGTGAGGGTTTAGGTTTAATCAGAGAGGGGTTGGAAGAAATTGGAGATTGGGTTATGTTATTATCTTTTTTTTTTTCTATTGAAGGGGTAAACATGGAAAGATTTGCAGAGGAAGCTGATGTTGTCATTGTGGGAGCAGGCCCTGCAGGCCTTTCTGCAGCCATTCGACTCAAACAGTTGGCTGCTGAGCACAGCAAGGAAGTGCGTGTTTGTCTGGTAGAAAAGGCTTCTCAGATTGGTGCACATACATTGTCTGGTGCTTGTCTTGAGCCAAGGTCCTTAGAAGAACTCTTTCCAGACTGGAAAGAGCGAGGGGTATGTATAAGCATGTAAACACTGAAGTTAATTACTAATTACTTGTTGTGAACTTCATATCTGACTCATTCTGGTATGAGTTAGTACCTGGTACTATTAGGAATTAGTACCATTTTAAAATACATCGATGGAACAAAACAAAAACAGGTACCTTCTTTTTAGTCTGTTTCCTCTAGTTCCACAGTGCTATAAGTTTTCTATACAGATATGCTATGACTTCTGCTCTTTTCTGTAGTAGTCCTATTTCATATACATGATATGTTTGGTGCAGCCTGGGGTGCCCTGCACTTGCTGCCTTTGTGCAGAATCCAGCTCCTGAGCACAAGCAGGAAGATATTTGGTTCTTACCAATGACAGGCTTGCAGCTTCTGTACAGTAGCTCTTCATGTAAATGGCACTGAGTATCCTGACTTCTGTGCAGGCACAGTGGTGTAACAAAGGCCTAAGATGATTTTAGGAGAGAGGTTAGCAGGAAATGAGTTGCCATCTCTCCCAGAACAGCCATCTGACTTGCAGCCAGCTGCCTGCTATCACCTGAGAGTGGCAAGAAGTCAACCATCAGCTCTTTGGTTTGCCTTACTGTGATAAATACGCAAGTTGAGATGCCTTCTTTAGAAAGGTCTAGAATATTGATGTAGTGCAATCCTGTGTACAATAGATGTTATTTACAAAGCCATATTTTATATTTTTAACCTCAGTAGTTGTGTTAATTCTTGCCTGATGACTGCGTCATAAAGTACTGTATCTTCTCTCTTGTGATACCTTCCTATAGAAATGCTATACTAAACCTGCACTTGAGTGCCAGTTTGACTGTTTGATTTTGTTGTTTCTGTTGGATAGGCTAAGAAAACATAACTCTCTACTTCTTCTATTTTATTTTTTTTAGGCTCCACTTAATACTCCTGTAACTGAAGACAAGTTTGGAATTTTAACAGAGACATCTAGAATTCCAGTGCCAATTCTTCCAGGTAAAGTTTGGTGAGAGAGAAGAGAATCAACTTCCTCTGTGTCTTTTTCAACTTCTTCGTGAATCAAAACAAGTTTCAGTGTAGTACAGCAAGCGTATGTAGAATGTAATAGGTTACTGTGATGCACTCTGTGTAGGTGATGGCTGTGATGACAGATGACACTACCTTGAAGAGGGCAGCTGTAGATGTGACATCTGCTGTATACTGCCTCAGTTATTTTGCTTAGTGTCTGATGTTTTATATGTGTGTGTGTCTTTTTTTGCCTAGGACTTCCGATGGTTAATCATGGGAATTACATAATACGTCTGGGCCACTTTGTGAGTTGGCTAGGTGAACAAGCAGAAGCTTTGGGTGTTGAGATATATCCAGGCTATGCAGCAGCTGAGGTACTAATGACATCACTGTGTGTATATGAAAAGTGGCTTTGGAACCCCCCACAGTGCAGTCATGATCATCTGTACATGTGAACCTTTCCTTTTAACAGATATGTATTGTGATAACTGTGTTTCTTTGCTGGCTCAGATCCAGCAAAGTGCAAGTGGATCATGCACTGTGTGAATGAATGCGTAACCTTCATGTTTGACCATTAAAGTCATGGTGCTTAGAAGTTCTGCTCTAGAACTTTGAATTAATAGATTCAAAGTACAGATCATTACAATGGTTTTTATTTGTTTGTTTAAATATTTCCAAAGGTACTTTTTCATGAAGATGGTAGTGTGAAAGGGATAGCAACTAATGATGTAGGCATTCAGAAGGATGGAGCACCTAAAGTAAGTATCTATTCTTACCCATAACTGGGGTCTAATTATGGAAATTGTGATACATTTGCTTCTACTGCCATCAGTAGTCTTGCTGCACCATGAAACAAGTTGTAGAATTCAGTACCTTCCTTCTCTGTGAAAGTTCTGGTCTCAGAATGTTGTAAAATTCTTCAGAGATTAGTAGAAAAAATATTTTCAGAGAAGTTACCTTGAAGGAGATATTGTAAGGGTATTTTGGCATATGTCAAATCAGGAAAAAAAGGAATGAATTCCAGGAACTCCTGGAAAAAAGGTCCAAAGGTGACATAGAAGGCTTTAGTCCAGCTGGTAACTAGCAACATATAAGAGAGTGTGCTTCTGGCTGGTTTGCTTTTCTTGATATTTACAGCTGCAGTTGCACTTGCTGAGAATGTCTACCTTGTTGGGGCACGGTACACACTGAATTGTTATATCTTTATGCTGGTTGGTCGTGTTCCTGCATCTAGAAGGTGACTGACTTCCTGCCCTAAGTGTCAGACTTGCATTTCTGGCTTTTTAGTGGAATCCAGAACCTGCCCTAAGTGTGCTGTTTCCCTGTATAATATGTTGGGAGAATGTGGCACTTCAGTTACTCAGAACAACTTTCACATAGAATTATTTGACTATATAAATTAGGAGTACAAGTTTTTTCTTAACATTTACTTTCTTTTATAAAGTTTCTTTCTAGTTTCCTAGAATTTCAAAGAGGTATTCACTTTCACATAGAGTATGGGCTGGTTTTCCCTATTTAAGGCAGGGAGTGAGAAGAAAAGACTCGTTCTTGTTTTGAGAGAAGATTGCCAGTGGAGGAGTAATTTATTTTTCCAGTGTAATATTGTGTATCTGCTGTAGGAGACAGACGTGCCCTTGTTTTCCATTGCATGTTTTGTCCAGAAGGTGGCACAAGTAACATGTGCAGCTTCTGCAGTAGTGAAGCTTTGTGGGGAGTTTGGGTTTGTTTTAAGATGGGAAGCAACGATTTTAGGTATATCTTTTAACATCCTCGAAACATAGATTTATTTCTTTTTCCTATTTATTCTGGAAGAATGTGTCTCTTAACTTCTTTAATGTACATAATAAGTGTGCTGCTACTGCAGCTTTTTTTACTGCATTGTCACTCAGTTCAAGTGCTTTAGCTGTCAGTTAGGTCAGCTGGTACTGCCTCCAGTGCATAAAGGCTCAGGTAAATAGATGTAGATTGTGTAACCTCCAAGGCAAGAATATCTTCAGTGTGTTTGTACAGAGACTAATCAAATAGACTGTGGTTAATGAATAGATTTTCACCTTGCAGTCAACACCAACCAAACAAAAATGACAAAAAATTTTTACCAAAAATGGTAAAAATACATTGTAGAAGGTTGCATATTGATTCTTGGGTAGCTACTGGAGAAGGTTGTTAACTATGAAATACAACTCTGTGACATTACTGAAATGTTTCAAATTCGCTAATTTCTAATATTTACAATGTGGAGTTGTAGTTAATTTGTTTTATATAAATCTACTTCCAAGTGGACACTAGATATTTTTAATATTTAGATCAGGAGGTAACTTTTTTCCATTTTTAGTATTTTGTAAAATTGATTCATCTTCACACTGACAATCAGAAATTCAAAGAGTATAAAAATCTGGCAAAATCTCATTACTCCTGTTCGGATGTAATTCTCAGCTAGAGGGAACAATTTCATTTGCTAGGATTCTTCATAGATTTCCAGCCAGTAAGTTAGAAACAGATTGCACCTGAGAGACAATTCAAAACCAAAGCAGTAAGCTTCTTTTGGATGTATGCTGGCTTACCTTGAGATGGTTTAATTTGGTACTGCTGGAGATCTTCAAACAAAACTGTTTTCTTGTCTTTTTCAACATTAAACTTTCTGATTGAAATCAAGCTTTTTTTCTTTATAAAAAATTTGCAAACATAATCTATATTCTTGTCCAGTGTGCTCATAGATGCAGGTGATTGATGTACTCATACAGCAGTTGGCCAGCTCCCCTTACCGGTTCTCAATCTCATTGTTGGAATTATGAATGAGATTTTTTAAATAATTATATTTTATTTAGTTTAATTTTACTGTATGTTTTAACATACAAGATTGGAGTGATGTCATAGTATTTTTATTCTGAAGTAGTGGGTCCTTCTGGGAGCAGGGCTGATGCGGGTTTTTGGGATATGGTAATTCTGTTTAGTCTGTGTTGTGTGTTGGGGCACACACACACCTTGTTTTACTGTAATGTGACTTCATGAGCAAAGGTTAAATTGTGAGGTTACAGGTAAAGCTTCTTTGGCTGTCAGAGTTCCTTTGCACCATGTGAATGAGCAGATCTGATATAAATATCCTCTGATCTGGAAAAGATTCTGTTTTTCAGTGATGAATAGCAATTCACTGTAGTGCTGCTTTACTGGAATTCCCTTCCAAGACTTGCCAGGACTGTGTCATGGTTAGGTGGAAAGGACCTGCTGAACTAGAACCATAATTTGCAATGGTTTGTAGGTTTTGAGCTGTCTTATCAAGTAGTGTAAAATCACTTTATTATTCTCCATTTTCTTGCTGTGAGTTTGGTGTGGCACAGACCTAACTGCTGATGAAATGCTGTCCTTTTGCAGGCTACCTTTGAAAGAGGCTTGGAACTCCATGCTAAAGTCACAGTCTTTGCTGAAGGTTGTCATGGACATCTAGCCAAACAGCTGTACAAAAAATACAACCTAAGGGAGAACTGTCAACCCCAGAGCTATGGCATTGGACTGAAAGAGGTATCACTTGCATAATTTTAACAATTAAGGAAAATACCATAAGACTTCAAGGTAGCTTCTGTTTGCTTTCTAGCTAATTTGTGTAAGACATAAGAATTAAAGAATTGGATTGCACTTTCAGACTTCAGAATGTTTCCTGGTCTGAAGCTGATCAGAGCACATGCTCACTGAATGTTACGACTGTTCAGTTTCAGCTGCTGCTTCTCTTCTATCTGTTATACCCAGAGGTACCTGTGAATCTGCTCTGTTAACATTTTCTAATAAGTTTCATTTGTGAAATCTGTTTTCAGTACTTGTACTAAATGAGTGAGGGATTTGCGCCGCCTAATTTTGGCGGTGTTTAGTACATAAGGAGAGAAGAAAAGACTTCCTGTATATTAATGAAAGAGAGGGAAGAGAGTTATTCCAGATAATGAGTCGTGGTCTCGGGAACACCTTCTGGATGAGCCTTTCTTTAAAAAAAACCTCCCTTCCTTGGGCATATAAAATTGGGATAGGAATGAGGTTTCCTTTTTAAAATATTCTATACTCAGGAAATATCACTCATGAACAGGAGCTGTATTATTTTGGAATATGTTCAGAGTTTTGACCATAACATATTCTTTATTTATTACTCTAAGTATGTGCTTACAGCTACAAAATATTTGTTAAATGATTAGTTTACACTTCTGTAGAGAAGAACCACTCTGTAAATATAGGACAGAATCTTAGTTACAGTTTCTAATACTGAAGTTGTCAGTAAAGAAGGGTTTTCCTATAGAGTTCCCTTGCTTCCAGATGAGACTGTGTCTGCTTTAGTAAATGGTGCAGTCCAGTAGGAGTGGATCTGAAGTGAAGTAATTGGTGCTGATGAGCTGATATCTGTACTATGCACTCCTCAGCTTTATTTTTATTTTGGACTAGCTGTGATCTAGTCCCATGGACTGAGTGCCCTTTCATCACTGGAATGCTTTAGGTGGACTTTTAGGACCCTGTCTTTTAGTTTCGCATTGAAGGAATCCAGTTCATGTCTTCCATGGCTGCTGTGTGATGTGAATCAAACCACAGTAAGTGGGAGGAATCAGAAATCCCACTCAAAAATATGCTCTTTAATCTAAACTGGAACATTAGTGTAGACATACTCTCCATGCCTGAACTGATCTTATGGTGTTCAACTGCCCTCCTGTCATTGGGCTGTGCCTGGCACGTATCTCCATGGTGAAAAGATGTTTTGTGAAATGAGCAGAAAATAGACTCTCTCCTGAAAACATGAAAATGCTTCTCTGAGTTCACCATGGGTCACTGGAGCACTGGAAATGTGTAGGAGACAGCAGAGACAGGACAATTTGTTTGACAGAAAATATTTAGATCAACTCAGGCATATTGCTTGGTCCTGACCTTGAAAAATTTACAAGATAATTCATAGAACTGTATGAAAAAATAATACTTTTAAAGAGAAAAAGTCAGCATAAGCATTGCATTCTGTAGCAGAAGTATCTGTCGAAGTCACTAATATTAGCAATCTTGTGGTTGAATGAAAATTTTGGGTGTAGTACTGGAGTCTCAGTCTGATATATAACATTTCTGATATATAACATTAAAGAAAGAGAGGTATTGTGAAAATCTTCAATGGTAATCTGAAAGAACTATACTTACCAGTTGGCATTTTGCTGTATGGATTTTTGCATTGCTCATAGAAGTAAACTAAATTTCTCCTATATGTAATTGTGTGTTTGTCTTTGATTATGTTACTGAAAGGCCATTAATTTGCAATCCAACATAATTTTTTGGTCATCTTCATTTCAGTTATGGACTATTGATGAAAAGAAGTGGAAACCAGGAAGGGTGGAACATACTGTAGGCTGGCCTTTAGACAGACATACATATGGAGGATCCTTTCTTTATCACTTAAATGAACGTGAGCCTTTAGTTGCTCTTGGATTTGTGGTAAGTGAAGTTACCTTTTCATGCTTGCTTGTTGTTTGATCTTCATTTTTATGCAGTTTCGTTTCTCTGTTTTAATGAGAAAATGTAAATACAAGAATAGCAACAGACCAAATTTAGTCCTTTCTCACTCTTAAGTGTTCTTATGCCCGTATTAGGGAAGGCTAATTTGTCATATTCATCTGTCTTTAATCCAGTGTCTTTTGTTGAGACCAGCTGGAAAACTTACAAATAATTTCTTTGCAAACCAAGCAAATTTTGGTAAAGGCAAAACCAAATAACTAATCAAAACTGTGCTCAAAAAATTTTTGTAAGTTAAGAAATCTAAATCACATGCACTTTGTACAGTTCCATTTCCTAATTCATGTGCCAACCTTGTGTGTAACTCCACTTTTTGAGAGAAGCATATAAAGTGGAAGCACTGCAGTGCTACAAGCACTTCACTTTGTTTTTGGTGTTCTTCACCCCCGATGGCATTGCCCTTTTTGGCAACTGCCTTTCTGAATTGGGCAGGCAGCTTCTTTCTGCTTATTGCCTCTTTATCAGAAGCAGTGAGATCACAATAGATAGTCTGGTGTCATTCTGGCAGCCAGTTCGTGCAAGGAGCAAGGATTGGAAATACTCTCTATCACCTACAGTTCAAAATGAAAAATTTACTATTTTCCCTGTTCACATGCTCCAAAACAGATGTTGTATGAGTCAAGCACACAAACTGGACTTTAGCAGCATGGGACTGAGCTGACACTTCTGTCTCCTAGATTTCAGAAGGATTGCAGAGTGTGTGAAAAACTCTGGTTTTGTCTAACTGTTTTGTAAGAAGCATTGAAAAAAAACTTGTTAGCTTTTCTCAAACACTCATACTTGTCCTGTACAGATTTCCAATACTGGAATTAAGAAGAACATACAGTAGAATTCAAATTCTGATTGATTTTAGAAGAGCAGAGAGCTCTGGTTCTCACAGAGAATGGGAGGTAATCACTAATGTTCATAATCTCTCCAGAGAGGAAAAAATCAACTTCTCTGTGAACACACGTCACTTTTTTGTCTTCGAACTTTATGCCTATTTCAGTCTGAAATGATTTTTGCAGTAGGGTTGTTTTACCCTTATTTTAAAACTTGTTCATTAATTTTGTCCTGTCAGCAAAGTATATGGAAGCACTGCCCTAAAAGCAGTGAGCTGCCTCAGAAATCAAAGTCTTGATTGCTACTGACTCATGATATATTTTGTTATTAATCTCCAATAAAGCTTACAGGAGCCAGAAACAATCCCTTTCTCAAAAGACAAAACTTGAGCAACAGAATTTATTTAAGAAGTACCTTAAAGATGGGAAATAGAGAGTGTATATTTGGGTAAATTCTCAAATGCATAAGAATCCTGGGCATCCAGCCCACTGGCAATCTTTTTTCCCCCATTTTGTGCTTTCATCATTGCTCCCCTGTGATTTATTACAATGGCTCACCTAATTGGAAATTATAATTTACTACTAAACAATTTGAAGAACTGTTTAAAGTACATGAGCACAAGAATATAATGACCAAAAAGTGTTTACCTTTTCCTTCAGCTTTTCTAGGGCAGAGGTTGAAATATAAATTCACGACAAGTTTTCATGCTTATGCCACCCATTAAACCATGCTTAATTTAATCCATTTTATCCCAAAGACAGCTGAAAGGTGGTTACAATGCAATTAAATATTTTCCATGTTTCAGGTGGGAACGAGAACAGACTTGTAGCAGCAAATATTCAGATTTGCTTCTGCTGTACCATTAATAGACTGTATTTTTGCTAATAGTTTAAGTAGAAAGATCCTGAGGTTGCTTTAGTATAAAATAGATTTAAAGACTTGATGTAGTAATATGCAATTGTTTTAATTTCAAATTTTTTGTTGAAATTTCATACCTTATTTTGATTTATGTGCACTTTTTCTTTTTTTAAGGTTGGTTTAGATTATCAAAATCCCTATTTGAATCCATTTAGGGAGTTTCAGAGGTGGAAGCACCATCCTAGTGTACAGCCCACTTTGGAGGGTGGAACAAGGATTGCCTATGGTGCCAGAGCGTTAAATGAAGGTGGTATCCAGGTAATTTTTTTCACAGAGATTTTAACCTTTGAGTCCTCTATAGCCATGAATTTAGTGCTGTATATTTGGGGGAGCATGCTATACCAAATATTCTGCTGGACAGAAAAACCTTCTTGTCTTGCTGGGTACTGGCTGCTGAGATTTGCTGGACATAGGCTCTGTCATACTGAAAATCTGATATATTCACTTTACTCTCTAAATGAAATACAGTATTATAGAAACATTTAGATTGGAAAAGACCATTTACATAGAGTCCAGTCACTGGACCACCACTGCCAAGTCTATAGGTCTTATCCGAGGCTGGCAACTCGACCACTTCCCTGGGCAGCTTGTGCAAGTGCCTGACAACCTTTCCTGTGAAGTTATTTTTCCTAATATCCAATCTAAATCTCCTCTGGCACAACTTGAGGCCATTTCCTCTCTTCCTGTCACGCGTTACCTGGGAGAAGAGACTGACCCTCACCTCAGTACACCCGCCTTTCAGGCAGTTGTAGAGAGTGATAAGGTCACCTCTGAGCCTTCTTTTCTCCAGGCTAAACAACCCCAGCTCCCTCAGCTGCTCCTCATAGGATCTGAGCTCCAGACCCTTCGTGAACTCCATTCCCCTTCTCTGGACACACTCCAGCACTTCAATGTCTTGTGAGGGGCCCAAAACTGGACAAAGGATTCAAGATACAGCAGCACCAGTGCTGACTACAGGGAAATAATCACTTCCCTGGTCCTGCTGGCCACACTATTTCTGATCCAAGCCAGGATCCCTTTGGCCTTCTTGGCCACCTGGGCACACACTGGCTCATGTTCAGCTGGCAGGACTCCGGTGTCTGTTTTTGCTGGGCAGTTTTCCAGTCACTCTGCCCCAAGCCTAAAGCACTGCATGGGGCTGTTGTAACCCAAGGACAAGACACAGAACTTTTCCCTCACTGGATGTCAATATAATTGGCCTTGGTCCATAGATCCATCCTGTCCAGATCCCTCTGCAGCAGATCAACATTCCCACTCAGCTTGGTGTTGCCTGTAGACTGACTGAGGGTGCACACAATCCCCTTGTCTAGGTCATTAAACAGGGCTGGTCCCAGTACTGAGCCCTGGGGAACTTACCCCTGTGACTGGCTGCCAGCGGGATGTAACTCCTTTCACCAAGACTCTGAGCCCAGACATCCTGACAGTTTTTTACCCAGCAAAGAGTGTTTGTCCAAGTCATGAGCAGCCAGTAAAATGGAATTTATATTGCAGTCAAGTATGTTCAGCAACAAAGACCACAGACAATCTTTTGTTTTGCCTGGAATCTTGGGGAAGACAGGGTAGCACCACTGATCTGTTGCTGTGAGGTCTTCCAAATTACTTGCTTATCCTAGCAAAAGGAGCTCCTTTTCAGTCCTTGAGCCTTAAGTCACTGATGGTGCTGAATTTGTAATGTAGTTTGGCAGGTAAATCTTTATCTCTTCACATACAAGTTCCTTGAGTCTCTTTCATGCACAGCTTTGAATTTCTGCTTTCTTGGGAGGTGGGATACTTTGTTCATTTTGTTGATTTAAGTAGTGTAAAAGGTACAATTTTTAATATGTACTCATCAAGACTTGAGGCCAATTGAAAGGGCTGGAAAAGCTTGCCAAAAAAAGGGTCTGGAGTTTTTATTTAACAGTTTTAAAGTAATTTCAACCTGTTAGCTTCTCATCTTGAAATACATGTCATGGCAGTGTGTTCTGTACTTCTGATCCATTTTCTAGATGCTCCTTCCAGTTTGGACCTTAAAACTAGCCCAAATGTTTGTGATCTGCAACCTGTGTGTGGGGCCATTCCACTCTGCCCTCTGACTACTTTGCCTTTCCTTTTTTGTACCTCTTCTTCTTAGTAGAAATGTGGCTTCACGCAGTTTTTGCGATACAAGTGGAATTTCATCAGCAGCCTCCCTCCTGTCACAGTCATGTGGAGTTAGGCTTTGACCCCAGTGTGCATTCCTGGGAGTGAGCCATGGGGCTTCAGGAAGCAACTTCTTGATTACATCCCTCCTGCACATTTAATCAGTCTGAGCGTTGATTTTGTCCACTCTGCAGTGGAAATATGTCACATCGTGCTGTAACATAGCTGTGTTACTGGCTTATTTCAAAAACCATTACCACTCCATTATTAACACAGATGAGATGCAAAATACCAAGGTGTTTTAATCTTTTATGCAAGAGAGGCTTCGGTTTCCACCCTGTGCACTGGTTTCTCTGTCACAGGTAGTCATTGAATTTCTTTGGTGAAGTAGCCAGATTGTGGCTTTAGTTGCAGCCTCCTTATACTCAAAACGTATGGCTGAAAGAACACAGTGTTTTTTAAAGTCACTTACAGACATTGTGCTAAGTTACACAGTCAGTAGAACTACAGCTCTTGCACGTCTCTGCCTCATCTTTGGACATCTTTGCTGGATTTAAACCAGCATGTCCCTTACTCTGCATTGTTCCTAATATAAAAGTATGATTTGGTGGGTTTTTTTGTTTTTTGGTGGTTTTTTAATTTCTTGTATATAGATTTGTCTAGTTGATCGTGAAGTCACTCTTTTAAAAGACTTTTTTTTGATACATGGCTTCAGTAGAAAAAAGCTTTATTGATGATTCACTTCAGAAGAGTTTTAAGATTAGCTCTTCTTTTGCATGTGTTGCTTTGATTAATAACTGTAGCAGTCTGACTCATTTGTATCACTGTAGTCCAGGAATATTTTCTTATGTAAGTCATTCTGTAGCTCCAGTTTTTGATTTTGGTAACAGTATTGCATCAAATAGGTGTAGAGAATTACTGTCAACCTCAGCTTTTTTGTCTGTTTTGACCATGATCTTCAGTCTTTAACACAGAGTGGGGTGGGGTGGGGGGGGAAGAGTACACGTGATTTTTAAGATATGTGGAAGGCAGGGTCAGAATTTAGTAGCTTAATCTTTGTAGCTACTCTTTCTTAAGTTTATTAAAGTTGAAAAATTAAGCACTTAAATTCCCATGTACCCCCTAGTTCATCTGCATTTTTTATCAAAAAACCTTTGAAAGGTTTAAGGGTCTTGTGGGAAAAAAAAAAGATGTTGCAGTTGTTGAACAGTGTATGCTGTGAATGTCAGGGGGAAAAGCCTTTCCATTGATGACCCATTTAAGTGTCAAATATTAGACTCACGTAACAGATTTTAAGCCCTGAGCTGAGTTAAGGGGAGGAAGAACATGAGGTTTCCCATCTGCTGGCAGGAAAGGCTCTGCAGGGAGCAGGTGTCTCCCCTTCTCCAAAGCAGCCTTGTTTTGTGTCTGTTATCTCAGGGGCAGGGAGGGCTTGTGCCATACTGGCATCATGTGTTTCTTCAGCTGACTGTGAAAACAGGCACTAAGTGCCATAGTACTGGTAATGAGAATTACTGCCAAAGCTGCAGTATGTGCTACCTTTTGTGCTACATGACTAATCTTTAATCTCATTTATTCTTTAGCAGTATGTTGGTCACTATTTGCATATTATGTGAAACAGTGGTTGCAGAAGAAACCATCTTTCGTTGCAATTCTAAGAACCCTTCAAGAAATCTTTCTGTGCTTATGTCAGTGCTGCACCATTGCATCCCAATAGATCTAACAGAGTGGCTGTTTTCTGTGAAAAGAGAGAACATCCTATGTACTTAATCCCTTTGAAACACTGTTATGTAGCTGAACTTAAAAACTTCTGGTCCCAGTAGAGTTAGTTGTAGTTGTGTTTTCAGCCTGAATTACCTTTCGTATGAACCAAATCACTACATCCCTGATTAAACAAATTGCACAAAACGCAGAAAATGCTGTGTAATACAACTTTTTTTAGTGATTGCTATATGACTATTCAAAAGTAAGCAGTCCTGGGTGACTAGTAAAGAGGTAACTCCTGAACAAGCAGAGGAAACAAAACTTTTGGTTTGGGTTATCCTAAAGTACAAGGGATGTATTTTTGATTAAGTAAAACCACTTGTTTAGGGTAAAGCTGTTTAGGCTACTGCAAAATGAATTCTTTCAAACAGTTTTAATAAAAGCAGGATGCTACATTAAGAAGTGCTGCTCAGTACTAAAGACTTTTGGAGGAAGGGTGTGTTCAAAACTTACCTTCAGCAATTTCAGAGTTAGGCTTTGATCAGAGCTTTCTGCTCAAAGTTCTGCAACCAGACTGCATTTTGAAGCTGTTGCCTGTCTAAAATCTGAATCACCTTGGTAGTTGAGGTATTCCTTAGTTAATATAGGTGTATAACATGGTATATTAATACTATTGACCTGATATTTGCAAATCATCTGGCTGTGTTAGGTTTGTGAGTGGACCATATTCTATGACATTATGCTTACAGAACAGGAGTAAGATGGTGATTTTACACCAAAATATATTTGTTGGCTGCTGAGCAACTTCTAAAATAAGGGAGAGGGGGACAGGCAGTATGCCATTGTGCAATTTCACAGAAAGAGATTTGTGGAAAAAAGCACTCTGAAGTGAGATGAGATGAGTACAAGTTACTGTGTGGAGATCAGGGAAACAAATGGGGGGTTGGGTCTTTTATTTTAAAGAATTCACTTGAGGTTGAAGGAGGAAAACCGTATTGGTGGGTGACACTGCTGGAATTTGTTGCAGATAAAGCAGCTGGAGAGGGGATATAAGGAAAATGTTGTCACTTTCCTACTCAGCCCAAGTACCATGTCTGTGTTCCTGTATGCATACTGCACTAAAATTCCTTGACTAAGTGAAGTAACTGGTGTATGTTTAGAGAGTTCACTTGCAAGTCTGAAAATGGAAAGGACACTCAAGCCTTATGCCAGTTTAATTTCCAGAATGTTATTTTCACTTAGAAAAACAAGAACAAAGCAACCACCTTTCTTTCTGTTTTCTCTTCAGTCAATACCCAAACTCACCTTCCCAGGTGGATTATTAATTGGTTGCAGTCCTGGACTCATGAATGTTCCCAAGATCAAAGGAACACATACTGCAATGAAAAGTGGCATGTTGGCTTCAGAAGCCATTTTTAGTCAATTAATCAATGAAAATCTCCAATCAAAGACAATAGGTAAGATCACTGTACTTTGAGTTGTAATTACCTTGTGTTCAATTAGAACCACCACCAGCTAACAGCAGTAATTAATCCGGCTGAAGGAATTAGTTGGAAATGTGAATAAATCATGAAATGGGTGTGTTTCAAATTTATTTTATTTACTAAAAGGGTGTGTTTCAAATTTATTTTGTTTATTTACTATTGATAATGTCAAATGATTTAAGAAAGAAATTAATACTTGCTCAGTTATTCATAAGTATTGATCCTACTGCTAGAACCTCTAATGACCATCTGAAAAGGTTACACTTCCTGTATAAGTAAACCAGAATACTTTTGTTCCCACAAACATGTTAAAAAGTAGTGCTTTATAATTCAGAAAGTGTTACTGAAAGCCTGCTGAAACAGGAAAAAAAAAAAAGGAATAGATTAAATGTAAGCAAAACAGGGTGAGAGTTTTCAAATTTGTTCTTACTGTTGTTAGGATACTGTTTTCGTTTGGTCCATTTTTTCTGTCCTTTAATCTTTTAGTCGTCTCAGTTTGGGACTATGTATATTTTATTTTATATGTAATACAAGCACAATTGAAGTAACCACCTGCTTCTAACCACCTTGTAGTGATTTGTTTAAGCTTTAGTTGTCCCATTAAATTTGTTAATAAAGTCTGGAGAGAGAGACAGAATTAGAATTTCAGTCACCCTGGAGATTGACACTGTAGTGAGTTGCCACATGATGATTGTTTTAGATATCTGTCTGTACTGGTGGATTCAGGCCTAATGAGTTCTCATTCAGCTGAAGTGTGCCATCCACAGGTGTACTGAACAATTAAAACTTCAGCTAGACATGCTAAAATGCTTAGAATCCATCTGAAGCTGTAACACTGTTAGTGGGTAGTGTGCCACTCTTGTTTGATTATGGACAGGTTTTATATGCTTTCTTCCAGTCTTGTCAAGACTGCCACTTTCTTCTCTTTGCAGGGATAGTGGGCTTTATGGGAAATATGGACTGAAGCATGCTTTTGATATATAGAAAAGTCTTAAAACTGATTACTTAGAGCATTTATTCCTATACAGTAGTAATGATGAATGGTGGAGGAAAAGCTCTCAAATAATTTTCATTTGAAGAAACATTTTTTTCTGAGATAATTACTTGACAATTACTTGAGCTACACTGCAGTAGATGTGTCAAGTGTGAAATACCTAGTATTGGTAAAGAATAGAATCAAAGAGTTTAAATCAGATGTTTGCAGTCAAATAAATCTCATGAATGTGCTGATTACAAAGGGAGAAATTATCTAGCACTGGCATTATCCATTGGGCTATAGCCAGTTACTGAAATGGGACTGTGGTTGCAGAACTTGAATGGAAAAAGCTTTTGAACTTGACATTAGAATTGCAAATCTGGCTTTGGATTACGGGTAGACTGTCCTGGTCAGCACTCAGATTATCTGAGCAAGTAGCTCTTTCCCCACAGAGGTGCCAATGTAGCCACCTGTCTGGTATTTTGTTGAGGTTTGAGGCAATTTAATGCTGCGTGTGGCTCATTTGCTAGAGGCTACAAAGGAGCAGTAGGTATCTGCCAACAAAAGAGGTCTCTTGATTCAAGAGGCTGAAACTTCTTGTCTAGTATATTCACAGTTCTAAAATTCTCATTTTGCTGACTTCATTGCTAGCAGTTGCTTTTATTCAGCATTTATTTTTTTATTTCAAGGATAGTCTTGATGTACTATAGGTACCTAACAAGTAATGTACTGCCTTAGGACTTGATGTGCAAGAATATGAAGAGAACCTGAAAAAGTCCTGGGTCTGGAAAGAGCTGTATGCAGTGAGAAACATCCGACCATCCTGCCATAGCATACTTGGTGTGTATGGAGGAATGATATATACAGGTATATTTTACTGGCTGCTGAGAGGAATGGAACCATGGACATTAAAACATCCAGGTAATTTCTTTATCTCCTGAAGATCATAAATTTATATGTCAGTCTTTTCTGGTCTTAGTTTCAGCTAGTGCACATCTGGTCCAGTGGTGACGCCTTAAAGTGTACAAAGGAAATTGATAAAGCATTGAAGCATACTTTGTCACATTAGCTACCATATAATGTAAATGAAGACATTAGAACAGTGCTTAGTACAACTTATTACGGTCTTTTGTCCTGTGAAAAAGGCTACCTTTTACAAAGTACTTCATTCTGATGACAGGGGAAGTTAAAACAGCATAGGTAACTTGTTCTTGAGTAACTGCAAATTACAATCATTTTATACTGAAATTTATTTAAAATATATTTAGGACCAGATTTTGCTCAGCTCAAGCCAGCCAAAGAGTGCACACCTATTGAATACCCAAAGCCTGATGGAAAAATCAGTTTTGATCTCCTGTCATCTGTGGCTTTAAGTGGCACAAACCATGAACATGACCAGCCCGCTCATTTAACTCTCAAAGATGACAGCATCCCTGTGAGCAGGAATCTGGCTGTATTTGATGGACCGGAGCAAAGATTTTGTCCAGCAGGTAGGTAACAAAAATGTGTGTGTCAGCTCCTTCTGAAAGATGAAAGACTAAGTGCTTCAGGAAGAGGCCACCTGGCCTACTACTTACTTGAAGCATTCTATCCCAAATTTCCTCCTACAAGGGTGTTTGGTTGCAGGTTTAAAAATATGTTAGCAGTGCTTTTGTGATGAAATAACTATTAAACATGGAAGAAGGGAACTGAATCACATTAGTAATACACTTCCCTCATTACACTTGCTGGTAAGTAGAGTACATGTGCAGGGGGGAAGCTGTTCAGCAAAGTAATAGCTCCCTTCTTGTCCTTGCAGGGGTCTATGAGTATGTTCCTCTGGAAACGGGAGAAGGATCAAGGCTGCAGATAAATGCTCAGAACTGTGTCCACTGCAAAACATGTGACATTAAAGACCCAAGTCAGAACATTAATTGGGTAGTACCTGAAGGTGGAGGAGGACCAGCTTATAATGGAATGTAAACTGACAAGAGATCTATTCAGTGACTTCTGATCACCAACAAATATGTTGGGAGTATTTTATGCTGCAGTGTAATTAATGTACAGCACTGACTTGAATGTTAAAGGGTTTGAGACTAATGTGCCATTCTGAATTTTACCTATGACTGTTGCATTAAATGGAAAATTGGTGCCTTCTGGTTAAACCCTAGCCTTATTTAAATAGGACTTCATTACAGGAGCTGTATGGCTGGCAGAAGTTCTTCTCAGGACTGACAAAGGAGCTTTGGATCTTGGATTTACTGGTGAAGTTCAGTGGTAAGAGGAGCCATATCCAGAATTGTGCATATGGTGGAGTAATTTAGTACCCACCTTAAAAAATGTATTTTCTCTCTCTAGCTAGAGTGATTTATTATATGTAATCCTACCTGGCAGTCAGAGAAATCAATCAGTCTAGAAAATTGTCACTGCTTGCAAGTTTTACATTTTACATCAAATTTACAGTTGTGGGATTTTTTCCTGATGATAATAGGGAATACCTATTGTAAAGTGGTTTTAAAGAAAAATAATACTTGCATCTTCATTCTATGTCTACCAGCATTTTTATTCCTCACAAGAAATCAAGCTGCTCTAAAAGAAACTATGAAAATGCCTAAATTGTCTTCCTGTGAAATCAAGCTGCTTGGGAAGCACTATTAAGCTGTGAAAACAACCACCATGGCTTTACACATTAGAAAAATACCTTAGTTGCAAATGACGAGTTACTACAGCTTAAAAAAAAAAAAAAATCACCTTTGAACAGTTTGTCTTTATTATTAGACTTTTGTATTGTAAACACTGAAAACTGCAGCAGAGGGCAAATGAAAGAAGCAACTCCATTTAACCTTTTGCATGAGTTAGTGCATAGATTTAAATGTTTAGGGGGAAAAAATCAAGCAAACATTTTAGCATAAGCTGCTTTCTCTTTCTCCTTTTGGGCTTTTATCTTCTGCTTGATTTTGAGTGTTTCTGTCTGGATAGCTGCTCAAAAAGAAAATGACAGAGTTACAGAAATCTCTTTGCATTAGGTCTGCTCATAGGTTAGCACCAGCTCACTGCTGGAACTCGCCTATGTTATGTAATAAACCTGCTTTTGATCTTTTGATTAGGTCAGATACTAGCAGCAAAAAGCTTTGGCCCCTGCTTTGTCTCACCTGGTAAGGTAACCACGTAGAGGAGTGTGTAGCAAGCATAGTATTGGTTCCAGCACAGAACTTAGGAGCTAAAAACCTCACCCAATTAGACCAGGAAATAAGGCTAGTAAGAGCCCTGGGAGATACAGACATAGTTCAAGAGGAATGCTGCTGACCTACATAAGCTGGTTTTCCAGTGCAACAGAATTATCACTGCTGTATAAAATCAGGTTTTCCACCTCAGTGGGTTCTGTGCTCAGAACATCAGGTTTAAGAAGCCAGCATTTTAGGCAGCACACTGGTATGAATTCCAGCTGAACACTACCCTGGATACTTTGTTAAATTCTCAAGGGAATTTAAGAGGAAATAGCTTATTTTACCTTTGTCTTCAGGGGCTATTTCATGAGCCTTTTTAAGATCAGCCTTAAATAAAAGAAAAATATAAATTAATGATCTGATGGAATTTTAAATTTAAAAGGAAAAAAAGAAAAGTGATCATTACCAGTGCTTGATCGAGATCTTTTATTCCCTGCCATCCTTGAGCCCGTCTGTAGAGAGCTTTAGTATTTGTTGGGTCTATTTTAAGAGCCTGTAAATTTAAAAAAAATTATTACATTAACATTTCTTATACTTCACAGCCTCCCATCTCCACAAATGGCACAATTCACACCAGCAGACAATCTTCTTCACAGTTGGTTTGAGGGTAAGCTGTCAAAACATTAACTGAGTAAAAAGGAATGCTATAATGCAGCACACTGAATAGCAAGTAATCAGCTTCAGTACCACTGCACCAAAAGTGCTCCTTTGTGAAAGATAAACATACATGAAGCTCCAATGGAAGAGCTCTGTGTGTGTGTATAGATAGCTGTCAAGGCTAAGGAGTGGCTGCAGTTCAAACTATCCTAACCTTGAGTCTCACAGTGCAACTCTCTATTGCAGTTCCTTCCTTTCCACCAAAACCTCCTCAAATGGCATCATAAATAAAACACAGAGATTTCCTGTGAAGATTTTTTTTTCACTGTGGGCTAGAAAGATACATGTAAGCAATCCATCTCATCATGCTTCAGAAACTTTGCCAAGTTCCAGTCATTATGCCTTTTCTGAGCTGAATGTTTTCAATAATGTGTATATGCCAGCTCTAATATGACAATATCAAAATACGAAATACAGTGGCTGGGCAAAGAGATTGATCCACTATTTAATTACTTTGATTAATCTTTTCAGAATACATCAAATAATTTGGTGAGCTAGCTGTTGCTTTATCTTGCCTGCGAAGATCATATTTTTATTGCAGATAGTTCTATAGTCTGTCTTTATTGAAAGAATGCAGTTTCTCAGTGTTTAGAGGAAATGTCTTCACAGCAATTTGTTGCTTTATTAATGTAATTTATTAACTTCAAATCATTAACAGCCAATACCCAACTGATTTAAAAAAATAAGGATGTGTTGTCTATTAATATGAAGGAAGTGTTACTGTGAGTGCTCCTCCTGATCCATCTACTATAAAGCCTTCAGCCTCTTCTGTGTCAAGAATTAATTGTCTGGATTGTATACAGAGAGGTAGCATTCTTTGGTTTTACCTTGACCATTGTGCTTACAGCTATTTCAAGGCAAGGTTTGTTTAAACAGGTTCAGCTGTTAATAATTCCTTATTTACACCAAACAATGCATGTATCCCAGGTTGTTAATTTAAATTGCTTTGGGCCTTATGAAATCATAAAAGTGAAAGTATATAGTGTCTCATTAACAATTACCTAGAACTTTATTAGCTAATTTTAGGAAACTGGTATTCTGATTAAGGCACTGACACAGTTATGAGACATAACCTAAATACCTTACAGGAGCCTATTACAGCTATGGAGTTGTCTGTATCTAACAATTCTTTGATCTTAAAAAAAAAGGAAGCATGATTTTCTTCCCACAATGGCAAGTACCATTAGTAGTAGTAGTTTCTACCTGTAACACTTCTGTTTCAGTTTTTACTATTTTCTAGGTGACATATCACATTACACGGTTTTCCTGATTTCTTCTTTCCTCATTCCCCATTTGTCCATTCTGAATATAGGTTTATGACAGTTTTCCACCATCAGCAGGCTAGAAAGCAAGCCAGCTTTCTAATGACTTCACACACAGATTAGCTGAGACTCCTGCTTTGAGCACGAAGCCCTAGCAGATGCTGCTCAGGATCCTGCACTAACAGATAAGAACATTCTTCCCTCTGTTTCCTTCAAAATATTAGAGTTTCACTGAATTAAGTTTCCTCAAATTTACTAAATTTGCACTGTGTCCATGACATGGTTCATTTTTTTTTTTTCTTGAATTCTACTGGTTTTCTTTTTTTCCATACTTATAATTATCTTGTTTTTTTCTTCCTATTCAGTCATTTTATTTCACCACTAAGCCTACCTGGAAGGTTAGTTATTTAGTCAGAAGTCACTGCCATGAATAAGATACAAGGCCATCAAATCTAGAAGCAGGTAAAATATTTTGCTCATACTAGTCCTCCAGAGAAAAGTATTCCTATTTCACTGAACACAGTTTTAACTCTTTGTAATGTAAGAAGTAGCTCTGCAAACCAAACTAACAATGTTGTGCATTTTTCTGGCAGTAAGCAATAGCCCTCTTTTGTTTGTTTCTTATGATTCACTCCAAATTCAAAATCTTTTTTAAAAGCTACATATTAGAAAGTTAGTACTAACTTCACCACGTTCTACTTGTTTACTTGCAAATAATAAGCCTGTCAGAAGACTCTAAAAATCCTTGTAGTCCTGTATCTATACAGGCCAATTCTTGATCAAAATACTCAACATTACATTTACCTCGGAACAGAAAACAATGGCTCCCTGCCAATCTGACAGTTTCAGTTTGCAAGCACCGATGTTTAGAACACAGGTCAGAGCAACAGTCTTCAACTTGGGTTTGTCTGCCTCCTCTGCCACTGCTTCAGAAGCTTCTACATACCTGCAGAAAAACACATTCACACACCACATGCATTAGTGTTGCAGCTTCCATTTTGTCCTGCCCTTAGCTATCTCTCCACAGGTATGTGTGAATTGGCCTATCCACACTACTTCTAAAGCCGCTTCAATTCAACTATTCCAAATCTTTACTACACTAAATACATAAAACCCACCCTAAAAAAACTCAATCAACTCACTAAGGAATGTTTTCCTGTAACTCTTACACCTCCACTGTACTAGCACATTCTTTTTCTTAGACAAAAGTACTGTTCTACTGCAGGAAAACATTACAGAGTTTATTTCAGTTTTTTCTCAAAAAACATGTTGCTCATCAATGCCAAAAAATCAACACCACCACTGCACCTTCCACAAACACAGGAAGCTTCATCTCTTCTTCAGTTCCCTCTATCATCTTTTAATTAGATTAGGTATTTGTGGCTAAAATCTGAAGCTGACTTTACTTTCTAAAGGAGTGTGGTTTATGAGCATTAGTAACACCACCTTCTTCCCACTATCTTCCTTCATGATTTTTCCTGAACTTCAAAACTGACACTGGTTCAGGACTGAGCCACAGCAGTTATTGCATCTCTGTTTCAAAAGCAAATTTTTTGATTTTCCATGTGCTAATGCTGTCTGGTTTTCATTTCAAGTGGCAAAGGTCTGCTGTGGATACAAAAGTTTTAACTCCTTAATGGCTTATTTGACAGAACCTTTGTGAGTTTTATTTAAAAAACAAAAATTGTGCTTGCATACGTTCACAATTTAAGCATGCCATGAATTAATGCAGTCTTTGCAGATCAGTGCCTATGTAAATTCAATTTCTGCATGCCCTGTGTTTTTTCTTGTTTGTATACAACCTTTGGATCACAGAAATATGCAACACTTAAAAAGTGAATTAGATGCAGTCCCAGTGCTTGTTCCAGCTGCTGGGCATCATGCAAAAGATGAGAACCAGAAGAAAGAAAGAAGAGTAAAAAGGTAAGGATAGTTACCCAAATGTGTATTACATTCAAAACAAATGGAACACATGTATAATATTTATAAATCACACCAAAACATGAAAAACTGCAACCATTTTGGAAATAAAATTAGAGCTTCCAAGTCAAAGAAATCAGTGAAGTGGGTATCACAGGAGATAGTAAGAAGTCATTTATTTTTTTTACAAAAAAAAAGGTGTCAATTCTAACATATATATTTTTTAAAAAGGCTAAGGAGCATTAGAACAAGAAAAAGAACAGAAGATTGTAATGGTTACTGTAGCTGAAAAGAAAAAGTCAGCATTGTCAGATGGTGTGCCAGGTGAACTGTACATAAGACATGGGATACCCTGGTAAGAGCTATTCTATTCCTATCAGTTCTAGTGAAGTACCAGCTGAAGGTCACCATCCTACATGAAGGCTTAGATTCTGAGATACAATAACGGGGCACATCCACAGAAGTATGGCCTACTAGGAAGTGGTGGAAAGAGCAGATTTGTTTAGTCTAGAAAAATTACTATGCTTTCCACCCACAAGGGCAAATAAGTACTAATGAAGCTCTGACAGGAAGACCCTTTACTGGGTGTGCTTAAAAGTGAGCAAGACACTGAATTTTAAGGGATGGTTTAATTATACCTGGCATTTACCTAAGAATGGGGAGAGAAAATGGACAGCTACAACACAAAGATCCTTAAAGATCCATTCCAGCCTTTTTTATGTACGATTTCCAGCAGGTTTGCATAGGAATCCTTTTTACTTTGGGGTTTCTGTTGCTAGGATGGGTTTATTGAGGGCAGGTTGACACATAACATCTTGGGCTAATATCTGCAATTAAAGAATTCATTTTATGCTCCAGAAAGATGTCATTTATTTGAAACCCAATCTGCTAAAAACTCAGCTGACGCACCAAATATGCTTGAATTTTTTTCTTTGATTATTGTTACTGCTGCTTAACCAGTGATCATTAAGAAGGTCAGGATAAAGGTCAGTAAGTGTAACTGTACTTTTAGGAGATGCTCATATACTCAAAGCAAAAAGCATGAAAAGAAAGGAGCAGTATAGAAACAAAAGCAGAAAGACAATGGTTTGGAAGGCAAGTCTGAATTATACATGGAGTCAGGATGATGGTATGGACCCTTGGAAAGAAAAACAGTAATGAATTAATAAGGGCCACATTTGTCTTTTGAACTTACTGATTTCCTAAACCTACTGCTTTTCATAAATCATAGAAAAGTTATTTGCCTCCCTTGCTGTCCATTAGCTAACCTGGATACTACTGTGCTTTTCTTCCCAGGTATGCAGCAGTGCAGCAAGAGTATTAGAATAAGAGTATTTAGTCAGTTCTAAGCAGTACTTCCTGCC
This sequence comes from Rhipidura dahli, assembly GCA_013399225.1. Classification (NCBI taxonomy): domain Eukaryota; kingdom Metazoa; phylum Chordata; class Aves; order Passeriformes; family Rhipiduridae; genus Rhipidura; species Rhipidura dahli. The sequence continues at coordinate 1,714,190 of VXAC01004222.1, forward strand.
TATAGCTCTTACCTAGCAATGACCAAAAGACTTACTTGATTAAGTAGCTAAAAATCAACAAGATGTTTTCCAGATTCAGAAGGCTCTTAGTTTAAAAAAGGAAAGAGGACTGCACCAGGCACCGTTTAAATGCACAAATCATTGCTTAATAGCAGTATTAATCTGGGTTACAGAAACTACCTGATGGAGTGATGAGAGCCTTACCGTAAACTTTTACTATACTTTTTAGCTGCCATTGCCCAATTTTGCGATTTGAAGAAAGTATTTCCTATATTCTTTGTGTCTTCTGCTATGGCCACAATCTTGTCAACCTAATAAAATAGATGGGAAATATAAAGTATGAATGTATTTATGAAAGAAGTCTTGAATTAACTAATGTTCAACAGTACAATCCCAGGTCCATACTCTTTCAAGGTTTATAAAATCTCAGAATAGAAGTACTCCAATTTTAGACAAAACTACCTTCGAACCACTTCTGTGATATTCTCTCATGTGTGTTTATGTAACACAAATGTCTGGAAGATGAAGTTCCTAGTGAGTTTTCTACAGTATAAAAGGTGAGAAAATACTAGAGAAGACATAGCAGTCCAACTCTTTCCCCTAAATGCTGCTACCCACACAGAGCTATATATAAAGGTGTTGACCATTATTCAAAGAAGATACGTTAACAATCTTAAGTACTCAACCAAGACTGTCTTATTCCTGATGAAACATTGTCTTCTGCTTCTCAAAACAGTATCACTCACGTGAACTCCGCACACTCTCAAACTGCAAGTCATATCAACACAATTCTCCTTCTCTCTGAACACTTAAAATATCAATGGAAGGAGAAAAGGAACAACTGCTTGTCTTTATCAAATCCATTATTTCTATTTCCAGAACGGTATACATTTCAAGTTACTTTTCCAGTGGCAATAGTATATAATTACTGCTGTCTATACCACAGTTGTGTTAAGCTCTGTCAAATACATATATTGCTATTTGTAATACTATCAGTTTACACTTCTACCCTACTAGAATTAATAACCCTGAGAAAACCTGATCAGTGTGAGACCAATCGCACCATGGTTTCTATAGCTGGTTTATATGAACAAGTTTTAAGTAAAAGGACATAGGCACCTGCCAACTTTGATTCTGCACCACATGAAATGCTATCCAAAAGCATTTTTTAAGTCAAAGTGCTTCTCAATAGCCGAGGCGTTTGTTTTCTAGCTCAAATGGATTTTTACTATTCTAATTCTCTATTTGGAATCTACACATGCAGCCCCCTTTTCTTCCCCTACTCACAAATCACTGTTTGACTGACACAGTTTCTCTAGTTCACCTTCATGAGAAAGTAAAAACCTGCAGATGAGCTCCTTTCCCCAATCCACTCCCTAATTCCCAACAACAGACCTTCCTTCAGCTTGAACAATCTAAAAAGTAAACAACTACTGGGAATTGAGGACAGCCAGCTCTGATGTAGTAAAAATCTTTTTAAAAGGCTGATCCTTTATTTCTAATCAATGGGGCAGAGTCTGTTAAAGGGTGAATATTTAAAAAATTGCACAGAAGAAGTGTGTAGGTAACAACATTAAGTTAGTCATCTGCAGGATGGAGTTCTAGTAATTGTAATTTGACACTACAGCACAAACAAAAGTAAAACAAAACCAAGTAGTGAAAATAAGTGTGACAATTGTAAGTAATTGAGGTTTTAGTTACTGGGGGGAAAAAATGACTGCAATTAGCACTGAAAAAAAGGAGGTAACGATCCCTTTCCACAGCCTTCTCCTTCTTAAAATAGAATGTCACCATTTAATCAGGACCGCATTCCATTCTTAAGAAAAAAGCTTAATGAGCATCATCATAGACACTATCTAACTCAGATTACCTACAGGGATTGCAATCTGTGAATTACCTAAGAAGAAAAACACTTACATCTTTCAAGTCTATATCTGAATCTTCAGGAAAATCTGGATGAGCATCTCCAGACCCATCCTGGGGAGTAATTCCCCAGTCATCTCCTTCCTTTAGCTCTCCACATTCGGTGATGACACACAACTGAAAGAATGAAGTGTAAATAGCAGTATTGCTTATTAAGACAATTTTAAAAAAAACCCTGAACTTCCAAGTGCTCTTTGAAATTTTTGAAATTCCATGAAAAGGCTTTTTCATCTGTTGTTTGGGTGCATTTATTTCAGAAACCCTTCACATCATTAGCCTATCCTCATCAAAAGGCTTTTATCACACAGAGTGTTGCATTCAGAGGAGCAGCATTTCAAAAACACCATACCCACGCTTCCCAGAGAGGCTGGAAGAGGAACTGGCAGCAAGCTGAAGTGCAGCAAAACACAAGATGGGGAAGTTCTACTACATTAGAGAAGATGGTTTTTCTTCAACTGCCAAGACTTTTAAAGTTACAGAGGCATTAATTCCTCAAACACCCACAAACTGGTATGATCTACACACCAATTACTTCTTCAGAAACACAACTTCTGACATAAAAATTGTAAAGAATTACGTATCATTTAGGTGGGATTGTGAATTCCACCTTTTAATTTCATCACCCATCCTACACTTCTAGCAAAGGCTTCCACCCTCGCAGCTGTGTTGAACAATAAATGGTTTGTGCAAGGGAAATGTACAGTGCAAGAACAAAACTCTCTTAACAAGGACAGTAAAATGGAAATTACCAGTTAGTAAAAATAACTGGCTAACATTTAATCATTCTAAATACTACATCTAGCATTTAAAAGAAATTATTATGCATCATATAATCAAATAATAAATATCATCCCTCAGTGCTTTGCATTTTGCTTACCTTAGCAGGATTTTCTCCTTTTACTTCAACATTTTCAAGGATTTTAACTACACCCATTCCTTTGATCACTTGGCCAAACACCACATGTTTCCCATCCAGGTGAGGAGTAGGCACCGTTGTAATAAAGAACTGAGAACCATTAGTACCAGGTCCTGCATTTGCCATGCTCAGCAGACCTGGTTTATCATGCTGCATTGGGGGAAAAAAAAAATCACCATCAACATTTAAAACATCTGTTATAAAATCATATGGTAGATTCTGTAAGGCTGTTCATAAACATAGCCAGGACAGCCATAACAACTTGGTAAACCAAGTGTGTGACTTAATGCTGTAACACCTGTCTGCTGCTTCTACGCTCCATCCCCTGCACAGCTGCTGAGTTTAGGCACATCAGCTGAGAAACAGGTGAAATTCCTCACTGAATTATTTAAGGCCACTGGCCTTAAGAAATAGGGCTAAACACCACTGAAACCAACTGCAATGTTACACTGCTAAGATGGGTATGTTATGTTAATTTTATAAGGGCTACTCACACAAAGTATGGTGTAGAATTGTGGAGTTTAGAGGATTGTGGTCTTTTTTATTTATGGGTTGGTGGTTTTGGTTGGACATTTTTTTATCTCCTTTATGCTCCTAGAGACACAGTTTTCAATCTGTTGGGATTTTTTACCATCTAATTATTTTGCCACTTAAGCCACCAGGCAACACACTAAAAAAAAATTGGTAAACAGCTCAGTGTAACAAGATACTGTTTATCTTGTTTCTTGCAAGTACTTTTTCCTTTTTTGAACTAAGAATTTTCTTGTCCTATCACATAGATTATTTTGTTTTCACCTCTACTGCAAAAATCTGGTTTTTTGTACGTGTTGTGAATGTCTTGTTTAACTGGCATGACCCAGCCATTAAGCTTTTATTCTCCCCAAGTTGGTCTGGTTATTAAGTGCAAGGAACTCCATTTAATGTAAGTCAGGATATTATACCAAGACACTGGTACACATCTAAAGCATTCATGCTGTGGTATTGCTAAGAAACTTGATACTGTGGGAAGGAGATGAGGGGAAAAAATTAATGATAGCATAGAGGACATAGAAACAGACCTCAGAGCTCAATGGGAAGCTGATTAGTTTGAGATAACAATCTGAGACAGTTGTATTTAAGCATCTGATTTTTCCCTACATTCTCTACCAGTTCAAGGAACCTGCTGTTTTGAAAATTGTTTTCCCATACAGTGTTTGGATTTCCATGGTGGTAGGGAGAGCTCCTTGCCTGAACTGTTCATCTGGTCGTAAGGCACAGTAAGCCTGAATCTTTCAATCAGGATTTGGTTTAGGAACTCTGGGAAAAGGTTCTACAGCTGAGAGCCAGAATCACATCCAGCCAACAGAAAGCTACTGGAATCTTGGCTTTGTCTGTTCTAATCTTGAAACTCACCCTGGGAATCAGAGATGGCACATAATGGAGGAGCCTGTGTTCCAGAGCAAGAGAAAGCAGCTGGTAGGATTGCAGCCTCCAAAACAAATATCTGACATTATGAATTGTAGTTGCTGGCAAGCAAGGTAAACAGAAGGGTTGCCCCATAGCACGCTTTTGCAAATACCATTTGAGGCTGGTCACTGCTTCACTGCCCAAGAGCTGTAAATATATTTTTCCCCCTCTCTCCCAGATTACAGCAAATGCTAGGCAGCAATGGTTGGTAAACAAAAAAACAAGTAACAGTAAGTTGTGGTGTTGCCTTATAAACATGCCTGCAGGTTTACTTTTGTCTGTAAAGATGTGGGAAGTCAAGTTGGAAAGTTATAGAGAGCAGTCTGGTGCCTTCAGTCTTCACATTTATACATAACCCCATTTTGTCTGGGACCAATTCTCAACGTTAGCCCCAAATTAGGGAAGTCTCTCTTTACAAAGAAAACTGTTGTCATTCATGCATATCCTTGCTGTGAGTGTTTTGAAAAACACTGCAGATAGATGGAGTTGTCTGTGCCATGATGGTTTCTGCTGTCATTCTGTAGGCTTATAAAGCAAGCAAAAAAATCTGGACAAAATCAGATTCTCTGACAAATCCAAGGCTTGCAAAACTGCTATAGTAACAGTGCTTGAGGACTGTGTAAGTTGGGTGTTCCACAACAGCAGAGCTGTTAGCTGCAGAGGGGACATCAAGAAAAGCCCAGAGGGATTGATCTGAGATACACTGACTACTGACACAAGTTTTGCAGTTTACTGCAGTTTGCAACAGTCTATGCAACCAATAGAACAAACAGTTCCAGTGTCCTCAAACATCAACAAAAATAACTCCTTGTTTTACAAGATAGAGAACATTTTGCAGGGATGCTGGTGTAAATGCAAAAGCCAGTGAATTTCTATGTAGTAGAGACATTATCACTTCCAGTAAAATCCTAACATACTTGACAAATAGATAACAGGAGTCAAGCTCTCAGACTCTGTATGGGATCCAAATGGGTTTTTCAACTCATCTCTGGCACTTTGATAACATTTGTTGTAGCTGAGAAGTCAGAGAAGTACAGAAATGGGAATCATTTGCGTCATGTTCATCATTACCTCCAGATCTCAAAACAACAACAAAAGAAAGTAGTGACACAAAGTCATCTTCAGGGAGGCAGAGATCCTGTGACAAGTACCAGTGAAGATACTCTTAGCAGCAGTGCTGTGGGCACCACCAGATTGAGTGTCAGACTTCAGAGAACACAACTGGAATTATCTTTATGATGAATACTGGAGTCACATCTCCAACTTTTGCACCAAACTTAAGTCCTATGAAGAGTGCCTGAGGGAGCTGGGGTTGTTTAGCCTGGAAAAAAGAAGGTTCAGGGGTGACCTTATCACTTTCTACAGCTAGCTGAAAGCAAGGTCGGGAGGGGGGGAATCTGTTCTCCCAGGCAGTCAGCAACAGAATAGGAGGAAATGGCCTCAAGTTGCACCATGGAAGGTTAAGGTTGGACATTGGGAGGAATTTCTTGACAGAAATGGTTGTTAAACACTGGAATGGGCAGGCCAGGAAGTGGCATCATCCCTGGAGGTGTTCAAAACATGACTGTATGTGGCACTTAGTGATACACTCTAGTTGACAAGGTGGTGCTTGGTCAAGGGCTAGACTCATTGATGCCAAAAGTGTTTTCCAACCCGATTGACTCTGTGATTCTGTCAACTTGGTAAAGGATTTTTGACGTCTGATTACTGGAGGATTGCTGTATTTTTTTTTTACCCTACAATACTGTTTGGGGGCAAGTACAACTGCTTTGCTTTAATCATGGGACAGTTGATGTCTGCAAGCTTTTTAGTCAGTATTGCTGAGGAGTCCCTCATATGCTATCACACATAACATGATATGAAAATGGCTAATGCCAATGCTGAGAATTGTTATTACTGCAGCAGGAGTAACATCACTGAAACTTCACAGACTGAAGAGAATTAGTGTTTTCAATAGAGTACCTGATAATGAAAGTTTTCATCTTCAAATTTTTCACCGTATATACTTTCTCCACCTGTGCCATTTTGGTTTGAGAAATCTCCACCCTGGACCATAAATTGCTTAATAACTGTAAAATAAAATAGTTATAAAATGTATCAGCAAGGCACAAAAGGCACAGGAAAAAAAAAAAAAATTCTAAGATGAAGAGTAATCTTTGTCACCAGCACCTAAATGGGACCAAAATCCATTTTTATTCACCAAGTGTCCCGTAAGTACTCCTTTTCAGTTAGGTGGATATCACTTGATACTTAAACCTTTACCTGGAATTCATTTCAACCTGTTTACAGCTCAAAGTAAACTAGTTTTGCAAAATTACTAGTAAATTTATAATTTACTACTGTCAATGCAGGGTAAGAACACAAAGTCATTAGGAGGGTCAAAAACTTACCTTCAGTAAAGTCATTTCTTTAAAAAGTACTTGAAATATTATTTCAAATATTCATGGTAGGCAACTTTAATTACCAATAAGAAAACAGAGGATTTCTCAGAACTTACTTCTGTGGAAAGGACATCCTTTATAATGGAGAGGTTTTCCAGTGGTAGCCCCTATTCCTTTTTCTCCTGTACACAACGCACGGAAATTCTCAGCAGTTTTAGGTACAACGTCAGCAAATAATTCAAAGACAATACGTCCAACTGAAACGACAAAGAGAGAATGAGACATTTTTAAATCTTGTCCTTTGCATGGTGATGCATTGAACATTATATGTTCAAAGAAATTAATGTTTCAAGCTTTATGGTTGTTATTATTATTATTTAGATTACTATTAAATTTCCATTTTGTGGTTGCTCCGTGGCAATTGCTGGCAGAGTTCCATTGGGTTTTTTAGCAAGGTTCTTTCCAGCAACGAATTCCCCTGTCAAGAATAATGTAGGGGGAATAAAGACAGATTCTGCCAAAACCTAATGAAAATGCCAAATGCATTTTTTGCCAAAAAAAACCTGTGTGGGAAATCACGCACACATATATTAAAGTCAAATTATGTATTTTAATGGGCACACTTATTTTATGTCAATTTTAATATAGATGTATGTAGTTGGTTCAATCAAAAGTAGATACAATATAAAAAGACTGTTTTGTGAAGACTTTTAATCCATAAAAAAGCTTATGCCAAACACACACCTTACTCTTCACTCTCTTAAACCTGAATTTTACTAAGACACAGTGGTACTTAATATGCATGTGAAAAATGGCTATTTACAGTTAGAGGCACCACAAGCAATTGTTAAATCTAAAGCTATACATGTTTTAACTGAAGGAAATTAAACCTGGGTAACTAACAGATCCTGTAATAGCCGATAAATGGATTCTGTGCTGAATTGTCACTCTTTCACAAACTGGCTTCTCACAGAGCTACTTCTCACTCCTAGCAGTTGATGCTCCTGTTTTCTCATCAGCCTCACAGTCAATTAATTAACATAACTTCACTCTACCGGAAGCTAAATGTAAATATATTGATTCTAATTAATACAGGAATGAAAACAAATTAGACAACTAAGAGTCAATAAAAGGCAAATCATCTCACAGACTTTCTTTTATTCTTCTGAGTAACAGAATGAATAAATGAAAGGCAATATCCTGACAAGATTTAGGTAGTCTTTAGCCGTGTAAATTTTTTAAAGCTACACTTTCAAGAAGTACCCCAGCTAACTTGTTGCCTTATTTCCATTTTGACCGCTTGCCCAGATTTTGGGATGACCTCTGGCAGCACTGGCGCTGCCAAGAGAACCAGGGCTGCCAGCTTCCCTGAGCTTTCCCCCCGCAGACCCCCACTGCCGGGCCGGCACCAGGCCGGGCTCCCCGTGCTGCGGCAGCTGCCCCGGCCACGGCGGGGGCCCGGGGCTGGCAGCCGGGGGTGGGGGAGCGGCTCCGGGCGAGGCCGCGCTGGGCAGAGCGCAGCACGTGGAAGGCGGCGCGGGAGCGGCCGCACACGTGGGCAGCCCCGGGAGGCGAGGACGGGCAG
>VXAC01004222.1:1722560-1832033 GCA_013399225.1 Rhipidura dahli
CGATCCCGGCCGCCCGCGGGTCGGGGCCGCTCGGCGCTCCTCCCACCGGCGGGGGCGGGCGGCCGGTCGCCTTGGAGCCAGGAGCCCGCAGATGGCTGCGTCCTGCCTCTGAGCGACCTTAGGTGACTCGGAGATAAGCCGCAGAGAAGGACCATTTCTTTCTCGAGGTTGTACACACACACAAGGCCTGGAAAGATGGGGAAGGTGCGAGGGTTCGAGTGTTGCCTGGGTTGATGTTTCATGAGAGAAATGGCAGGCTCTGTGAAAAGTGGTGATCCATGGTAAAATGGGCAAATTGTCAAAAGTGACTGTTACCCTATAAAGGCTGAATAACTCCAGTCTTCCTAAGGTCTGAAAACAAAATATGTTTCATCCCAAATATCACAATAATTGCTCCAAGGCAAACAATCTCTTTCAGACATTTGTATTGACCAAGGGATGTGAGTACTATCAATACATTTGGCTGGGGCTCCTCAAGGTGTAGGATTCCCAAGCAGGTGAATGGTTCAGCAAGGCCACATCTTATACTCAATGGCATGATGGAGGCAAGGTACATGTGGCAAAAATACAAGGGGCAGAAGAGCGCTGGGGTCTGACTCTTGCAAACTTACAGTCCCTCTGGGAATGCTGCTGATCAAAATGAGCCTCTTTATTTCTTAGACTCCTCTAATCCATCCCAGAAACCTCTACATTCATTCTTTGATTCATTGTGTCCTCCAAAGGCTTCCTCGTCTAAGTCATGTCTGTATGTTTGGACTTGAGCTTCATCAAGCTGGTTTTCATCTCTCCCTCAGTATGTTCTCAATATTAGATGTGTCAGAGGGCAGTTGTAATTGCCAGTTTGAAGGAAAAGATAAAGTAGCATTGATATTAATAACTGCAGTTCATATACTGCACTATAATCGTTCCCACACATCTGCACAGATGTTGGGTAGGAGAGGTGATCGGCATAGAGTGCTGTTACACATTGCATCTGGGAACCCTTAACAGAAGGAAAAGCCATCTGCTACCATCTGGGAACAGTTAGTGAGAAATCAGTGGAACCACACTAAGGCATTTCTCTCTCTGAGCCAGGTCATGTAGCTGTGTCAAGGATTTCACATGCTCCATGGTGTCAGAGGCCACCAAAGCTTTGAGTCATCTGTAATTCACGAGGCATTTGGCCACGGTCACTGGCTGAGATATTTTTATCATTACGCTTAGCACAGATGAGGTGCAGTGTTGTAGGAGAAGTGGTCTCCCGCCAGCAATGGGCACTTGCCACCCAGAAACCCAACCATACATTAAAAGCATTACATTAAAAGCAATGGGGCCAACAGGGCAAGGGAGACTATTCTGCCCTTCTACTTTGCCCTTGTGAGACCCCACCTGCAGTGCTGCATCCAGCTCTGAGGGTCCCCAGCACAGGAAGGATGACAACCTGTTAGAGTGAGTCCAGAGGAGGGACACCAAGATCGTGTAAGGGATGGAGGGATGATTAAAGGACCTCTTCTATGAGGAAAGGGTGAGAGAGCTGAGATTGTTCAACCTGGAGAAGAGAAGGCTCTGGGGGAGAACTTAATGCAGCCTTTCAGTACATCAGGGGGCCTACAAGAGAGACAGGGACAAACTTTTTAGTAGGGCCTGTTGTGATACAACATGGGGTAATGGTTTTAAACAGAGGAATGATCAATTTGGATTAGATAAAAGAAAGAAGGTTGTTACAAAGAGAGTGATAAAACACTGCAACAGGCTGCCCCAAGAGGTGGCAGATGCATAATCCCTGTAAACATTCAAGGCCAGGTTGGACAGGCGTGTGCACTACCTGATCTAGTTGAAGACGTCCCTGCTCATTGCAGGGGGGTTGCACTAGAAAACCTTTAAAAGTCCCTCCCAACCCAAAATATACTATGATCTCAGTGAGTCAGTTGCTAGCCAAGTGAGTACAGTCTAGAGGAGATTTCTTTAGCAGACATCAGAGTAAAGTGTGTGTTGTTGGTGTGTGTCCCCCGCAAGAGCTGTTGGCAGCTTCCTCTCAGGAAGAAGCAGTGATTCATTCTTCCAGGAGTAGACTTACTCAGTCCTTGCAGGTTTTTTTTACTGGTGAAGTTGGAATAGTCTAGATTCTAGATGAGTAACTCTTTTTACACTAGTTGTTTGGAAGTCCCTCTGTGCAAGGTACTTCAGAGATACAAAGAAAGAGGCATCTCTGTGATAATTTGGAGATGTGAGCTGAACAAGAGAGAAATCAAGTGATTTTCTCAGTGTCAGTAGGAGATTCTGGAAAATATGTGAGCTGAATTAATATCTCCCAAGCACTGCAGTAGCATAATTACTTTCATATTAATTTATAGTCATTGACAGATTGTAAAAAACAAGCATAGTGTGGCTTCTGTCAAGAATTTACTGAGTGATTTCATGTTCAAATTAATATATTAAATGATACACTTAATTTATATACAAATAACCTCTTACAAAGTCCGGCTTACTTTATAAAGTCCTCAAAAATCTGTTTTCAAGCACTAAAATCATCCCTGTGATTCTCTAATGCTTTGTGAACTTGTAATTTAGGAATATTTCCTATCACCAAAATACCTCATCTTTTGACACATCCAATAGTTTATGTAGTAAATACCTGTAAAGCAGTACATTGAAAATACTCACTATAACTGAATAATTGCCTGTAATTTTTTTAATGCAGCTACTTATTTTTCCACACATACAGCTTTGGCTACCCAATAAAGTAGTTTGAGTATTATTAATAGATAAATGTGGTGTGAGTGCTAAAATCCTGAAGCAAATGGCTTCAAGTACAGGTCTCCCCTCCACCAAGTACATCATACTTGCTGGAGTATGACCCTCCAGCCTAATTAAACTCAAAGATCAGCCTGTTACAAAATCTTTGGTTTTACTTTTTCTTCCCTCCCTGACTAAATAAGCAATCATTGATAAATGCATAGAAATGCATATAGCATTCTAAAACTGGTACTCTGATGGAATACACAATAAGCAAATTTATTTCATAATTATTCCAGCCTTTCAAATTGCATTCACGAAAGAATAAACTGCAAAATGAAGATTATTTATAGTTCTTGCAGACTGTGTTAAAATGGGCAAATACGTACATATACAGACTAGGATTTTTTCTTTTTGTTTTTCTTGCTTTTCGCCCTTAAATCTCTATTTGACACTGTGAAGAAAACAGAGGCTCAAATATGCTAATTCCACTGGAAAGTGAGTGCTTTGGCTCAGTGCATGACTGCATTGTCTAAGGATATTAAAAGCCATTTTGCTTTGTACAGAAATAATCACATGTGGGGTTTTCATTGGACTGAATTGCAGCTTCAGAATATGGTGCAGTACTGATGGGATCCATCTGACAGGCAATTGAAACACATATCTCATCAGCTTTTCAGAACAGCTATCAAGAAGCTCCCAACATGCAAGCATTCTTGGAAAGGATGCTTTCACTGCTTGCTGTGAATTAGAGCAGCCACTCAGCTTTCCCTGTGCTGTGTGACACACAGGGTGCATCATGTGCTGTTCCCATGTCACGTCCATGAGAGACACACGAGACAGGAGAAATAAATCTGTTTTTTCACCATCAGGTTTATTGTTACCCATGTGCACCAAGTCTTTTTCTGCATAAAATTGAATAAAGAGATCCCAGATTCAACTCATATTGAGCAGTTATTAACTCTGTGCAGATTTCTCTAAGTTGAATTAAAATGCAATGTTAAACAATGAAAGAACCACATGTTCTTGTCTGAGGATGTTTTAAAAAGAAAATTTTTCACACAGAGCTGACATGACAGAAACTGAAAATAAAGTCATGCATTTAGTTGTCACTACCTTTCAGATATGCTGATCTCTGAAGAAATGGTTAAGAACCAAGCAAGAATAAGCAGATTTTTGGCTGTGTATCTTAGGTCTGCTTAAAACTTGCTTCAGAGGTAACTATTTAGAGTAGTATTTAGGACCTCAGGATGTGAGGAGGCATAGAAGAGAGTGCCTGTGACTTCTGATAACAGTAGCAGTCATGGCTTCTTCACGGCGAGGTGCGGCCCAAAGTGTCAGCCAGGAGCTGGTCACTACTGCAGGATATCAGGCTTGTTGCTAAATTCCTGCCCTCTGTTTTGATACAGATGTGTGTCCTGGTATTAATGCAATTTCATGTAAATGCATGTTTATCAGAGTTACCACCAAAAGGTATTGAAATAAGAATTACGATGACTGCAGTCTTTATTATGTAGAAAATGCTTTTGGTCTGCACCTAATGTGGGTAGGATGGAGTGCAAGGTGAACTGCATCTGCATGGACTTAAAGACAAGAGTGCAACCAGCAAATAGGAAGGCCCACGGTAGATTTCACCATTGAAAATCTGGGATATGAGGATTTCCAGCTAGACTTTGGATGGAGTCCTGGGGAGGACACTCACAATCTACCAATGCTAAGAACTTTGTTGTGAAGAGAAACCAAACCAGTTTCCAAACATGTGTTTGAACATTCACAGGTATGTAAATTTTCAGGCTCTTCTGTTAGAAAAAGTGTAGCCTTGCTTTAGGAAATTTGGCAAGATACACATATACAGTAGTGATTTCAGAGGACTGTAAATATTTATTACCTTCACACAATCCAATTCTCTCCATATAACTTGATATTTATATTGTGGTGATGAAAAGATGACTTTCCTCATCTGGCCATTCTCTTTGCCTTTAACATCAAAGACTACTGAAAATTAAATGTTTCATTACGTACATCAATATTTCCCAGTAATGTTGAAACAATGACATTAATATTTCCCTTCAGACTGTCTTTGGTTTTTAACTGACTGTGTGTTCCATGTAAAAAGACAGTGAAACTGCTTATCTGTATTATGGCAGCACCTTTGTGGCTCTGCTCAGGGACTGGGGAAAGTTGCTGCAGCAACAGCTCAAGTTATGTAATGCTTCAGTGAAGGATGAATAAGCTGGTTTGCAGGGGGCTGCAATCCCAAGCTTTCCTTTTTCAGTTTCTGTCTCTGCTTGTGAAGTGAAATATATTTTATAATAGGTTTTTAAATCCTCTGTGGAGAGTAATTTAGATTTAATGTGCTAAATAGTAATAATAACAATATGGAAAGAGAATAATTCTAGGTATTTCTTAATACCACATTTTACTTGGCATGTTTGAATTGGCATTAAAAACTGGATTTTATTTATTTTACAGAATCAAAAATGTTGCTGATGCATTGCAAAGTGTAGCAAGACTTATCGGTGTTCACATAACCTAAACAGCATGAATTACCACACTGAGCAGTAAATCATTAACAAACATCTTGGATTAACAAACTTTTTGTTAAATATTCAGAGTTTACCTGTTCTGGTCTCTGGCTTCTCTTTGCAGTACCTCCAAAGCCTAGTTCTGACAACAGAGGTTTAGGAGCATTTTGGATTTGAACATTCAGGACTGAGCAGAGTGGAAGGAAAGCATCCATAAATGAACTCAACATTGCGTCCAGGTATAAGTGATGGGGAAGCAAAGTGTGATTTAGGAGACTTGGCTTTTAATCCTGCCTGTCCTGGCTATCAAACCTGGATACATTTTCAGGAGAGAATCTGTAGAGATATTTATGCCCAATGAAACACTTATATCCTTTTCCAAGCATTCAGCTGTCCCAGGATTTGAATGATCCTTTTTATGTATTGACAGTTTCCTATCAAAGTCCCATCTATTTCTGCATTGAGAATCTGGCTCCTTTCCTGACTGAATCTTAAACAAATAGTCTTTCTCTGCACATAAAGAGTCTGACCCTCAGGCAGAATATCAGTTTATGATTTTTAAATGCCATTTTTATTTCCTCTATTTCCTAGAAGAGTGAGCACTGTAGACACACTATCTTGCTGTAAATGATCTTTGCTTGACAGCTGGTATGGCTTTTTTCTTTACATCTGCTCATATTTTGCACTCTGGGGTTAGTGATAAATCACTGCATTTGCTTTTCCAGGTGATTTTATAGCCAAACTCCGTTTGAGGTGTGACAGTGCGTACTGATTGCAAAAATTATTTTGTAGTCGTTTGCTGATTCTGCTCTTTTCCCTTTTTAAATTTTCTTTTTCAGAAATAGCCTTCAGAACACAAGTGTCTTAATGTGTTGTTATCAATTTCAGTAGTGATGATCACACTTGTTAAGAGAAAACACTGAGAACTAATTTTGCACTGAGCATCAGCCAACATGTAGGGTGCATTTACACTGCTATTTGTGAAGTCAGTATCCCAACTGTTTTCACTGACTTTTTCTTGACTCGCATTTTGGAGTGGCATCTGGGCATACAAGGTGGATCATTTTCAGATGAAACCAAACCAGGTATTTTTCAGAACCACTGATGTGCATTCTGCTGACAGGACCAGACTGCAACCAATCCAAAACAAAACCCTGTAAAATGTTTGTGGTGTGAACATTGGGGGACAACTGGTTTAGTCTCTGATTCTGCCCCCCACTGTCCACACTCCTTGCTAACACTGATGGACCATAGAGTGGCAGCCAAGGTGTTTGCAACTTTTAAGTTTCTCAGGACTCTTCTTAGAGAAATGCAGTCCAGTGATTGTTTCTGGAGCTGGATGCCTAGATTCTCATTTGTGTTGATTACTGTGTCAACTATGATGTCTTTCATCTTGTCCAGCCACACCTTGCTATTCACTTCCCTTTCCATGTGCTGTCATCATCGTACCCTCTCTCTCCTGTCCTTCAGCTTTGCTCAAGTGGATTGACTCTAATGACTGGGGGCATTTGGTGGTTATGGTGGAAGTAAAGAATCAAAAGTGGTAACAACATCCAAGCTGAAAGATTTGCATTGGGTATTCAATCTCACAGATAAAGTGGTCAAAGCCCTTCTGAGAATGGACCTCTGTACAGGATCAGTTGAGCATTACAAGATTCAGTCTGGTGTTATCGAGGGTTCAGCTGATCAGATTATCAGGCCAGTAGACAGTCACTTCTTATTTTAAAGAGAAGTCAGCTTCTCCAGATGGTGAAAGGCTGACTCTGAAATACATCCACCACCTCTTCTACCGCTATTGGATGTTGAGTTTGCAGACAACTATTGTAGTGATTTGTTACAACTGTTATACTAACCACCAGTCTCCATGTCTCATCTTCCAGTTTCCTAAAAAGTGCAGGAAGTGATTGTGATTCTGCTTTTCCTGGGGTTTGGGGGGCTTGGTTGGTTGGTTGGTTTTTGTTGCACCACACTATGCAGTGACTTAGCTGGTTGAAAAGGAGCATTTGAAGTCATGTTGTCCTGGCAGGTGCATAAAGGCGTCATCCTGCTGCTGGGCAAAACTACACAAACAAGCCTTTCCCTCAAATTAAACAAACAAACATAATTATCAAATGATACCTAAATACTGTAGCCTTTTAAAATTATTTGTGAATGGAATAGATCTGTTAAATGGAAATGAGTGAAAATAGGCACCATCCCAGCAGACCTACCTTCCTGCAAATATATTGTTGCTTGCCTGGTCAAAGACTAAAGTAATAGTTCAAATTCTCCAAGGGAATCACAGTATTTCTACAATTTCAGGGATTTCTCCATTACAGATATTCTAGTCCTGACTTGGAAAAAAATCAGATGAAAACCTTCCTGGACCAGACAGATGGGTGCATGTAGCAAAATGAGGGATGTGAGCTTCCTGAAACCCAATGGAGTTTTGCCAGTCTGTGGGTTTGGCTGGTGTGAGGAAGATGGGAAGCTGAAACAGGGAAACAGCCCCTTCTGATGCAGGCAATGCTTTGTTCTTACTCCACTGCACAAATACGTTGTTGTAAGTCACAAACACACGATTTATTTGTGTGCACGCACAGGGCACACATATGTATGCAGACACTGCTCTATATATAGAGAAATGTATTGTAAAAGACATGTAATCTGTGTGTGGATGCGGATGAAAAACTCAACATAAACTGGCAATGTGTGTTTGCAGCCCAGAAAGCCAATCAAATCCTGGGCTACACGAAAAGCAGCATGGCTCCAGCAGGTCAAGGGAGGTGAATTTTTCCCTCTGCTCTGCTCTTGTGAGACCACACCTGGAGAACTTCATGCAGTTCTGGTGTCCCCAACATAAGGAGTTGGAACTGTTGGAGCAAGTCCAGAGGAGCGCCACAGGTTAAGAGGACTGGAACACCTCCTCTACAGAGACAGACTGAGGGAGTTGGGGCTGTTCAGCCTGGAGAGGAGAAGGTTGTGTGGAGACCTCATAGCAACCTTCCAGTATCTGAAGGGGCCTACGTGGAAGCCAGAGAGGGACTCTTCATCAGGAACTGCAGTGATAGGACAAGGATAATGGGTACAAACTGAAACAGGGGCCATCTAGGTTAGATATTAGAAAGAAATTCTTTACTGTGAGGGTGGTGAGGAGCTGGAAGAGGTTGTTCAGCGAGGTTGTGGATGCCCCAACCCTGGAGCTGTTCAAAGCCAGGATGGATAAGACCTGGTAAATCTGGTCTAGTGGGAGGTGTCCTTGCCCATGGCAGTGCAGTTTGTGACTAGATTACCTTTAAAGCCCTTTCCAGCCCTTTCACACGGTTCGATGTATCCGCGCTCACCGCGGGCGCATCACCCCGGCGCACCCCGCACACGCGGCACGGCCCGGAGGGCGCTGTCCCTTTAAGGGCCGCCTCCGCGCCTTACCACGTGCTGGGGGCGGGGCGGCGGCGCCGCGCAGCCAATGGGGACCGCCCGAGGGGCGCGGCGCCACTGCGGCCCCGTCCCCATCTCCCGTCTGCCGGCGGCGTGGGGAGCGCTGCCCTGCCCGGTGCGCCCTGCCCGGTACGCCCTGTCCGGTGCGCCCTGTCCGGTGCCCGGCCGGTGTCAGTGCCGCCGGCCGGGAGCGCTCGGCCCCTCGGTNAGCCCCCGCGGGGTCCCCCGCCGCAGAGTTTCCGGGGGAGCGGCCGGGGGGAAGGGGGTGCGGCGGGAGCACGGCCGCGCCGGGGTGGCTCTTCTCCCGCCTTTCCCTCTCGTTGGAGCTCTCAGCCATTTTCTCCGTGAGTTGGCCGTAGCACGCCCGGGAGCCTGGCGCGCTCGCCCCTCGGCAGCGGTGGGGGAGAGCCGCCGGGCCCCCTGTCTGGCGTTTGTGTGCAATTGCTGTGATAACTCGTGCCCGGCTCTCATCAGCACAGGAAAATTAAGAAACGGCTTAATTGTTGTGACCTAAATACACGTGCGCAGTCTGGTGACCTGCTAAGCATTAGGCACCTTTCACTGCCCCCTGCTTTAGATACCGCACATACTGAAAAGGTGAGGTTCAGTAGCTGCCGCTGCTTCAGGGTTTTTGTGTATAACCTTTATGTAATACTGAATTTCTGTGAAGTACTGAATTTTTGGTGTTTTCTGAAGCTTCGGGGACAGCGTTTTGCTCAGGCTGATGCTTTGGAGCTTTGTTCGTATGACATCTGTGCTGCTCACAAGACCGAGCAGCCCGGTGAGCACAGTGACAATCACATGCATGCCCGGTAACCTCTGTGCCTGTTTTGCTGTGCGCCATGAGTTGACTGGTCTTGTGATCAGATGGTACACAGAGTTGAATTGGAATCTGGGCTCTCACTGCTGAAACTACTAAGGATGGTGAGGGAGAGCGGTGGATAATACATTGATCCACAAAATGCCATAGTGCCAAGTATGAAAGATCACAGTCGTGGAGACATTATAGTTTCAAAGATGGCCTGTGTGGGCCGTGGCCATTTGTGTGGCTGAAGTTGCAAGACCGTGGAGACAGGTGGTGTCAGAAAATGACAATATATTTGGGTTACAAGGTAATTCCTTTGAAAGTGATTTGTCACAGTATTGGAGCTGCGCTCAGAGTACAAATCTGGTGAATTTTGTGAAGCTGTTGAGTCTATATGTTGTACTTGTAACTGCAGGTTACTTCTGTGTAACTGCTACTTACTTCTTGTAGCACTTGCCTTATGAGTTAAATATCTCCTTTAATATGGAAGAAAACAGATTTGTGGTGGTTTCTTTCTAAGATATTCCACACTTGGTTTTCAGTTTGAGTAACGTTTAAATGATGTGACACTTCAAAGAAAAACTGCTATAATGAAAATACTACTGTAGGTACTTTTCACTCTTTTTATCCCCTATTTTCCTTCATTCCCTTTCTATCTGACTTCTTTTCACAAACCTAAGGTTAATAAAATTGTTTGAAATATTTTATACGTGGGTGGGGTTTTTTTTTTTGCTTGTTAATATTAACATCTTCCTTATGACTTTTAAATATGCTATAATGCTTTTTCTTTCTTTCTAGTGATTTGTTCATGATCTGCAGGAGCATACTTACAGGGTCTTAGAATCTCTGCTGCAATGCTTTTAATAGACTTTCTGTTGAGCTGTAATCTCTTGAGTGGAGAGATTTGACCTGAGTAAAGCAGGAGACTTAATCCTTTGGTAGCTTCTGTATTAAGCATATATTGCTGGTCAGTGTTAGATGTAAAGTGGCAGAATAATTTTCTAATGACAAGACTCTCTCTCTAAGGACTTTTAGTTAGTTTTATTCTTTCCAGGTTTTGTTTACTGAGGTCCCTCCACATTCAGTATGTCTTGCAATGTTTAGCTTTGTTAAGGAGCCCTGTAAGACCAGTAACAATCTCTATCCTTGGACTTTCAGTTGTTATGAAAGCCTTGAAAGCTTAAGTGTATTCACACACCCTCCTTACCCTGAACAACAGAGGAATTACCAAAAAAACTATTTAGTAGATAATGCCTCATCAAATTAATGTAATTTTGCAACTTTCTTCAACTACGCTGTTGGGAAGCTTTGTGTTTTCTGGTCTTCGCAGGAACACCAGGAAAGTTCTGTTGCAGAGGGCCATCAACCAGGCTTGAGGTTTGCCTGTAACAAGTACTTTGTGTGCTGGTTCTGTTGCACTCTCTCGTTTGATGGGAGCTAAATCTTGGCCAGAGGTCCACACTGCTTTGTCTCTTTGGCTCTGAAGGAAACATCAAGCTTAAAGGTCCATGCTGCTTACCTGGATGAGCTGGCACAGCCTCAAAGAGCAAGAGACATGGTGCCTATACATGAATGTGGAGCCACAGGAAATGATTTCCTGGGTGCAGGAATATTAACATATTAATTTGGCTCAGGAGTGCTCTTTTAAAGGAAACCTCTAAATTGTCTCTACTAACTGCACTTTGGCTCACAAAGCCAAGTGGCTTTGGTACATAAACTGGATTCCTGTTGGAATGAATGAAATTAGAAAGTGTGTCCCAACCACTAATGGGTATTCAGTCCCTGGGACCATATTCCAGGTGGTCAAAAGTAAAACTCCAGAACATGGATAGTGTGGGTGTCAGGTCCTTAGCACCAATTAATGCACTCTGTGGAGCTAGTCTGGTTGGGCTGCACTACATGTTCTCATGAGCACAACCCTTACCTGCTCGGTGAGGAGAATGTAAACAGGAGGTATAGATGCTAATACAGAGTTATTAGGATAGTAGGACTTTCCATTGGCCCAGACCTCCCTAAGATAATGGAAATACAAAAGGTGGTGGAAAGGTAGTACTTAGAACTAAAGAGTAGCTTAATTCTTTTTTTACAAAAAGAGGACTTATAAACCAGATGGAGAGCAGGTGCGTATTAGTGAGATATTTCATTTTGTTCTAAGCAGTTTTGTACACAGACTTGAGCTTCTGGTTTTTTACTGCTGCTTCTTGCTTCCCTTAACTGAAAATATATATATCTGTGTGTATATGTGGAATACATATGTAAAGATGTATGTGTGCATATACACGTACCCCTTTCAACAGAGACACTTGAGTGGCTGTAATTCAATATATTTATCCTTAGACTCTGATGCTCTGGGAAAACCCTAATTACTTTGTGTGCAAGCAGTGTGTATTTATGTGGATAAATTCCCCTAAAACTGCTTATTTCCTTATCAAATGTTACTTCCCTTACAAGATTGCTTTAGCGTAGTTCATACAATTTTTTGGAGTGCTACCAGGGTCATGTGCCCAGCAGAATCATAGAACAGCTTGTGTTGGAACAGACCTTAGAGATCATCTAGTTCCAATGCCTGCTGCCTTGGGCAGAGATGTCTTCCTCTAGACCAGATTGATCAGACCCCCATCCAGCCTGCCCTTCAACATTTCCAGGGATGGGGCATCCACCACTTTTCTGGGCAAACTCTTCCAGTGTCTCACCACCCTCACAATAAAAAATTTTTCCTAATATCTAGTCTAAACCTATTCTCCTTGTTTGAAGCCATTCTCTGTTGTCCTGTCGCTACATGCTTTTTAAAATATTCACTCTCCATATTTCTTATAGGCTCCTTTCAGGTACTGGAAGGCAGTAATTAGGTCATCCTGAAGTCTTCTCTTTTCCAGGCTGAACAGTCTCAGTTCTCTTAGCCTTCCCTTACAGAAGAGATGCTTCATCCCTCTAATCCTGTGTCCCTCCTCTGGACTTGCTGCAACAGGTTCATATCCTTCCTGTGCTGGAAACCCTCAGAACAGGATGTGGGTGGGGTCTCACAAGCGTAGAGAAGAAGGGCAGAATAGTCTCCCTTGCCCTGCTGCCCATGCTGCTTTTGATGTAGTCCAGGACATGTTTGGCTTTCTGGGCTGACAGTGGCTGGGTCATGTGCAGCCTCTCACCCACCAGTACCCCCAAGTCCTTCTCAGCAGGGCTGCTCTGGATCTGTTCATCCCCCAGCCTGGGTTGATACCAGGGTTTGCTCTGACCTAGGTGCAGTACCTTGCACTTGGTCTTGTTAAACCTCATGAGATTTTCCATGGACCCACTTTCTGAACTTGTCCCGGTCTCTTGGGCTGGCATCCCATCCTTCAGATATGCAGACAAGCACAGCTTGGTGTGGTCTGCAAATTTGCTGAGGGTGCATTCAGTTCCACTGTTGATATTCCCCAATGGACACCACTTGTCACTGATGACCATGCAGACTCTGACCCATTGACCAGTGCCCTCTGGATGTGACCGTCCAACCAGTTCCTTACCCACTGACCAGTCCATTAAGTTTTTGGGATTCCACAGAGTGCAAGCACACAGTATCTCAGCACTAGAATGTCTCAAGTGCTAAGCGTATATTTGAGTAAGGTATTCTTGAGGGTGTTCTTAAAGAAACTGATAGGGGTTTCAGATAGTTTGATTTTACTTAAACTGATAACATTTTTTCTGTAGTTGTGTTTACCTGATTCTAGAAGAAATCTCACATCAGTGCTTTTCTGTACTTTTCAGCATAAAATCTGAGGTTATCCTTAAGGTGCGGGTTCAGAGTTCACCTTAATTTAAGTCTTTGGTAATTTGATTTGGTTTTGGGTTTTTTTTAAATGAAAATAAATGTCTTGGAGTTTTTGAATGACTGCTTTCACTGCTTAATGTGTAATTTCTGCATTGCAACCTGGGATGAAATTTCTTTGATATTGGTATGTTTAGTGAAGGACTGTTGTAAAGTAGGCAATAACCTTATTTTATGTGGTTTTTTTTAAAGAAAGGTTGTATTATTTCAGCTGTGTCTGAAACCTGCATATAGTCTATTTCTTCAGCTTTAAGTATCAGCTGCTCCTTCTGGTGTCTGTAATGGAACGGATGTCATGTTGTAGCTGCAGGATATCTATCTGGTAACAGTTTGTTAGCTTTGGTATATGAGATCATTTGTTTGGCAGCTGGTACTAGTGATTCCTTTGGTCATACTGCTGAAATGCTTGGTGAGATCCTACTTGCTAAGCATTATTTCACAGCATTTATTACCAGCCTGGCAATGTTCCACCTTCTGAAAAAGGAAAGAAAGCAGCAGTGAGCTTGGAGTCTGCTTGCATGTCAGTTTGTTTAAATGAAACACTCCTCGGAATATTCTTGTGACCTAATTGGGTTTTTCTTGAGCTTCTTACAGTTTCATAGAGATCCACACAGCAATAACACTACTGAGCACACATGTGCATCTTCATACGTGGAAATAGCTGTAAACATCTGGCTGTAAACCCTTCAAAAAGCATTTGGAAGAAAATCACTGTTTTATATGCTGTAAAAGGGCAATCCAGCTCAGGGCTGGATCTGAGCATGGGGGCAGGAAAGGTCAAAGAGCAAGTCTAAACCATACACCATTTCACTGACAGCTGAAGGTGAGCCTTAAGATGTAGTATTTCACCTCTGTGCTGGCATTAGTCTTTCATCAGTAAAATGAGCTAAAGAAGAAGTTCTGCAGAAAGAGATTTATTACTGTCTCACTTAAAAAAACAGCTTAGAGAGGAAGTGATTGAAATTATGGTCATTTGACATGGAAACCACACTTCCGGCCTGGGGCTTTTTTGAAGGAAAACAAACAAACCCAAGTCCTCTGGTTTTGAGCTTTGCAGGAACTAAGGCCATTCTTCTTTAGTTGTTTGGTTTCCCCCTCCCCTAAACACTGCTGTCACTGAACAACCTCTTGATTTCCTCTAGCTTTGCTCTGAGATTACCTTAGTCTCTCTTAAAGTTGCAAGAAGACACCCTGTTACGTGTTTTGGTTTGAGGTTTTTTTTGCCACAGATGACTAAAAATGTGTGGAAATGCACAAGCTACTGACGTTCTGAGAGATGGATGTACCTCGGTTATTTAATTTAATTCAATTCCATGAAAAGATGCATTATTGCCTGACAATTGAATGGCTTTTGCCTGTAGGTTATCTTATTTCTGATTTACAAGTAACTTATCCATGGAGTTCCATGCATTGATTCTTAAATTGGTGTGCAGTTTGATAGTAGGTGCTTGATTCCTTATTCTTAGGGCACTTATGCTGTTGACATGTCCAAAACTGGGTAAGTGAATACTGTGCCACGTACTATGCTCAGTGGAAAGGGATTTGGGGAATAGTAGCAGCAGAAAGCCTTGGAGGTACCTTTGCTTGTTGGTGCCACAACTTAAAGCAGGAAACACTGCAATTTAACACGGTAATGCTAATGCTGTAAGGGAATACCTGTTGACATAAATGGCTTGATGTGAATGAGCAAATAAAGCTGCTTGGGGCTGAAAAATGTGGACAAGCATTCATAAAAGCTGAATTTGTAGAGAGACATTTTTAAAACTGATGCAGAGCTTTGTTGCCAGTAGATGCTGGCTTCATGTAAACTTAGATAAACTTTGTAACTTTTTTTATGTGAACTAAGTTAAAATTGCAAAATAGCTTTATTAAAACTTAGGGGAAAGGAAGATGGAAGAGTTTTGACAAAAGTGTTTTAGTCCTTAGTCATCACACTTCCACATTGTGGGATGTAGGTTTTTCCAATGCGTGGCCTTTAGCTGTTGCTTTGGTCTGAACTGTAACAGCAGAGCAAATGCCCTCAGAGAGGCAATGTGACAAAGTAGCTGGGGTCAGGGGGGACAGAAAATGGAATAATTTTGCGCATATAAGTAATTCCTTGTTCTGACATTTCAGTATTATTGAAGCTGCTGAGGACTTGTTTTGCAAAGAAAATTCTTTGAATAGTAATACTCACTACCTGTACTACAAACCTTGGTGATGTACCTGTTCCTTTAAGAATTCCTTCTTACACTAGCAGTCATGTACTTTCATCATGTACTTTGTACCTTAGTGATGTTCATGGATAGCTTCTGAAGAGTAGATTCAGTTTTGGAGCCATGTGTTGTGTTTTGTATTTGTCAAGAGTTGCTTCTAAGTGCACCCTTGATTAAGAGCACACTGTTGTCTTGCATGCAGCTTAGATGAAATGTTGTAAGAAGAGTGTTCTTAGGCTGTCCTAATTGCCAGTATTTGCTATGTGAAGGTTTCCATGGGTACACTTCTTAGGCAAAAGATGAGGAATGCAATTCTGTAGGGTGGTGGTGAACAGGCTTGCTAGAGAGAATAAGTCAGAAAAGGAGGACTTTGAATTGGGTACTTGTGTGAAGACAGCAAATACCTGTCTGCACTTTTTCCCGTGTGCTTCCTGTGATAGTGTCAGATTACTGCTGATCTGACTAACAGGCATGGACACGGCAATTCACCTTTGCCTGTCATGAATCAGCTCATCTGTGTGTGCTCTGCTTATGCTGCTTCTTAATCTTTATGCTCAGGTTCTTCTCTGTTCTGCTCTCTCCCCGTCTCAACAGTGCCTTTCTCAAGTCTCTCCATTTGCCCTGTTTGTCTGGGTTTGTCACTTGAATACCTTAGTAATGTCATGCTTTCATATGCAAGGCTGCGAGCACAAGACCAGCTACTTTGCAGGCTACAAGGGAAAGTGTTCTCAGGCACTGAGAGGGCGAGCTTAGGAGTTCTGGCAACAGTGCCCATGTCTCCCCCATGTCGAGTAGGGCAAGGACAGGTGTGTTTGCCTGACCAGCAGCTGAAACGTCTTTGGTCAGTCAGCACATTTCTGGGTATTGGTGAGATTCTTCGAATAGTACTGATAAATGGGCATGAGAGCTTTACATCACACTTGCTGCTGAGTTAAAACTGAGTCATGATTTTGCTTCCATGGACTGTGCTGAAGTGAAACTTGAGCTGTGTGTGATGTAATTACTGAATCAGTATGGAGCTTTCTCTGCAGGATGCTCTCACTTCAGTGTAATACAGCTCAACTTTTCTCCTCGGAGGTGCTCAGTCAAGTTTTAGATGTGCTAATGAAATCAACTGTATTAAGTAAACAATCTGACAATATTTATTTATTTTTCTAATAGAGGTGCTAGCAGTCTGCATTTGGTATTAGCACTTTCAAAATAGAAATCTGACCACAGTAGGACTTATTTTTTTATAGTGGAAATGGGAAGTTTCTTGTAATAACAACTCTTAGCTTTTGTTTTCATTGAGTTTACTGACTTTCATGAAAGAAAACAGAGGCTTAAATGAACTCAATGCTCTGACTTTCTGTGCAGGGTATTTGCACTGAATTCTGAACCTGAATGTTATCCAACACCTGAAATTGGTCAGCTCTCGGGGTTAGGTTTGTTAATGCACAGCTCCAGGAGTAGAGAAAATCTGAGCAGACTACATTAGATAAAGTTTTTCAAGGAAACCCCAGAGAGAAGGCTCTATAAACTGTTGAATACATAGTTCCGAGCAAGTTATTCTTAAATTATTATTTCACTGAATGTGAATAATTTTATAGAATGTAATAGAATGTTGCAATGTTAAAGCCCTTGGTGGTCTGGAAAAGATGATTATTGAAACTTTTTAAAATCTGCAATTCACAGAAATTAGTTTATGTTCAGACAAATTTTTGTTGTATCTTCTGTTTTTCAGTGGGAGCACATGAGTTTGTCCAGCTATTGCTGAACAGTTGAGTGCTTGTGTCTGTCATATTTCCTTGCCTTACTTTTCACATTCCCCCAGAATGGCCTTTTAAAATCTTGACATTTAACACTCTGCTCTCTAACTTGCAGTCTAAAATGGGTTGTACTTTTTAGGACAAATCCTACTGTGGGAAAGGTCATGGGCCTTTTGTTTCTGAAGTGTCCCAGCTTGTTTAACAGGACTGAGTTAAACAACCTAAAGGTGGGCAGAGACCTATGAGGCTGCAGTGAAGGAAGGTGCAGGTGCAAGGGAGAAGAAATTTGGTGCAGAAACTGCTTTCTCAGCTGTGTAGCAGCAGGGTTAGTCCATGCATGTGAAGGTTCTGGTCCCAGCTCTTCTTACAGTGGTCTCTGTTAAGCTGTCACACCGTGCAGGAATGGTTATGGAGGGCTAATCCTCAGCTTTGTTAAGAAGGCTGGAATTAAGAGCAGGGATTTGGTAGCCTCTTCAGTTCACTTAGCAGGCAACCATAGTGACACGCATCTGAGCTCTGCTTCTTCTTGGCTTTTAGCCTGGAGGAAGGTTGCTCTCATGTATTAGCCACTTGAAACAGCTTCAGGAGTGCAACCTCTGCCCTCCTAACTGTCAAAAGCATTTCTAGATCACATCGAGTTAAAGAGTTGGGAAAATTAACCCTCTCTCCTTATGAAGGTATTTATAAGATTTGGCTGTGTATATAAATCATGCTTACAGAACACTAAAATTATTTCAGATACAATTCCAAGTTTGGGAGTGAGTAATACCTGATGACTTTGGTACTTGGGAGATGTGGGGATATATGTCAGTCACACCCTGTCGACTAGATCATATTACAGTTGAGTTCAAAAAATTCAGATACTAAATTTTTCCTGTTCAAAAGTTCCTATAAGCAGTCTTACAGACAAGGATATATTTGGGAATGCTTTTGAATGGAAGTAGGGAAATAACGTGTATTTGAAAACAGCTGTTCCAGTTTGTCACTTTATGGTAGCACTTGGTGGAAATGCTATAAAATGCTTATGTGTAGCTGTACTGGATAAAGAATGCAGGGATAGGTATGCAAAGAAGACGAAAATGCAAACAACAGTGTATTTTGTAGTGAATGTCGTTTTTTTGAAACAATCAATTAACTCAATGAACCCATGTGCACACTGATAATGCATCTGTCCAATTTCTTCGTTTATAAGCAAAACACATCTGTGTGGAGTACCAAAGATGACTGGAACCTCTGAATTAAACTTTGTTTACTTCTTAAAGAAATAGCTCTTTAGCGTATAATGTAATGTATAATGTAATGTCATAATGTATTTGTATTGAAATATGTTGGCATGTGAACTAGAAATTTGATTGAAATTCAGTTTGGTTTAGGCATTTTGTTTGCATTACTGAAGTAGTAAAAGTTGACTGTAGTTTTCATTAGAGTTGTATCCTTGGGCCCTGTTTTGACAGAAAGTGAAAAGAGAGTTTGTATTTAAATTGTATTTAAACAAAGTTGTCCTTAATCTGTAGCTGTTAGGATGGCTCCTAGTGAGTCTGTGCTGGTAGACTTCATCTCAGGAGTAAATCAGGTCTGTTATAAAGGATTTTCTTGAACACTGTTCTTCTGGGGAACGCTAAAGGATCTTGACCAATTTTTACCTTCTTATGAGGAGAAAGGTTTCTAATTTGTCTAAATAATTACTACATAAGCTTACTGACTGAAATTTGTTTTCATTTATCAATGTGCAAAACATTTTCTTATTTCAGGACAAGGATGCAATTGGATTCTGTATGATTTTTAGTTTTTTGCCCAAATACTTCAGGATTGATGGACTGATACTTGGCAGCCCAGTGTTACCACGTTACTGGGTACGGTCAGCTGTAATTACGTACAAACCTGACTGGATAAACTTCTAAGTCTACCATAATACCAGTGTTTTTGAGAAAATGTTTGGGATCCTATGTGAGTAGTTTAGAGTGGTTGGCCTGCTTTAAGGAGGGGAGACTGTTTCATAACGTAATGACTATTTATACATTCAAAGTCCTGCGCAATTGGTGGTAAACAGAACGTAAGTCTTTAGCATAGTGGCTTAAAGCAAGGTTAGGTTTTGCCCATGCCAGTCAGCTGCAGGATTGTGGTTTGTTTGGTTGGTTTTGTGTGAAGTGTTTTTCATTGAGAAGGTGTATGGTATGAGTGATTTAATTACCGTGGTCTTCCGCACATGGTCCCAAGATGTGGTTCCTCCTTCCATTTTCAGTGACACTTGAAAGCAAATATGTCTAAGCCTTCAAGATTCAGTTTGAGTTACTAGAAAGCTACTTTCCATGCTGTCCACGAGAGAGGGTTAAGGAAAGTGTTTTGGATGGAATAGACAAATTATCATAACAACAACAAGAGGAGCAAAACATATTTTTGGCTATAACTGGTGAAAAATGCCGGAGCTGACGTTATATCCGTCCACATTATCATTTCATTCAATCTAAGTCAGGATTTCCTGGCATTCATCTAGACCGAGGCAATGGACTTTGCTGTTCATGCTATAGCAACTTTTGGGTGATCAAGCATGGCTTCTTGGGGATGTGTTCTTTCCCACATTCTTGCCAGTTGGGTAAATCAGAACATTCTCATGAA
The DNA here is from genome assembly GCA_013399225.1 of Rhipidura dahli. NCBI lineage: Eukaryota > Metazoa > Chordata > Aves > Passeriformes > Rhipiduridae > Rhipidura > Rhipidura dahli. The sequence goes on from VXAC01004222.1 coordinate 1,742,387, forward strand.
TGTTCAGCTTATTTTTTTCCCTTACCTTCCTGATTATTGCAGACTAACATTTCAGTTGCAATCTCTGTTTTAGAAGGATCAAAACACATCTTGTTCTCACAACAGTTTAACATAACCATTTACAGAGGTCTCACCAATATTATGTTAGCTGGTCAAAAAAAGCTGGGCTGCTTCAGCTCTCAGCATTGTTAGAGAGCCACATCTGACATCTTTTCATGTATTAGGAATTTAGTGCTTTTGGGTTAGATGAAACTGACCCCTTCTGAAGCAGTTTCCTTTGGAAGGGGGACATGGGGTCCCTGGATAGCAGTTGCCTCTAGCCCTCCTTGAGAGTGTTCTTTTGTACAGTGGGAGTGCATGTTCAGAACTACAACAAGAAATGGGGATTTGCAATCTTTTTGTGCCCCTGGAGAGAGTACCCTAAACTTCTGTCTGTAAAGCTTGAAAAAGTGCCACATCCTCTGGAGTTCACAAAGCCCTCTTGTGAATGTAGCCTTTTCATAGTAGAAGTGGAGGAAATTTGTAAAGAAATTGTTGCTGTTAAAAATGCGGGTGTTTTTAGCTACTTTGTGTGAAGGTGTTTATGTGTTATAGCAGAAAGAATATTTTTCATTTAGCTAGGAAATATTGGGGGGGAATGTTAAACACCAGGTATTGTTCATATCTCTGTGTATTTACTAATGTCTAATAAATAACATTTTTTCTTAAATTTTTTTTCTTATTCTAAAATTACTCCTTTGAACAGAGGTTTGAAAGCTGTATGCAGATTCATTTTTAAATAAAAAGAATAAAATATAGAATATAGGGCTTTATAGAAGAGGGAGAAGGAACAGGAAAGAGTAGGCAACCAAACCCATGCCTCAGGATACCAGCCCTAAGGTGTGGTGATGTCTGTCTTGGCCTGATCGCTTATGTAGGAGAGACAAAGGTCTGAGATCTGTTAGTACTTTAGTACAGCACTGCAACACAGTAAGAGCTGGTACAGCGTTATAAATACCAGATTCTGCCTCGCATTGTTGCTCAAAATTCTCCTTCAGCTGTACAATGTGTAGTTCTTCCTTGTGTTCAAGAGAAGGTGGGGAAAGGCAGAGGCAGGATAAAAGATTTCTCTTAATCTCATTTTCTGGCAGAGGCAGTTCCCAGACGTGCCTTGGCAGTGTCTGTATTTAGTAGCTGTGTTCCTGGCTGCTGGCCCAGTCACATGGCGCCGCTGGAACAAGTGACATGGGAATGATGCGTTAGCTGAGACCCAGCGCTGCGTGCCGGAGGAGGTGGGGTGGGGTGGCCTGGCCGGCCCAGCTGCCTGTGCCCGGCCGCGCAGCAGAGACGCCGGAGCCAGCGCCACGTGCTCCCGGATGGCTGCTGCCGTGTGGCTCGGGCTGTTTGGCTCCGGTGAAAGCTGGAAGTCGGCTATTGCAGGTGCCTTGAAAAAATAAACAGGGGAAGAAGCAGAGTCGAACCCTAAAGAGTGTTGAATTACAAGCAAATCTGTAGTTCTTTGAAATTATAAAGATAATCACTAGGAAACAACTTCTGCAAAATACTTGACTTCGGGTCAGCTGAGCTCTCCTGCCTGTTAGAAGCTACGGAGATGAGGGCAGAAAGTGGGATGGAAGAGGGAAAGTTGGTTAAGCATGGCTTTCTGTATGGAGGAAAGACCTTAGTCGTGGACCTAGGGTGCTAACCTTGTTGCAGACTTTGCCTTTCTTTGTTTAAAGACCTAGTTTAACAAAACCACACTTTTCTTAATGGTAAAACGATTAAATGCATGCGTTTTTTCATGCAATTACAAGTCTTTAGCTCTTTTCTTTGGTAATGAGGAATTCCACTTCTGGAACTAGCAACTGAGAGCACTGTCTCTGTGCTATTTGTGGTCCTAGTTCAAACACATTGTACTTGCTGGGTATTTTCTTTGATTAGGGTTTTGTTTTGTTGTGGGTTTTTTGTTTTTTTTTTTTTTATTTCTCCATTGTTACTGAGATACTGTATGAAAGCTGGCTCTCAAACTTCAGACTTGTCAGTAAGCCAGTGAACAGTGATTCCTGATAACTTGCAGAGGTTGGGTTGTGATGCACTGGTTTAATGGGCTGCTCTTTATGTTTGTGGAAGGCTGATGTGTGCAGTTTATGGTGACTCTAACTTGCGTAGATCTGCTTGTTAGCCTCTATCAGCAGGGTGTGTGCGTCTTGTCATTTTTTGTGCGTGCCTGTGATGATACTGCTTTGTAGCCACATAAAGGGTGGAAAAATGCTTCCAGCCTTACAAAAATCCAGTATATTGTCCTTTCCTAAGCAGGGAATGTGTGGCATTCTAACTTTTCAGTGAACAAATATATCCAGTATTGTTTTTCATTTCATAGAGGAACACACAAAATTATCCTAAAAAAAAGTGACCTTTCTGTACATTGATTTGATACCGAGAACTGTATTTTTCTCCACCTGAACTCTTTCTTCAGGAAAATCTCTCCAGAGAGAGAGCAGTGCTCCAAATAATACCTTCCTTCACTTGTTGCGTGACTAATCTGCAATGTATCCCGCCTAACTTGTGTGAAACTAGTAACTATGTATCATGCTTGAACAAGGTAGTTCATCTGAGGTTAATAGAGCTTTACCATATTAGGACTACGTTAAATCATTGTGGAAAAGGAATGTGGTATAGCATGAGCACGACTCTTCCGTATCTGAGGTTTTAGAAAGAGAAGGAACAATGTAGGGTGAATGATTCAAATTAGGAGGGAAGAAGGGAAGCTATGTCTTCCACATAAGCTATTCAGTGGACTAAAAGAGGAAAAATCATCGTTAAGCAAGCCAAAAGAGATTCCACTTCATCTTTAAACCTGTGTTTTGGCACTAATCCTGAATGGCTGCATCTAGGCATTTTTTGTGTATCAATTTTGGTAAATGTATGTTTTGCAAAAACAAATGCTCACTGAAACAGCAGGTATGATTCAAACTCTGTTTTCCTAAGCTTCTCTAGCTGCTTCTAAAAGCTGTTTGGAAAATAAAACCTTACAGGGGTCTCTGCAAATATTCTCTTAGATTTGAAAACAGTGCTTAAATTTTAGTGGACAGCTGTAACTTATACAGAAAATTATTCTCAACTACATCACATATATTTCTTTCCTCTTTTCCCCACCTCTCATTTTCTTGCTAAACCTTGAGTTGAAATCATTTAGGCAATTGTCTCACAGTGAAGATGAAGGACAGGAAATTACCTACAAACAGAGCAGGTGACATGCTGTCACATAGCCTAGAAAAAAGGGTGATTAAACTCTGCTTCACAGAGGATTATATCTGCAGAGCAGAACACTTTCTTCCATTTTCTGTATTATCTATTTTATGGACTCAGTGTGGATTTATGTATTATTTTGTTGTTGTTTAGAAACTGTTCTGTGGATTTTCTGTGTAAATTGTCCAGGTACTTCAGGATTTATATTATTCTACAGATGATTACATTTACAGATAAGTTAATGTTGTGAAGCACATCTGTTTAGTGAGCTTACAGGAGTTCCTTGTTCTAATGTCTGATGTGAATTTGATAGTTTGATGTATGTTCCAGAATTTTGGGTTGTTTTGGGAAAAGGTAGGACAGAAGTGAGGGCTATGGATTCCTGATCTTAGTCTAAGTGTATTATTTCTCTCATTTCATTCACACTTCAAAGATGTCCAGGAACAGTGGTGTTTAAAGTAGTCTTCCTCAGTGAGGTGGGAGCTACTATTGTCCTATCCTAGATCATTTGAACCACTTGAGAACGGGCCAAAGATTTCACTTGTTTGCCACACTTGGGAGGAGTGGTGACTGGGGTCCAGTGCTTGTCACTTCTCTGGTGGTTGAAGCAGAGCTGATTTTTTTTTATTGCTATATGTTTCCCTCAGCAACAGAGCAAGTTGTTCATCCTAACCTTGCTCTATTTTTTGCTTCACTTCTGTCTAGTGTTTAGAGGTTGGGGTTAACCGAGATTACAAAACCATTTTAAGGGTGCTGTGCTATTAAGCAGGTAGCACGTAGCACTAAGTTTTGAAATCATGCTGTGTTTTCTAACTCTACTGCTGTATTTCTGGTTGACTATTAACAAAGTTATTTTCCCTTTTTAACCTGGAAGGGAAATTGCAGTAGGGCTGTCATCTTATAAAATTTTACTGATGGGGAGAAAGCCCATTTGTAACTCATGTGAGATGTGAATTATGAGCTGATAAGTGTGGATAACTTTTTTTAAAGCAAAGGTGGGGGAGAGAACTTTGTTCTGCAGTAGAATTACCAGAGCCTAACAGAACATCCTGTGTGCAGCTTTGGTCACTGCAATACAAGAAGGAGGGCAACAAAGATAGGGAAGGGCCTTGGGGAGAAGCCATATGAGGAATGGCTGAGACCACTTGGTTTGTTGAGACTGAGAGGAGACCTCGTTGCAGTCTCATGAGGAGAAGAGAGGAGGCAGACACTGATCTCTTCTCTGTGGTGACTGATGACAGGACCCAAGGGAATGGTCTGAAGTTGTGCCAGGGGAGGTGTGGGTTGCATATTAGAAAAAAGTTGCTCACCTGCAGGGTGTTTGGGCACTGGAACAACTCCCCAGGGAAGTGGTCACAGCAGCAGCCTGGCAGAGCTCAAGAAGTGTTTGGACAACACTCTGGGGCACATGTGTGACTCTTGGGGGTGCTCCAGGAGTTGGACTTGATGATATTCTGTATTCTGCATTCTCATTCCTTTGTTCTGGTAACAGGAGTATTTTATTAGATATTTTTGTCACCAGTATTGCTATTGAATTATTTTAAGTGGTACATGACTATAAATTCTCATCAAGCAACTTGAAGTCTGCAGTAAACTTTTCCCCATTGTTTTCCTTCATATATTTTTTTAAAAAGCTTTTCAGAGTAGTCATGTCAAGTTCTTGTCCAAGTATAAGTAGTATTTGTCCTTAGAAATAAAAGCATTACAGTGCAGAATATCTAGTGTGTTTCTTGGTGTTGGTAGTTGGGTTTTTTAAACTGATAACCATATGGCAAAGATGACAGATTCTTACTTGCTTCTAAGCTATATGAGGTTGCTAGGGGTTGTCAGATGACACTTGCTCACATGAGAGCCATTAACAGGGTGTTGTAGCCAGTGTTAGAACAACCTTGCAACTAAGGGCGAGTCACTGCAAAAGCAACTCTGCTTTTTTTTTTTTTTTTTTTTAAAGAGGCCATATGGTTCAGTCTTGTGACTACATAATTGCCAGCTACCTAAATCACATACCAGGAAACAAACATAGCTAAAGTCAATATTAGCTGTTGTATCTGCTACAGCTTTGCACCAGGCTTGGTAGGAAAACCTCTGACAGCAGCAAGAGCAAGTCTACGATGGCTTCTGAAACCTGAAAGTCATGTCTGTTCTGTCTGGAATAATTGCAGGAGTACATTAGCTACAGCTGTCTTTTTGTATTAATGGCTTATAGAATATATGAAGATTACTTTGCCTTTTTTTCCCCCAACTGGAAATCCAGCGGACCATCTTCCTTTATAGGGAAGAAAGCTGATGGTAAATTACCATTGTTAATGGTTGATCGATAGCGAAGAAACCTGCTTGAGGCTGTTTCTCTTCAGCAGGTATTTAGTTTCTTTGAGAGAGCTGTACAAGAGGATTTGTACTTAAGAAAATGTGTGGGGGTACACCAAAAACTACAAATGGCACTGGGGGACAAGTAGAAAGAGCAAGAAACAACAACGATGTACCACTTGGAAATAATCTCTCTTGTACCAAATTGGATGAAAGAATTAGAAAGTCTTTGAGACACCAAAGTGTCAGCTCTGCGAACCAAGTGACTAGACTGCTGCAAAACAGGTATGCATGTAACTTTTTTGATGTGTATGATTTTTGACAAAGAAGGGGCGTTTTTATTTAACACTAGATTTATAATCATGTGCCTGAAAGACTATTTTGTAAATAATTGGAGTTCTGTTAGAAGCTTATTCTTTATGATGATGCTGACTGAAACTCCAGAAAATCTTTGCTCTCTGAACTGAACCTACATTCTTGACTCTGATATATAAGATTTATGTATATGCAAACTGAGGCATAAAGGGTAATTGCCTTTCTTTTCAATTAAGGTTAAATGATCTTACCTTCTCTTTCTAGTTTCCTAATTAGTTTCCCCTCTTTTACTTTTTTTGCCACCTCCTGTGTTAGTGGGTCAAGGAACAGACAGGAGAGAATGCTGTCAAGTGGGGGAAGAATGGAGAGGGGAACCCTCTGCTTTAATTGTAAATTACCTCTAGTTCAAGCATTAGATCAAAGTAATCTGAAGTGAGAATAGTGTTTATTTCACTTCTGTGTTGTCCTTTCCAGACGTGTGCCAGCATGTCTCCAATGTCTGACTCTTTACAGCTATGTATCTTTGTTGAAAATATGTTTTCAGGGAGGCTTTTTCAAAGTTCTAGCACCAAAGGGTGTTAGAGTTAGTATTCTACATTCAAGATTGCTAGTCTAAGAAGCAGGAAAATATAGGTAGATATATAGAGATGTTTCAGCCTGTTTAGTTCTCTAGCCTGTGGATGTTGCACTGAAGTGGTGAGTGGTTAGTCACTTTCAAAAACAGTGTAAGGTCAACTGAAGTAGGTTTTGAATATAACTGAAAAGGTCACTCTTCAGTTACTGTATGCATGCTGATAATTGTATAGGTGAAGCAAAAGCTTTCTTTGTAAAGGTTGGAGTTTGGAGATCTATATTAACTGAAAGTATTCATTCAGGGCAGAATGAGGATAAATTTTTGTGACTTATTTCCAGAAACAAGTAAGTCTTCTTTCCCCTAAGTAAGAGAGATCTCCTTGCCTCCATGTCTCATTACTGCAATTGAAGAAATGTTGGACAAGCCAAAGGGAAGTAGCTTATATGCAAATGTAGGAGAAAATAAAGCAGGCTTAAGCTTCTCAGGGGACAAAACATTTCAGGATATCTGTAAGCTATTCCAAACTTGTGGCTTTCTTTCAAAAAAAAAGAAAAAAAATCCTTAGCATTTTAGTTTACCTAGTACACCTGGTTCTACTGTCCTATGAACACAGACAGCTTGATTTGGTTTATTTATTTTGACTTGAAGATAGTGTTTATTAGTTCTAGCATTTCCATGTACAGTAAAGATACAATATGAAGGTGAGGCTAGGTAAAGCTGACGTGCTCAAACACACTGATGGTGTTGAAGGTGCCACTTCTTCCTGTGATTTCTGGCATCATGCTCTTGTCCTTTTTCCCCTTGTTCTGGCCTTGGCCTTTCAAGTCCTTTTGGAACTGGCTTCCCATAGGGAGTTAGTTAGCTCACTAAGCAGACAGAGAACTGACTTGGGAACAAGAAAACTCAATTAACATTCTAACTAGCCTCAATACTTATTTGGAATGTATCGGGAACATTTTCTTTGTGCCCTTTCCTAAAGTTATGTAGTTTCATGAACAAAGTGAGTTAGTGTAACTCATGCTGCCACCAAGAGGTGGAGGTTCCACTGCCTTCTACTTCTTCCTTTTTCCAGCTATGTTTCTGATCCACTTTCATGTGCTTGGACAGATTTCTGTTGCTGCAGAGAATTCAGTTTACAGAAGGGTCCAACAATTACCAGAGCACACACAAGTAACAGGGTCATGTAGTTACAAAAAGGGGTGAAAGGATATGTGGGGCTCTTACTTTTGTGGTTAAATAAGAAAACATATTCAGTCAGAATAGCCACATTTAACCTGAAATGTGAACATATACACAAGCCGTATTAATTAAATAAATTCAGCTAATTTTTAAGAATGTGCAGGACCTAGCATTGCTAAATAAGCAAGAAGCTGATATAGAGATAAGGAAGTAACATTTTGGGGTGATGCCTTGAGAGGCAGGGGTTTTGGTTTTTATGTATGTGAAAACAGAGCTGACAAATGAGTCTGTGTACCGTCTGTATTCTTCAACACTCTTTTTAGGAGATGATTGAATATTCCCACTGTCCCTGTTTTGGGGGATCTATGTTACATGACCTCGTTTAAACAATAAAGGGTGGAAGTACTGTAAGCAGTGCTCACCAGCTTTTATGACAGGCATAAACATCTCAGTCATCTGAGTAGTCTTGGGCCTGTTGCTGGATTCCATGTGGAAGTAATGGGACTACATGGATTTGTATGCCTGTGTAAATTGCCTATAGATATGCTTGATGTTATCAAATGAGGATCTCTTCTGCAATGGGTAGGACTGCTGCAGGAACTGCATCTGTAAGCAAGGGCATCATTAAAACATAAGTTTGTTATTTAGTTAGAACTATAAGAAGCATTATCTGAAATTACTTCCCTAAATTTGGTTTGCTAGTCACATAAAGCTCTGTATGATAGATTTTATGTAATTTCTTAGCTTGTTGCTCTCTGGTACTAGAGAATCTGTTTGTTGTTCTGACAGATTGCAGCAGTCTTTAGTTCTAGCATGTTGTGTGGAAAATGCTGGTAAAATGGCTTCTACTTTAGTGTAAAATCCATTTAATTTCTTATACAGAAGTCAGCACTGCATGACCAACATGAGGTTTGCTTTAGTGCATAGTGAGGGAGTTCATTTGTTCATAAGGAAACCTGAATTCACACAACCCAGCTTGCATGCAACCTTGCATCAGTGGGCAGGTGCAGGGCTAGATTGGCTCAGTCTGTGTCTGAAGTGAATCTTTCTCAGTTTAGACTTGCAGGCCTGTGGTCTGAAGTATGGATGATGCTGTGTCAGTCATGGAGGTAAATAAGGCTTTGCTCTGGCATAGAATTTAAGCTAAAGCTATAGAGATGTACCTTTTCTTTGTTGTTAAAGGAAGGAAAGACCCACAGCCTTTTAAAGAAAACAGCATGGTTACTTGAGGTTGTTTGTTGCTGAAAGTGTGAGAGTAGATAGATAGCTGTGTAACTGAAGAGATATTGGGATATCTGATGCTGAGGAGTGTCATTTAAGGGATTCATGTGGCAGGCTAGGTTGAAGTGTATTGATGGCTCTGACTTCTCTTGCATTATGAATAACTGGATTCTGTAACAGCATTGCACAGGCAGTGGGCTGAGAAACTAGTAACAGACTTCTTAAACAGATGGTGTGGTGGCAGCTCTCTGTGCACACGAGGTGTGTAGGATCTTTGTTGGGCATCTATCAACAATGGTATCAGGTCTGGTCTCATGCAGGTTAACGTAATGCTGTGAATGCCTTTGAAAGGGAAGACTTGAAAAGAAACCTCCTGGCACTCCCGGCATTTCTGGAGGCAACATGTCACATACGCATCAAGAAGTTTCCTCACTGTGGATGGCAAAACAGCCTTTAGCATCATTCCATGATGGGGGACCTTGCATATTATGTACATACAGCATACTTGTGTCATAGTATCTTACAGTGGAGATAGGTTTCTGGCTTATTCTGTCCCAAGATGTTTAAAAATAGAATAAAACCTTCCAGACTGAAGTCTTTGTGGTTTGAAAAGAATTTAGGCTTTTTTTTTTTTTTTGCTACATAGAGCACAAAGAAGTCATTAAGCTGGCTTTTAAAATTTTTTTAAATGCACAAGTCTGCAAGTGTGCTCCTAAAGCAGTTATCCTGAGTCTAGCAGGATTTGATCGTGTTTACCTCACTATTGATTTATGGATGTTGACAGAGCATGGAATAAAAGAAATAGCTTGATAAAGTCTAGTCTTTTTTCTGTATAGGGGTTTTATGCTCTTCTCTCAGTTCTCTACCTTTCATTTCTGTAAGGCACAGTTTGGGAAAATTCCTAAATGAAACCTCCTTTTGGGTGTAAGATCACTGTGGCCTTGACTGAAGTCTGTTATGCAGTTTGTTAAACCAACAACTATTAAAAACAGTTGTACTCTCACCCCCCAGGTGCAGTTCACCCAGGTCAGGGCTGGGGCAATGTGACTGGGCATCTGTGCTCTGTGGCACTGCTTTATGCAGTAGTAGGTTTTTTCCATTGATTTCAGTTTGTCAGCTACATAACCTGAAAAGTGTTTTCTGTAGCTGAAGCTGAGACCTAGCAGATATCTATGCTCTGATGTGCAGACTGACTCCCTTTGGAATTAGGAAATGAGGTTTCTTGTTGCCATGATGATCAGTTTGGCTCCTCAGCCCCTGTGGTAGTGCAGTGAGGCAAGTCGTGTGCTGTGTTGTATCTCTGGAGAACGGGCAGATTCTGGCTTAAGAGAACTGTTTTGCTTCAGGTTGAATTTCAATGGTATCTTGCTTTCATGTACTAAATTACTTTCATTGTGGTTGGAGGTCAAGTCTCAGTAATTGATGCCTGCTCTGTAAACCTCTGAAATGTCTCAGAAAAGGGGGAAAAGGAATGGAACAATATAAACCTTATCTATCAGTTGCAAGACTTAGACTTTGGGAAAATCTTAACTTACATTGTCAGGAATTAGGTATGTGTTGTTTAGAGAGGGACGTGAGAGGGTGTAAGCCTTGTGCCTTTGAAAGGCTGTAGTAGAGAGGATGGTAATCCATTGTTTCATTGCCACTGGCAGTATTGCATAAAATAGTACGCTTACCTTACAATAAGGATGATCCAGGCTGTGTACAGAGAAGAGAAAAAGAGTAGTTAAGGCCTGGAGCAGATTGCCGAGACGAAGTTTTGTGTTCTCTTTCTGGAGAATTTTGGAAAAAGATTGAATGAAAATTGGTCTGTGCATGCCTGCCTTTGTCAGTGACGGTGAGCTTAGATGCTCCTTTGGAGTTCCTTTGTGCTCAGAGCTATGTGATTTGCACCCTGGATTCTGTAAATGCTAAGTAAAAGATGTATTTGCCTAATACCTGTTTCTTCACTTAAATGAACCTGTAAAGTAAACACACTATTTTAATATCTTGTGTTTCCGTAGCTGGTCCTCTTCAGAGTTTGACTTGAATGAAATCCGCCTGATAGTTTACCAAGACTGTGAGAGAAGAGGCAGACAGGTCTTATTTGATTCCAAAGCAGTCCGCAAAATTGACGAAGCTGTGGTTCAGGTATGAAATGTTAATTTTGCTGTTGTCCTACTGCTCTTTTGTTTTCCTTTCCAAAAGCAGTTATTTTAATGGGACACTGTCAGCTTCTTAATCTTGTGATCTTTCACTGATAGCTGCAACAAGTATGTGTTAGATTACAGAAAGCCTATGAACATATCTGCTATTTGGTATTTATAATATAAATATGGTATTCAAACTTAACAGCTTAAACCAGATTTGCTTTCAGGCAAAGAAATCCATTTCCCTTTAAACTGAGTATTTCTTGAGCCTTTCTAATGTTGACTGGGTTTGCTTTTGTTGTTAGCACTGGCTGTGCAATCCCTTTGTTTCAGTGATGTATACCATGTGTCGAAAGGTGCTTTCTTTCCGTTGGTGTTTAGATTAGTGAAGTTGTTGTTTTTATTGTGAATTAAAACAACTTCACTGGCTAACCATGTTGTATTGTGTAAGCATGGCACATGACAATATATATGGCCATGTAAGTTTTGGTAACACATAGAAGCAAGAGCAGATGCTGTCAAGATGCAAATTCTTTTTGCTTCTCTTCAAGTACACAAATTGTGGAGTAAAGCTTTCAGCAAACTTAGGTCACTTTAAGATTAGTAAACCAGTCGTGTTTTCTGGCTTGTGGTAGTTTTGCTTGTTTTTTTCCTATTGTCTCTGTGTTCTCTTCTGCATTGAATTATTTCAAATTTTTGTTTGTTCTGGAGTTTTATTAGAACCAGCAGCTTCAGCTTATTAGACTAGCATGGTTTATTGCTGATCTATATATATAGCTGTATAAGCCATATAAGAAGTCACAATTTGTAGAAATTACTTACAAAGATGCTTAAAAAGCAACAATCTCAATTTCAGTCACACTGTAAATATGCTTTTGTGCTGAATCAGTAAGACTGATGAGCATCATCAGCTGATGTCTGATCATCTACTTAAGAGCATAAATGGGTCAGACTGGTTGTTAATCTTGCTTCCCCTCTTCCCCCACCTCCCTTCTAAAATCAAGGTCATTACTTTGTATCTTAAAGTTGTTTTAAAACAAACAGCAGTTTAACAAAAACTGCATTTCTGGCTTCATTTAAATACTCAAATTATTCCACTTGCTTAAATACTTTAGCTAAGTATTACAAAATGTCCTATCAGAAACTTTTTATGCAATACTGACATAAAACAGATTATAACCACCTCCCTCATAACACATGATACAGGCTGTAATCTGTTTTCTAGCCAGATGCTAATCTAAGTACCCTTTTAAAACAGCCAAAGTACTTTGAATGCCATGCAAACACATAGATGTTAAAAATTATTTTGAGTGTTTGGTTGTAATCAAACAGCAAAACCAAAACTTAATTAATTTAAAATTCAGGCAAAATTACTTTCAAACTCAGTCCTGTTTAAATTAAAGTCAAGAAAGCATGTGTATATACTGTGCATTTCTTTGAAATACAGTAAAGCTTATTCACATTGAATATTGAAATGCATTGTTTCAATGCATTCAACCTGTTAATTCTACCAAATGATGGATTATTCATCCTTTGTTTTTGCTGGCTGTTCTTCTGTTTTAGAAATCCGTTAATCATTTGGGGAGCAAAAGCTACATGCAATTTGAGTGATTAATTGTGCAAATGATTACAGGAATTGGTTTGTAAGAAACCCATAAGCTGAGATTTTGTTTACATAAATTTTGGCAAATATTACAAGGAGTAATTCATAACAATTGGGAATTATCTTCCCGTGAAACTGACTAATTACTCTGATTATATGTGACACTATGAAGGCCTATCTGACAGTGTAAATATGAGAGTAGTTTTCTACCTGCTCCAATGCTGGCATTTAAAAGAGTGTTTTTAAACTGATACATACTTTTTTAACCAAATAAGAGCGTTCTTTATTTCTGTTGCTTTCCTGTAGTTTTAAGAAAATTCTTTCCATGATATGTTTAGAGATGGGAGTTCTTATATTTACTTTAATAGTTTTTATCATATTGTTCTGTTTTGACATAGAAAATGACAGACGAGGCTTCTGTAAAGACTTCTGCCAAGAACTGCCAAGCAAACAATGGGAGCAACGTTTCTTCCCATAGTCCCTCTATAAGCTGTATGCAAAATATCAAAGAACAGATACCGAAGTATCAGGTAGTACTTGTTACTTTGTTGCTTTTATTTATCCATTTCACTGAAGAAGTTAGTTTATAAAAGCCTTCATCTAGGCTCATTGAATGATTTAGGCTACTGTTACATTACAGCTTAATCTGAACCTTGAGATAACTACTCTATCCTTAAAGTGTTGCAGAATAAGAACATGTGTGGGTGCATCTTAACCTTTTGGTCTGTCTTGGTCCTATCTTTCAAGGAGTTGTGAAATATATCTAATAGCATTTTGTCATAAGAAGGTTGTAAGAAGCACTGTACTGTTCTCTGTTCTTGTCTACTTATGGTTGAGGTCATTTCTGAAGAAGCTGTTGAACATGGTATATTAAGAGTCACTTCTGTCTGTCTTACTATAACATTAAATTTTTAGGTACTGTGGCTCTTTTTCAATAAAAGTGTTAGCATTTCACCTAGAAAAATGATATTTGAAGCATGGATAGATTAAGGTGAGGAAAAAAATTATGTTTAACTGGAAGGTGATTTTCTTCAGAATTAAAAAACTTCTCTTTGTATTTGCTAGTCTTTGAAACAAAATAAGCAGCTGGTCTGAAGACTGCATTTCTAACTATAATCACAAATTCTTTTCCAATAAAAAAACATTTCCAGTGAGCTTTCTACAAGGGCAGGAAAGATGAATTTACTCATTTGAATAAGGAAGGCAGTTTATGTTTTGGGCATCCAGACCACAGAATCCCAGTCCCGTTAATGTTTGCAGCTTTTATCTAACACTGTTATATGGAAATGTTGCTGGACACGGCTATTTCTTTGGAAATGCAGTGCACCTTTTTTTATCTTTTTTGCCCTTGGAGGTCCCCCTGGAACAAGGGTATGTACTACTGCTCATCTAGTGAGCAAAATGCAGGATTTCTTCCTGCTGTACTTGCTAAACTTAGAGTGTTAAACCCCCACTGAGTGCACATTGATCTTACGCTGCACTGAAAAGATGAACTTCTTTGTATTCTCCCTACCAAATGCATCACTGTGGTACTGTGTTAAGTTGAAATAGTATGCTGAGTTATTTTTGACTTTGCTGCTCCCATGTTCTTGTCTGTGTAGTACACCAGACCAGCCTCTGATGTCAATATGCTGGGAGAAATGATGTTTGGCTCAGTGGCAATGAGTTACAAAGGCTCCACCTTGAAAATTCACTATATACGGTGAGTGTCCTTTTCTGTGATGCACTGTCTTGTCAGGCACTTGGAATTGATGACTCACTGAAATGACTGTTTATCCTTTCAGTTCTCCCCCACAACTGATGATAAGTAAAGTCTTCTCAGCCAGGGTAGGAAGCTTCAGTGGAAGCAACAATAAGTAAGAACATCTTTTTTATATATATTTTTTTTCCTTTCCTATCCAGTGCAGTTGTCTGTCTTTCTCCTTTTGTAGTTCCAGTAGAAAATCAGGAAGGCAGCTGTGGAGAATTCTCTTAATAGATCCTAGTTAGACCAGCCATGTTTTTAATTAAAAAAAAATCTCCAAGTGTCTACTTTTTAATTTGTCCAGGACATGCAATACAGTTCAGAGGTTAGGTGCTTCAGACAATCCAAGCCTCCTCCATCTATCTCTTCCTGCTGTTAGAAGGGTGAGGAAGGGATATGTTGAGAATACTTTGTCTCTGTATCCCACTTCTGTATCTTTCAACAAATATGTTGTTCTAATTTACCTCTTCCCCAAAATGGGCAAATATGAATAAACTGAATCCCAAATGTGACATAAAGAAGCTTCCAATAATTCAAATATAATAAACAAATGCCTGTTTCCTTCCAGTTTCAGAAACCTACTTGTCCTTGAATTTGATTGTAAAGTTAATGTTCAGCCTTCTTTTTTTATAAAATTTTTACATAATTGTTAAGCTAATATTAATGCCTATTGATCACATTCTTAAGGAACAATGGCTTTTCCTCCTATTTTAGCTTGCAAGATAGCTTTGAATACATCAACCAAGATCCCAGCCTGGGAAAGCTGAGCTCGAATCAGAATGGTTTGGGAACCTGTCGCAGTGGAAGTAATTTAGGTAAATATTTCCAGGTTCCATGTCTTTGTGACAACACAAGGCCATCTGTTCATTCAGTTTTGGCTTTTTTTCCCAGTACACCACCTCCTTGGGTTTTTTTACTTTTTTTTTGGTTGGTTGGTTTGGGGATTTTTTACTTTTTTTTTTTTTTTTTTTTTTTTTTTTCCATTTTCTCTACGATGCTTTTGTTTCCTAGGTGTGTTACAGCTGTGTAGCAGCAAACTGCTGCAGGGTGTGTCTGAAGGAGGTCCCCTCCGGCTCATCCGCAGTGCTTCTTTCTTTGCAGGTTTGTGTGGAATGCCAGCCACAGTGTGACCCATCCATATGCACACACAAATCCAGCTCCTGAATCTTTGCAGGACATGCATAATTAGTCTCTAGAAACAGAGGGCTAAAAGAGTGACAACAGGTGTATCTGGCATATACTTAAAAATATGTCTTCTGAAAAAAATGGCTAAATTACTGGGTTTAATTTTAAAGATATTTTTATGCAGTGTTTCTAATGATGAATTAGCCCTTATGTTTCTTAGAGGACTTATGTTTCCTGATTTATTGCTGGTTTCTTGCTAACATGAAGGTGTCTTATTGGCGTACAGCTTTTTCTTCTCTTATCTCTTGCTACTTTTTAATTTGATGGCAGACATTCAAAATTCTTGAGCTAAGTCTGGGAGGCTTTAAGGGTTTTTTTCTTTTGCAGTATCAATTTCTTTAATTCTCAAAAGTTTAGGCTGCATAAAGTCTCCTCTTACAGGCAGAGTGATGATCCATGCAGGTGGGTAGATTACTTCTTGAGCTTGATTACTTCTGTTAATTGCAAAAATGTGAACTGAAATACAATGCAGTTTCTTCACAGCCTTTGCAAATCTTGCATGCTCTACAATTTGAGTGACTCTGCACTACTAACACTTTGATGTAATGTGACATAGGCTGAATGTTTCTTACTGTGAGGCTTTGGGGACTGTAAATCTCTGCTTGGCAAGTGAAACAGAAGCTTTTAATGGACCTTGTGTTAGACTATTTCATTATGATCTTAACCTGTGTTAAATGACAAGCTTGCGCACTCCAAGTTTATCAAGAGTGACAGATGAGGGTGCCAGAAGCCCTCACTTTCAAAGCTTATCTGATTTCTGATAATGCAGACTGTGTTCATATTCTTAAGCTCCTTAGAGATGTTTTTACATTGCTGTTGAGGTGAATAACCTTCCTCTAGTAACGTGATACTCAGCACAGGCTACTGTTTGCTGCCACCTCTTTTCTCACCATCCTGCTGATTTTGAGCAACAGTATGGGATGTAATTTTTTTGGTGTACGACCTTTAAACTTAAACTTTTTTTTTAATGCTGACAAATAGTGTGATGAATTATGTAATATTTTCTATTGATCTGGTCTGTTTGTTTTAGCACACAGCACACCTGTTGATATGCCTAGCAGAGGACAAAATGAGGACAGAGACAGCGGCATTGCTCGGTCAGGTATCTGCTGTCTGTCTTGTTTGCCTACTTTTGTAATTGTTACAAGTCCTTGGTGCAGTGATTCACCTGAAATACAGACATCTCATGACCTGTAAATCCATAGTTGTTTTTATCTGCTAGGTGGTTTGCCCTCTGCACTTGCCCCAAGCCTTAATGCAAAAATATTTGTCATTATATTCTTTGTTTACAGCCACCATGTTCTGGGTTCTTAACCAGTTTATAATTTGGAGGAAGAACTGGTTGGAGCCTTTACTAGAGCAAATGAAGAGAAGGTTTTTTTACACTGAATAAGAAAATGATGTCAGAAGACTAGAAGTCATCCTACCTGTTGTAATGGGAGGGCAACAACTCTTGGGAGAGAACACTTTCAATGAGAATAAGATAAATTTTAGTATGTTCTAGTAAGGATGATCTCCTACTTTATAACAAATGAATGTTCTCAAGCAGCGAGATTTCTTTAATTTTCTTTCCTGTTGCAAGTGAGTTGTGTGAAAAAGATCAGCAAGCAAGAGCAATATTTGTGAGAAATTGTTGTTAGGATATGAAGAAAAATATTTAACCAGCGGTCTTTGTGATTCATTGTATGTGGGGTTTCTTGCTTTCTTCATAGCATCTCTGAGCAGTCTTCTGGTTACTCCTTTTCCATCTCCAAGCTCTTCATCCTCATCTTCTAGCAGCTACCAACGTCGCTGGCTTCGAAGTCAGACAACCAGTTTAGAGAATGGAATTATTCCAAGGTGGTGAGTGCAGCACCTTTCTTCTTACAACAACTGTTTGGCAGTAATTTAAGCTAAACAGAGCTTAAGCCTCTTTTCTTTAAAAGTACAAATCCTGTTATTAAATGTTCTCGACTCAGTCTATCTTCTGTGCGTGTTGCATAAGATTGCCAATATAAAGAAAGATTAAGTTTTGGCTGAATGTGAACTTCAAAGCTCAATTTGAAATATAATTATTTTTATTGAATACTTAGGCTGTGTATTAATATGGTGTGAATGTATAGGCTGTGTATGAATGCCATGTTCTGAAAAACAAACTAAACTGTTTCTGAAGGAGCAGAGCATCCTGTTGAGATGAAAGGGACTGTAACAGCACTGCTCCCATAATTACTTTATACTATGATGAAGTCTGACTAGTGAGCAGTTAGTGAAATTTTGGAGTAATAGCCCATGACGACTCTCTTGGCTGGTACAGGATGTTCCTGATGTGACTTCTGCCAAAACAGGAAGAAAAAAAAGCTGTGATCAAAAAGCTTGGCTTCTGTTTTGGAATTTTATTAGCTTTTGTAGCTCAGTGGCATAACAAAGCATGGAATGCAGCAGACTTTTCATAGCTAATAAGCAAATTCTTTCCTTGTCATTTGCAAAATAGCAAATGGTTCTTGCTTATGCTCTCTCGGTACTCATCCACCTGTACCTAGAGACAGCATGGAATTAGTGGAGACCTAAAAGAAACTCATGCTATTTGGCCTCTCTCCCTTTTCAGTTAAGAGAAGCATAAAAGCTGCCAGTTAAAATATGTAGTCAGTAAAAAATAAAAATTAAACCTCTTTTGAAAAGACTTCTTTCCCTAGTGTCAACCAACACTTGCATCTTTTTTCTAGATATTCTTAGTGAATCATTTTTAACATGAAGAATCGTGCCACAGTACTGATGTAGCAGTGATGCTTTCTAAATCACACTTGCAGTTGAGAATAAACTAGTTGCTTTGAGTAAACTGAAGTACTTCTTAGTCTAGTTTCCTAAAGAAATAAGGCTGAGAGCAGCCCATATTAAAAAAAAGATAAAAACATCTAGGGTAAATAAGACCATTTCAGCCCAGTTTAAGAAGTAGCCAAAATTTCACAAATACACGTTTCTTTGAAGTGTTATGAAAGTTACAGATTGTTTGGAGGAAAGTAGCCTCTTTGGGCTGCTTATTCACTGTAGGGAGTAGGTTTGGCTTTTTTCCTTTTCCGCACTGGAGAGCCTGAAATGGGGAGAGATACTGGAAACAGAACATCATTATTTTCACTGTCCAGAACTATTTTTGAGCTGGGATACTTTCTAAGCCAAAGAGCCTCTTCAGGTACTTGTTTTCTGGTTACTTGCTAGAGAAACAGTAGGCTTCTGGTTGAATACTTCAGTGCCACAGATTTTGCACTCAAGTTTGTAGCCAAGTCTGTGACTGATGTTTTAAAAGGCCAATAGCTCAAAGAAATTGAAATGTCTAGTTGGAACTCCACATGGTCGATTGGCAAGCAAGCTAGATTAGCAGTTTTGTTGAAAAGGCTTCTCTCTCAGACCTAAATTCTTCAGTTTTTGTTCCTGGGAAGCAGTACAAAAGCTTGTGATGTTTCTTAGATGCTGACTGACCATCCTTTCCCAACTTCCTTGGGAATTTCTGTCTTTGCATGCGAGCTCCTGAAGTTCAAATGAGGTTATGTTTTTGTCTTGAACTGTTTTCCCACAAGTTTTTTGCTGGGGTTTTATTGTGTTTTATCCTGTGTTCATGGACTCATACCGCTGTGATGAGAAATTTTTGTATATTTAACTTTGTCAAACCAATTAAACTGTAAACCACTTATTTTTAGAATGGACTTAGAATGAGTGCTTAGCCTTTCCTTTTGTTAATTGCTTCATAGTGTTCTATAAATACTACAGACTCCATTTCAAGATAATTCTGATATGAAAAGACTTCAAACTTTTAATTACCATTCACTGGTATTGCAGTCTTAACTTACAATGAAACTCCAAAACCAAGCTATTTCCAGATGAGCTGCTGCTCAGAATGTCTCCATGGCTTTCTTGTCTTTTTTACCATTTTCCCCTAAATTTCTCAGTAGATTAAAACCCATTATTCAGTTTAAGTTCCTTACAACAAACATTTTGTCCATACTGTTTTACTTACTTATGTATATAAATGATACATATAAAAGATGTTTTTTCATGACATTGATCAAGACCCTTTAAGCAAGAAAAACAGTAACTTTGTAAACCCAGCAGTATCAGTATCTAGTACCACTAGGCTAGTATTTGTAGAAGAACAGGGTGAGGGAATTGCCAGCCTTTTGTATAATCACAGTAAAACTTATGCTAGGCTGAGACTTGTGGATATCCTCCAAAACAGTTGCCTGTGCTTGGAATTTACATCAGGTGGCTTGTCAGATTGAGCCTTGAAAATCTCCAAGGATGGAGATTTCACAGCCTCTCTGGACAGTGCCCTCCCCTTGACTGACCATTTTTTTCCCCCATATGACATTATCTGCAAACTCAGTAAGGGTGTGTTTTGATCCGCAGGCCAGGCTGGTAATCAAAACATTGAACATTATTGATCCTAGTAGCATCCCATGTGTATTGTTGAGAAGGGACATAATAGTTGAAAGAAATGTGGCAGAGCTGTCAAGGAAATAAACAGAACTAGGGGAAATAATAATGGCTGTAAAACAGCCACTGGGTGGGTGGGTTTTTTCTTTCTGGTATTTTTTTTATGGTTTTAAGCAGAAAACAAATCTTTCTAAGTGGAAGTCTACACAACTTTGAGCTGGGCAAACATGTGTTTGTTGGCATTAAGTCTGTGTTTTCACAGGAATTACTAAGTGGTGCCATTTTGTCTTCAGTTAAAATAGAAAGTTTTATTCTGTATGGTTAAGTGCAAACATCCATCTTAAGATGCCGGAGCAATACAGGCAGTATAGGGTATGTGTTTCCCAGCTTCCCTCATGAGCAGCAGTCAAGATTCAAGAGCATGGTAAATATGCTGCTGAGCACCTAGAGAGGAGCTCTAGTGCTGGATGCAATTCACAGCCCCAAAGTTACCTTTAGCCTTTTTTGGTTATGATTTTGTGTGATGTATCTCTGTTCCCTGGTCTTCATCTCCCTCAAAGATAAATCCAGGAGGTAATCTAATAGTTCTGTTTCAGAGAAAAGTGTTCATACCAGGCCTGTCTGGGGATTGTCTTCTCCCTATTTGAATAATCATAGGACTTACCCATCAAAATGTCAGGTATCCTCTGTTCAGAAACATGTGACAGCGAAGCCTTATGTAGGCTGTCAAAGGAGTCCTACAAATTAATTACCTTCTACTATATAGAGAGCTATGCACAGAAGCTGAATTATCTCTTGGTATATAAGTAACTGTCTTAACAAATCTGTCTTGCAGGTCCACTGAAGAAATGTTTAGTATGGCTGATGAAAGCTGCAGCTCCAATCCTGCAATGGTTCGGAGGAAAAAAATTGCAATCAGCATAATCTTTTCTCTGCCTGAAAAAGAAGAAGCACAGAGAAACTTCCAGGATTTCTTTTTCTCTCACTTTCCTCTTTTTGAATCTCACATGAACAAGCTGAAATATGCAATAGAAAAGGTACAGAATACTAATTTGGCATAAATGTCAATCAGAATGAAGTATTCTAGAATCTGATAGATGAAGAGTGGGAGAAGGTGCGTGGTTTCAAGCTTGCCTCCCTCCTTACACTTGCAGTCTTGAGCTTGAGCCCAGTGTAAAAACTCAGCATTTGCTGAAAGAGGTGCAGTTTTTCTAGACAGAATTAGAATGAAGAGTTTTATGCTACATGTGGTTTTTCTTTCCTTCTTGCCATATTTCACTATGAGGTTTTCTTGACTTTCCTAGAGACTGTGGAAATGATGGTACTCTATCCTTTCATGCAGTGTCTCAAAGAGAGAGACAAAATATCTGTTGCTGTCTTCCTGTCACAAGTGTTCTCATCTCCCCTGTTGTCCAGTATTAGGGATTGGTCTCCTGTGAGGTGGAGGGAGGTTGGCATTTATTGCTGTCCTGAGTGGCTGTATAGGACTGGGGCTAAATCTTAGTTATTTTGACATGTTAATGAAGCTTAAAAAGATGAAGAATGTGAATCCTTTAAGCAGCTGTTTTGTGTCTTTAACTCTTAATCAAGGCCATGATCTCATGTAGAAAAATAGCAGAATCCAGCCAGAGAGTGCAGGTTTATATCAGCCGTGTCATGGATGCCCTGGGAGAATTCAGGTGAGTTGATGGAATTCTGAATTACAAGGAGAGCACTTTTCATGCCCCTTGAAAGATATTTGTCACCTTCAGTTATAAGCAGCTGAATGTAAGGTCTTTTATTTAGACAGTCTTGAAGTTAGTGTGTATGAATTTTTTGCATTGGGTATTGGGTAATTGTTTTCAGAAAATTTTAGCAAAACTAGCTCAGCTGTTTTCCAAATGAGAATTAAAGTAGTTCTGTTGCACTCACATGTTCCTGGAATTGTCAGTTAAAGTCTAAACATCTCATCAAGAGCTGGCTCCTGCTGATGCCTGTATGGTTGGGTGGATTGATGTACTCAGGCAGATGAATTGTCTCTTAGCTATAGATGCTGAACAATGTAACTGGCAAGAAAGTTGCGGTCAAAAGCTCTCTTTTCCATACTTAAGGAGGGAAGGAATGTTCAAAGGCTGACAAAGTCAGCCCAGGGGAGAGAGAAGGCTTTTTGTGGAATGGAGTTTCTGTAGTATCTGGAATGTGGAATCAAGTCTGTGCAATGAATAGAATGGGTTCTTTTCCCCCTCAGATTTATTTATGAATGGTTTTTCTGAAAATTCACATAAGAATGCAAGTAAGGGAAGCCAAATAAGTAATTCATATGAAGACACTAGGTTACCGATACTGTGAATTAAACAGACTAGTGTTCTGGCCACTAGTAATTACTGGAAGAGTCAAAACTCTTCCAGGTTGTTTAGTCTCCTAGATCTTATGAAAAACAAAATCTGGAGAACAGAAGAGGAAAGGGGCTACTTGTATTTATTTGCAGAATTGAAATGTGCATGTTAACACTTATTTCTTTGGGAATTTTCTTTGAGCAGAGTTACCATCTGGAACCTATATTCTGTTCCAAGGATTGCAGAGCCTGTGTGGCTTAACATGATGTCCAGCACCCTGGAAAAGAATCAGCTATGCCAGCGTTTTCTTAAAGAATTTACATTTCTGATAGAACAGATCAACAAAAATCAGTAAGCTTCCCCCACTCGCTTTTTCTTAAGAAAAACCTTGTGTGCTTCCCAGTGCATGTGAATATGTTAAAGCATTTAATGGGATGTTCTTTTGCTGGTTTTACTTTGGACATACTTTTTTTTCCTAGGTTTTTTGCTGCTTTGTTGACTGCAGTGCTGACATATCACCTGGCTTGGGTCCCAACAGTGATGCCAGTTGACCATCCTCCCATCAAGGCCTTCTCTGAGAAGCGCACATCCCAGTCTGTGAACATGCTGGCAAAATCTCACCCATATAACCCTCTGTGGGCACAGCTGGGTCAGTATGATTTGGAAAGCTTCAGATGTTTCTATAACAAGCAGCTTTGTGCATGTACTACTTTTAAATAAGAGCTACTTGTGATCTAGGTCACACTGGCAGCTACCAATAGGTGTCTTTTGCCTGGTTAATCAGAGCATTTGGAAGCCTCTTTGCATATCCTGCTTTTTATTCTTGTTGTTACTTGTTGACATCCTCTGTTAGTTACACTGGTTAACTTACAGAAGTATTAAGACAGTGCAAGTGCTGTGAATGGTCTGAGCAGTTTGGTAAAGAACAAGATGAAACAGACTGAATTGAGAGGAGTTATCTGGGCCTTGGAGGTCCTTTGTGGTTGAAATTGGCTACCTCCTTTTGTTCTCACATAGCTAGGATAGACAGCAGGGCAATAGATTAGAAGTCTGGCAACTGGCACTACCTCCATTCACTTACTGTTACATGAATGGGTTTGAACCAAGAGTTTTTTTCTATGCTCTCTGCCTCAGGCTGGTCTCTGCCAAATATTTTATAGATTGCAAATTATCTTGATACAGGGAACTAGATAACTGATGTCAGATGAGTAGGTGAATGAAAGCTGAGAAAATAATTCTGTCAGTGGTAAATATTTGAAAATTCCTCCTCTTCTTGGCAGCAGATGCAAGTATGACATCAGACTGCCCTTCAGCTGATATATACAATATTGCCATGTAAAGTAACACATATGCACACTAAGGCAATGATGTGACTTATTCTGTGATGCTGGTGCTGTTTCTTGCTAATTGTCTCAGTTAGGCTTGTTATTCTCAGTAACCTCTGTGAAAGTAAGAATTGCCACTTTGGCCATGTAGTTGTAGTGAACTGTTTCTTGGTTTAAGGTTTCTTTTAAACCCTTTGAGGAGGTTAGACTGAAGAGGAAAATGAGAAGTGTGCTCGTGGTGTTGAGGACAGATCCAGGCCCGGAGTTATGAAAACCAGCTGCACTGGAGGCGTAAGCTCAGTAGTAGCTCTTGTGGTGGTTCCCAGGAGTCACCACTGGTGACTAGTCAAGAATCTGTTTCTCTTTTTGTCTTGCCAAGTTCTCAGTGCCTGAACTCAAAATGCTCTCTGATTTTGTTTCATTCTTATAAAGCCCCAAAAGCTGTTACTGGGTGGTTGCAAAAATTGATTGTGAAAGTGAGATGTTGCCCTCTGCTGGTCTTCTTTAGGCAGAGGGAGGAAAAACAAAAAATAAAGTCTTGGTACTTAAAAAAGGAGATGACCAAGGGTTTTGATGTGCCTGTCTTTTCACCTTCAGACCTGTGTTTTCATTAAATATTACGTATCAATTGCAATTACATACTGATGCAATTTTAAGTCCCTCTGTCAGGTAGGCATACTGTCTCTTAAACATCAGCTTCAACCTAATGGTATTAACAACAAGTATTAGTATATTTTGCAGATCACAATTTTGACTTTTTGTACTGTCTTACTAGCATTTATATAAAAGTTAATTGTGCAAATGAACATGAAACCTGAATCTGATTTCCATAGCAACTGTGCTCAACTCAAAAGTAAAACAGCATATTCCAATTTCATTTCCAAATTGCTTGTCTTTGTGGCCTACCACCCTTTGAGATTAATTGAGTAGTCTGAAGCCCACTTTTGGTTCTTGAGGAATGAATTTGCTGGCTTGTTAGGCTCTGGGGTTGGTTGGAAGTGTGTTCCTAACTGAGGGAAGATGACACCACTGATGCCACCACCCAGGAGCCTCTCCAGTCATCACTGGCATAATGGGGAATGGCAGATCTTAGCAGGGGAGACAGTAAGAGAGCCATCTATCTCCTTGTTTTGTAGGAGTGGAGCTGGGAACCTTATTCCTTTTATGTTCTATATAGTGAGGAGGAGGCTGGACATAAATGTGCTCTTTGGGTTTTTTTCTTCTGTGTTAGTGTTGAAACCAGCCTCCTCACCCTTGGAAGAAACCTTTCTGAAGCTCTGTTTGTAACTCTTAATGTAGTGTGGCTTCTTGAGGTCTAGTACAAAATCCTGATGGCAAGCTCTGTCCAGAAGAGAATTTGAGCAGCCCAGAGGAGGCATTTAGCACCTAAAAGCAGTCTGGTAGATTAGCAGGTATCTGATCAAGCCTCAAGGCAGAGAAGCCTGCTTTCCACTCTCAAGGTGGCTGAAGGAAATTGAGCTTTTGTTGGCTGCCTCCTGTGGGCTGGTGAGATCAGCCATAGTTTGGTTGAGCAAAGGCAATTTAGTGAGTGTTCTCTGATGGGTGTCAGGTGAACACAACTGGGTTAACTAAAGCAAAGAATAGAACTTCTTGAGTTAGCTGATCTTTGTCCAGTAGGGCATGTGAACATTCCTTCCAGCTATCTATGCTTAATACTCTCAGAACTCTGCAGTGGAAACCCTTTAGCTGATAGATGATTATAAGCAGCTGGAAGATAATTTCCACTCTCCCAAAGAAATATGTTGAAAGTAGCATATGTATGACCTTACTTCTGTTAAAAGAGCAGTTCTTCAGGATAAATACCAAATAAGTAGTTCTTGGGGGGACTCAAGATGATGTTGTAGTAGTGCCTATCTTTCATATTGCAGTTCTGTTTTGATTTTCTACTTCTACACTGCCCCCTGCCAGAGTTAAATGCTCACGTGAGTGAGGTTGGCTCTGACATACACAGCATGTTCATTATTCAATAAGATAGTTACATGCCTCCTTTTGTTAAACCTCATTTAAGCTAATATTTATTCCTGTTTTTCTTTTTTGATATCTTAGACCTGAAAAATGTAATTAAGATTTTATCTGGGTAAAAATGCCTGTGTTTTACGGAAAAATCACTGCACTAAAACAGAATAACTTTGATGTGAAAGAAAATTAATAGAAAAATAGAAAATAATATAGCTGGCTTCAGAGTTTTGCTGGATCTACATTCTTCTTTGCCTCCTCTTGTGTCAGTTTCAAGTGATAATATCTTGTATAAGCACTATATAAATAAAAAACTTACTTTCTTTCTCTTCAGAACCACTAAGTAATAGAATCTAATTCCTCACAAGAACACCAAAACACTTCTGGACAAAAGCCAGGTGTATGAAGCATTAGGGGACTTCCTTTGTTACTCCTTGTTTAAAACTTTTATGAATTTACTATGAAAGAAACTGTCTAATTTGTGCCCGTAGTAAATGCTGTTTCTAAATGTGTCGAATTTGGGCAGTATAGGTTATATTACAACACAACATAAAGCTGTGAAATTTTTGCTTTCCTGTGTAGGTGATCTCTACGGTGCCATAGGCTCTCCAGTTAGATTGACTCGAACAGTTATTGTTGGAAAACGCAAGGAGCTGGTGCAGCGCTTGCTCTATGTTCTGACTTACTTCATCCGCTGCTCAGAGCTGCAGGAAAATCAGCTGACGTGGAGCGAGAGGGCTGGGGAAGGAGAGCAAGTGCTAAATGGAAGCAAGATCACAACTGCACTAGAAAAGGGAGAGGTGGAGGAGTCTGATTATGTGGTTGTCACTGTTAAAAATGAACCTGCTCTTGTGCCTCCAATCCTACCTCCGAAGAATAATGGAAGTAAGAGCAACAGCGCTGCAGAGCGGGTGCATGAACCAGAAGGCACTCAGGCTGTCCCAATCTCTTCAAAAGAAAAGAGGGAAGCAATAGGAAAGGCCAGTCAGAGCTCTGAAACATCTGGTGACTGTCTAACTAGCAGTTTCTGTAAAGGAGGAGCTGATGGTAGGAAAAGAACTGTCACTGATACAGGAATTGTATCCTACCACTCCAAAGAGTCATCTAAATTAGAGGATGTAATGGATGTAAAGAAGAACAAGAACCAGAATGAGAGAAAAATGGAAAAGCAGTTTTCTAGTAGGTCGTCTGCCCTACCTTGTCCTGAAAGGTCTGGCCACAGGAGTTCACACTTAGAAAAGGTCACTTTTCAGATTGGAAGTTCAGCATCACCAGAGTCAGACTTAGAAACTCATAGAAGAGAAATGGAAGAAAATCTGAAGGCATTAATTAAAAATCCAGAGGTGATACATTGTGCCTCAAGTTCCACAAATCTGACTGTGGATGCTTCTCTGAATCCAGCAGACAGTTGTGAAGCTGCCTTTACATCCATCAGTAAACATGATGTTTGTTATGCACAAATCCCACCGTGTGAGGAGAAGGAAAGTATTCTTAACCAACGTATGGAAAGTAAAGGAACTGAAGTGAATTTAATGAACTCAGTATCTAGTGAACTGGTTTTGCCCACGGATAACACAGAAACTGTAAAATTGCCAAACATGAAAGAAAATAGAACTTTATGCTCTGGCAATCTGGAGAACTATTCTTCTGACTGCGTAGAAGCAGATTCTGCTGTCAAACAGGATTCCCCTAAAGTAGGTGCTAAAGATGTCCCCTATGGGGATTCTAGAAGGAAAACCTCCTTCAGAGTTGAAGGGGACATTCCAAGGAATGAGAGTTCAGACAGTGCTCTCGGAGCTAGTGATGAAGAAGGTGATTGTTGTATCCCTGATGAAGTGCATCACGATAATGTCAGCAAACGACTTGAAGAATTTCCAGAAGTGGAACTTCCTTTGCCAAGGTAAAGTAGTCTAATTAATTTAGAACTAAATGGAGTCAAAAGCTGTAGCTACTTTGGAGTTGTTCAGAGTTTCAGGTCTGAAATTTTCTGGGATCTTGGCTAAGTTCCTTGCAAACAAATTAGTAACAGCGATGTGGTTAGAATTCTTGTAAACAGATTTGGCAAAAAGAAAACAGAGACAGAGCAGGTTCAGGGTAGTGAAGTTTTATGACACAGGTGTACTTCAAATGCCTAACAAAAGGGTATCAAACTTTTTATGTAAACTGACTGAAACATTTAATGTAGACATGTAGATAGAGCAGTTGAGGACAAGGAAAACTTTGCTTAAAAAGATAACTGTTTAGATTTGACATAATTAAGTCAAATACAGATTTGGAATAAACATGGGCATGCTATTTGTAATTTTTTAAGCATTACAGGTGCACGTGGAGTTTGATGCTTAAGGTCAGTTT
This sequence comes from Rhipidura dahli, assembly GCA_013399225.1. Taxonomy (NCBI): domain Eukaryota; kingdom Metazoa; phylum Chordata; class Aves; order Passeriformes; family Rhipiduridae; genus Rhipidura; species Rhipidura dahli. The sequence goes on from VXAC01004222.1 coordinate 1,770,245, forward strand.
CTAGACTTACCCGAAGCATGAGAATTTAAGAGAACTCAAATTTAGCAAAATTGTAAGCTGCAGAACAGGGAGCTCATACATCTCACAACATCTAGTGCATTAAAGTTTCCTTATTTACAAATTTGAAAAAATCGATACATTGTTAATTTCAGCTTTTAAAATTCTTGTGTCAGAGAGCACCAGTAGATGTTTACTGGTGTGAACATTTATGTAATCTTGTTGTACAACTGTTGATTATTTGCGGTCGGAGCAGGCGTAACTTTGCATTCATGTAAAATCTGAATGCAGTTTGTCAAGCAAGAATCTTATCTGCTGTGTATTTCTGTATTTCAGGTCGAATACCATCAGCAGTCAGTGCGTAAAAAACTTTGGAAGATCACTTCTGGGTGGTTACTGTCATACATATATACCTGATCTAGTGCTGCATGGAATAAATAATGATGAAAAACTGAAGCAGTGTCTACTAGCAGATCTACTTCATGCAATGCATGTGAGTTAAAGTACTGAGTCAGAGTAGGAGTTGTGATACTGCTGAAATCTACAGAAGCAGGTTATTTCAGTAGATTACTTTTTTTACTTACCTGTTCTGAGCAGCCACACCTGCCATGTCTTCCTTGTTGGAAGGTGTAAGCCCTTAATTCATTATATGCAAAGCCTGTTCATGCAAGAATTGTGTGCTTTCCTTTGTTACATTTAAGGCTTCTCTTCAAAGATAGACACAAGGAAGATTGTTTGCAACTTCAAGTTACAAACAAGGAAAAAAACCCTTAAGCTGCTTCTCTTTTCCATCACAATAGCAGACAAAATTACCTGTATTTCAAAAAAATTATATGCAAGTTGAAACATCTTATTTTGCCACTTAGTGGCATGTGTTGCAAGGGAGGCAAAGTCTTGTTGAGGCCTGTATGATACTAGTCTGTAGCAGAAATGACTGACTATAGAAGGTAATTGTCTATAGATAAGAACTTTGTTGTGTTCTTTCTCTACTGTAAGTACTCCTAAATTATAAAATTTATAACTAACCTTTCACTGGAATAAGTGTGTGACCTCAGTATGCAATTTAAAATGGTTATCTAGTAATTATCAGCAGCCTCTCTCTATAGCAGTTAAGAATCATCCTGCTGGCACAACTGCATGTACTATCCAGAGCAGTGATGTGTGTGTATGTAAATTCTTTAAGAAACATCAGATTGGTCTAGTATCTTCTTTGGTGGAGGACAAGTGGACCATGCACCCACAGAGCTCTTGCTGCCAGGAGAGCCAATGCTATCCCGGGGTACATCAGGAAGAGCGTTCCAGCAGGTTGAGAGAGGTGAACCCACCCCTCTACTCAGCTCTGGAGAGGCCACATCTGGAGTGCCGTGTCGTGTTCTGGGCTCCACAGCTCAAGAAGGATGAGGAGCTACTGGGCAGAGTCCAGTGGAGAGACTCAGAGATAATTAGGGAACTGGAACATTTCTTAGAGGAGACTAGACTGAGAAGGCATCTCATTAATGCATATAAATATCCTAAGGGCAGGTGTCAAGAGAGTGGTGCTCAGCAAAAGGACAAGGAGCAATGGCCATCAACTAAAACACCAAAAGTTCCACCTCAGCTTCTGAGGAAGAACTTCTTTATGTTGAGGGTGGCAAAGCACTGGAACAGGCTGCCCAGGGAGGCCATGGAGTCTCCCTCTAGAGACATTCAAAACCTGCCTGGGGTTGTTCCTGTGTCACCTGCTCTAGGAGACCCTGCCTTGGCTAAGGGCTGATCCTAAGGTTGGATCAGCTTCCAACCATAGCTGTTCTGTTATATCCTGCTTGATTGTGCATAGTGAAATCCCTCACAAATCTATGAAACATTGCATGTACTTCCACCAACACTGGATCAGTGTAATTATTATGCTCTTCATTTTGAAAGAAGCTAATCTCTTCAGAGTAGGTGCAATACGTGCAAAAAATTAAAATGGAGTAGTGACTTTGAGGCACTAATTAAAATTAAACGTCTCGACCAAATTGGCAGTTAAGACTCACCTGATCCAGTGTTGCTGAATGTAAATCTTGTCACTGAAGTTGGTATTCTTTGTCATTTATTGCCATGCCTTTGGTTCCCTATTGAAAACAAACATTCATTGAATCACTTTCTTATTTGCTACCTCAGTGTGAATAAAAGTAGAACCTCACACTGAACTGTGGAAATGTATGTGGAAGTATCACATAATTGCATTTTGTTTCTGTTGCAGCATCCAGTGCTAGATGAGCCCATAGCAGAAGCTGTCTGCATTATTGCAGACACAGATAAATGGAACGTACAAGTAGCTACAAGCCAGAGAAAGATGATGGACAGTATGAAGTTAGGCAAGGATGTTCTGGTTTCGAGTCAAGTATCCAGTCTGTTGCAGTCTGTCTTACAGCTTTACAAACTCAACGTCCCAGCTGACTTTGTAAGTATTTCTTTATTGAAGGTTGAAGCTAATGAAAATTGTTTAGCTCAGGTAGCAAACACAGTCTCGTACACTGTGTTGCAATATCAGTGAACTAATGCCTGAAATAATGCAGAGCTGTTATGACATATTGAAAAGAATCCATGCTACAGTCCAGTAATGGATACTGGTTTGGCTGTAATTTACATTAAATAGGTCAGATTAAAGTTAACAACTCAAAAATACATGTGGCAAAACCTAAGTTGTTTAGGCAATTTTAGTATGCCCTCATGTGTTTATGTTTAGGAATCTTATATTTGTTTTTTGTATTTTTGTGTAAGTTCCACTCTTCTCTACTCTGTAAGTTGTTGAAATGTCTATCTACCAAATCCTGGTTCTGGCATACAACTTTCTATTCTTGGGGTTTCTATTCAACCCCATGCAATGGATGCCTCTTCTCTCTCCCCGCCAACTAACTGTGCCTCTGTTTGTTTATTTGACCCTTCTGTTTTATACATATTTTAGCAAGTGCTAAATATGTGGGTAGTTTTGCTGATGGCTCCATAGGATTGATGGGATGAGACACCCAGAAATGGGTGGGTTGCAGCAGGGAGCATTACTTTGTCATGTCACATACTCCCTGTCCCACAGCATCCTTTCCTGTCCACATTTGTAGGGAGTTCATCAGAGCAAATTAGTAATGCTGGTTTAGCTGATTATAACAAAGTTGTCCACAAGTCTCACTGCAGTAACTGTAATGCAGCTTTTATCACATGATTGTAGGTGAGGGGAGTTGGAGTGGGTTTTTTCAGTAATTACCCCTTTTCTAATTAACAGAATTGATTTGTCCTTCAGCAGATAGCCTTGAGAAACTTTGCAGCAATCATTTGTAATGATTGTGCCAGCAGATGGAAGAGGAAGATCAAGCTAAACACAAACAGCTGTAAATAGTATTGGTTGGCACTGGTTTGGGTTAAACTGGTGCTATTGATTACACCAGGCCTTCAAGTCAAGTGCTAGGCAAAATATGTGGGTACATTTTTGACTGTTTTCTCTGGATTCTACTTGGTGTCAGAAAGTATGCAACTGTGGTTGAAATTGTATCCTAACACTAGCACACTCACACCTTAAATTCTGGCATTTTTAAAATGAACCGTTGATTTTGCAACTGAAGTGTTCTGTCCAGTGTTACCTTAGGATTTGTGTATGCAGTTTCTATATGATTTGTGTGGTTTGAGAGGAGTCTGGAGGCAGAGTGATTTTCAGGGCTTTTTATTTCCTTTTCCTTACAAAAAGAAACTGTGAAGTGACAGTGCTAGTAGTTTGTAAATTTTTCATAATACGTGTTAGAGACACTTTGATCCTTCTGTCAGTGGATTTTGCAACTCTGCTTAAACAGCATCAGAGCATGGAAGCTGTGTTGCTAAACTCTAGGAGACATGTGACTTTTAGTAGTATTTCTATTGATTTAAATTTGTATTTATGTATGTAAACATATATACTGATGCACTAATACCAATCAGAGTTGACCACAATGCAGTATGTTTGAAGTTTCCTTTAGTAGTGCATATCTCTTTACATGCAGTTACTATTCAGATGAATAAGTATTTTTGGTGTTTAGTGGTACCTACAAAAAACAACCCAACTTGAGACCAGATGCAAGGCAAGTGATGATATCCTTGTTGTGCTGCTTCAGGCTGATGATTGTGCTGCAGAGAGCTTTGCAGCATGCCCTGGCGAGAGGATAGTGCTGATTACAACTGCTGCATTTCAGCAGTATGTCAAAAGCTTTACCTGCACCTTTAAGCTCAGTTTAAGCTACTCTTCTATTTTTAGAAGTTACTTGACTTTTTTTCCATTTGGTCGATGAGAAAAACTGCAGAGAAAGCTAATATAAAAAAAAAAAAAGAAAAGACTTGCGGACACTGAACAAAATGGATTCATGTACCAAGCTTGTGGGGAGAAATGTCTTTTGATTCTTTGTTGGTATTCGTAAGGAATAGATCATGTGATGTAAACAGCCCCTCTTTTAAAATAATGTGTGATTCTTCCTTACTTGCTCCTTCATAACTTTAAAAAATAAAATTCATAATCCTTAACACAAATAATGGACTCGAAACACATTGAACTGCTACTTTGAGAGTCAGCTGCATGCCCCCCTGAACCACTGAGAAAGTGCTCATAGGCTTGTTGCATGAGGGCTACCTGTAATGGAAAAGATAAGAGTGCTTGCTTCCCTTTTGGCCAGGATCAGAAGTGTTATAATGACTTGAGTGAAAATTTGCTTGAAGCAAATTGATCAAACAATTGTCAAAAAGCTTCTGCCTTTCCTCCATTGGTTGCAGTGATTTTACTCTACTACCATTTAGCACATTTTTTAAAATGCCTCTTTATTTTCCGGGATTAAGACTTCATATTAGCTAATTGAAAGAATAATTAAACATTTTCATCTTGTTCCAGATGATCAGAAAAATACATATTAGACTACCTACAAGCCTGAGTCTATTTTTTTACTCATTAGTTTTTTAATTAACAAAACTGGTTTCACCAGGTCTCACTTGTAATACTTAGGGTTTTCATTCAACTTGCAGTACACGGGATGATGGCCTGAAGCTATTTGCTGCTACTGTTTCTAATTGCTGTCTGTGCCTGCTGGATGATTATATGTTTGATAATGTGCGGTTCTGCATGTGCTTCCTGCTTTCATCTCCTGATTTCAGAGAGCTGAACTAATTTAGCTTTTTTGAAGTGGTCATCCCTGTGAAAAGAAGGAATATATCAAATTGAATGTACGTTTGTCCTAGAACAAAATACCTGATAAGACTTCCTACCTACCCAGCTTGTGAAGACATGCTGCCTACTGACCTTGTCTTGCCAGAATAACCCCTTCTCTCTCCTTGAAGCCAAGGTTCATCTGCTCTCTCGTAGTTGGAATATGAGAAATTGACTTAAAGCACATCACTGAATTTAAAAATAATATGCATTTCTAACATTCCATTGCTGGAAGGAAAGTAGAAGGATTAAATTGATGTTTCAACTTGAACTATTACCTTTTGGCAGTCAGCATCAAATGTTTAAGCAATTTTAAACTAGAAGTACGTAGGAATTATGAAAACAAATGCCTAAAATGGATTTGCAACTTAGTTTCTACAGAAAAGCAGTCAGCAAAAGAGTTATAATTTTATGATGAAGAAGGTACTGGTGTCTTCCACGTTTTGAGTCTGAGTTTCTTGAATGGCACTAGAGCCTTAGAGCTAGAATGATAATTTTAGAAAATGTTCTCTAAACTGAGTCTTTCAGAAAAATAGTACTGACTCATGACAAAGACATTTTGATCCCAAAATTCTGGCTTGATTCTTAGTAAGAAGTCTTGAGTGGTTTTGAACCTCATTAAAACTGTTTTGGTCAGCAGAAACACAGTGACTTACTTGAGTGGAAACAGAGGTGCAGTTTGTGCTACAAACTTGCTGCCCAAGAGAGGTGGAATGCTGCCCCGGTTCTGCGAGGGGGTTTCCTCTTTGTGGGGTAGCATAACTTTTTAATGTTTATAGCACAATTGTAATAAATCCAATTGCCTCTTTTAGATCTTGGATTGGTGATTTAGTTTATCTTGTGACGTACAAGGTAAAGCGATATGCTTGCATGCGATTGCAAAAGCTGTTCTGAGGTTTTTGGTCTGTGTTTACAGTGCGTAATGCATCTTGAGGATAGACTGCAAGAGATGTATCTCAAAAGCAAAATGCTTTCAGAATATCTGCGAGGACATACAAGAGTGCACGTAAAAGAACTAGGAATTGTGTTGGGGTGAGTATTGCAGGTATCAGTCTTAAGCAATGGCAAAGGCTGGGGAAATTATTTTTCCTTTTCATGTGAGTGTTGACAGCTTGTTCTCATGAGGATTTGCCTCGTATTTAATACTCCTCTTTCATGTGCCTTATTCGGTGCAAAAATGGGTTCTACTGAGCTACCTGGAAATCAGGAGGAGACATTTATACTACAACAACAAAATACTTACCATTCTTTAGTCTTCAGAATTAAGAGAATTTGGGTTTTGGGCGTTAGGAAGTTATCCATGCATTCATACACACTCTCTTCTGTTGTGATCTCCTTAACGAAAACTTCATCCCAACAAATAATTCAGAATTTTTGGAAGGTTAGGTGGTGTGTTTGTATCTTGAGGGAAGAGAGGGTCTCAAAAGACAGGTGTAGAAAATAAACAGGTGTTCTGATTAGCAGCTGTCTTCTAATAATAGTACTTGATTGGCATACAACCTTTAGGGATCTACCTACTGACAGTAGAAAAGGAGGGAGAAGTAAATACACTTTCTCAAGATGTTTTTTTGGCACTGTAGATTAAATCTAATTTATCTTTTTCCAGGCTGTTCAAGATTTCATACTCAGATGTAGCTGTAAATAGTGAAACCCTGAAATAAGCACTTTCCTACGTGTGTGTATGTGTTAAATATATATAAACATGTACATACATTCTGGCCTCTAAGCAGTTTCACATTTGGAAATGGTTGGAAACTGACCATTGCACTTGAGAGATGTTCCTCGAACTGTTATTGTATAATAATTTATAATGCCATCTTTTGGTCATTTTTGGTAAGAAAGTGCTACTATGTAGTGAACTGAGTAATATTCAAAACCTGCAATGCATAACCTTCCATAAGCTGATGTTTAGGACTTTGTCAAACTGGGCTTATTGGTGCCTGCTCACTGGTGAGACTACATAACATGCTAAGGCTTATGTTTTAGCAAATACATAAAAGGTCTTTTCTTTGAACCACAAAAGATTATTAAGCACAGAATGTAATACTGCTCTCTTTTGACTTAATTGCTAGCATACTTCTTGGTTTTAAGCATTATTTACCTACCTTTACTGGTATTATATGAGTATTGACAATAATAATTAAACAATTAACTTAGTAATAGCAAGACACTTTCAGTTTCTTTAAAGTGGATGAAAAGTATCATCTTGTGTTTCTCTTGCAAAAGTAACTGTATATTATTTTAAAGTCTGTCTTTTTTTTTTTTTTTTTTTAATTTCTAGGATTGAATCCAATGACTTGCCTTTGTTGGCTGCTATAGCAAGTACTCATTCCCCATATGTTGCTCAAATACTCCTATAAATTAAATTCTCAGGATAGTCATTCCCTTAAAGTAAAAGTATGAAAATGGGAATGTTGAATGAAGAACAGAGGTGCCAAACACTGGTAAAGGGGAGCACTGATGAAAGCAGGTGATGACTGTACCACCTTCCGATTCTGATTTCAGCCGGATGTTTTATCGGAGGACTTCAGTTTACATAACACAAAAGGCATTCAGGTTTTTCTTACAATCTCACTTCTGACTTAAATCAAGAGACTGCATCCTTGCATTTTATTTTTATTCAAAGGACAAAAGTTAACACTATGTGGCAGACCAGGTGCTGCCGTCCAAAACGCTGCTCAAAACCATGAAGTACCAGTTAAAAGAACAAGTGGGTTAGAATGGATTTCGTAATACTATGCTTGTGAGTGTGGTGTGGTGTATGTTCCTTTGCTGGGGAGGAGGAGGAGCTGTAAACTCTGTATATAGCATTCCTATACACAAGTGTATTAGGTGGGACATGATTTTCTTGCAGAGCATACGTGTGATTTTATATAGTAGAAGTGATGGGCTCAGAACAAGGAACCTGGATTGAGCAGCCAAATGCCGTGTGGGAATGGAGGTGTGCGTGAGGGTGACGTGACTTTTCCCTTTAAGGACAAGAGGTTGAGAGCTGTGGCTGCTTCTGTTTTAATGAGAAGGCATTCAAGTGGGCCCATGGCTACAAGTGGAATGGAATGGACTTCTAAGAGAGTGATTTTGTGAGAAAGCCTTATGGAACTTCTGCTACAAGTTTACATTTGTTGCTGATGCAACTTCAGTAACTGTTGATTTACTGTATGACTGTGGTCCTGGGAGCTAAACTTGTCTTGGTGTCATCAAGTATTGATATCTCCAAGGAGTATGAATTTGAAAACCTTCTGAACGATGCCAGTGCCGTGAGCCCGTGTCTGTGTGCACATACACCAACCAATTGGCACAAACTGAAGACAATCGTATTGGGGAAATACAAGACAACAAACAACCCTCACCAAACCTTTTGTCAAAAGTATTCGGTTTTTTTTCAGCTACAAGTTGTTGCTCTGAGTAGGAATAAAAGAGGAAGTTTGAAGTAAAATGAAATGTAGGGGGCAAAAAAACCCAGTGTTTGATATTACTCTGAATGTTTGCAATTACCCTTTTTGATTCTACGGAAGTCTTGAACTATCATCCAGGTGCCTTTCCTTACTAGGTTAACTACTCTGACACCAGAAACTACTTCTCCACTAGTTGATACTGGCCTTTGGTGTTTCTAGAAAGCAGAATAAAATTTTGTACTTCATTGTTTTCACGTGGTTGATTAAAATGAATGTAAAAATTACTTTTTTGCATAAAGCACTGTTAAGCTGGATATGAGACTATGGACCAGACTGAGGAGAGAGCAAAGGATCAAAACATTCTTAAATGGAAAACTCAATGTTGGACCATTCTGTTGTGAGCTGCTGTGAATGCAGTGTCTGAAATTCTTATCTTGCAAGCAAATTTCTGGCAACACAGTGAATTCTAATAAGAAACTCCTGGTCACCAGTTGTGAGTTCTCCTTGTTGGTGGTTACAGATTTTTAACACTGAAGGGACACACTTTTATTAAAAGTGTTTTTATTTCCTACTACCTTGATGTTTGGACTTTTCTACAGTAAACTTTAAATGATTTGAAATAATGAAATGTGCTTATTGTGAATTGTTTAAATGTGATGGGGGTCTTGATTAACCTTGTGTTGCTTTTTGAGGGAAATAGGTAGACTGGCCTAGTGTGAAAAGAGGCTGTTTCCATGTGGAGGGATACTTAATACTCTGATACAACACTTCTAAAGCTATTCCTTCTATGTTGGTTTTCTGACCTGACATTCCAAATGTTTCTTCTATTGCATTTTCATACTTCTCACTAGTATTCTGCCAAAAAAGGCTAAAATCTTTCTTTGATTCATGTTTTCTCCTACTGCTTTATAGTTAAGCAAACTTTTCATACCTTTGGTCTGTGAATCCTATCTGATGGAAAGTAAATTTACCTCTGCATATGGCTTTTAGCAGATACCACTTTCTATTTCACAAGGTTAAGACAGAGTAAGAACCATAGAGCAAGTCGTGTATTCCTAAAGTACCCTCTTGATGGAGAATGTGTGTGTGTGCATGTGTAAGACTATGAAACTGCTTCTCTGAGTGTATATAGAAATCCTCATGTACTTTCTCTATTTCATGTCACTCTTAAATAGTAGCTGAGATCATTAAAAGTCAGTCCAGTTCTTTTAAAGTATAAGTGGGGTTTTTATCTGAACAGACTCTGACAGTTCTTCAAAGAAATATATGCTAACACAAAGATGCTTTTGTTATCACAGTTTACTAAAGTGGACAGAGGTCAGCAAATACTCAGTGATTTCAAGATTATTCCATAATCAATACCTGATTTTACCACATCAACTGTTTTTAAAAAAGCAACCTGCCTTTGGGCAAGACATCAGTTAATTCTGTGGTGGCATGTGAGCCGATGGTCAAAAGCACTTGTATTTTCTTCAGCCCAGGCTAAAACTTTATCATTCTTGCTGCTTTCTCTAACATTTTGCTGCTCTTCAGAAATTAAACATTGAACTATTTTATTCTCACAGTTTTAGTTTTGGGAGAAAGAAAATTCAAAAAGAAAGCTCTTTATTACCTTTAAAAAGGCTTTAGACTAATGAAAACTAATTACATATTTCCCCCCTCCATCAAATGTACTACCTCAGTTGACAGGATTCCACTTTCTAGGGCTTTTTTTTGACTCGAAGTCTTTAACTTGTTTTCAGTAGCATCTTGATGTTTGTGTAAATTGGTGTGGCATGACAGGGCAGTAAGCATTTACAGATGTGTTTCTTAGAAATTTTTAGGGCATGTTTCTGGTTTTATTTTAATAGGATGAAAAGTGATATGAATGTACAGCTGTGTTGAAAATTGATAATGTAGCTTAATTTTCAAATATTCCAAAGTTGTTTTTATCAGTATTATGTAGGTTTTTTGTAAACTTAAATACATACTTTCTTGGTTAGGTGGGAGTGCACAGTCTTTTCAAAATCCCACATAAAAGCAGTTTACACACTGAAATTTAAAGAATGTATGCTGTTTTAGGCAAGACTAAACCTAGGGGAGGAATGAACTGCTCAATTGTAGAATTTAATCAAAATTAATTATTAAACCCCAAACAATACCAAGATTTAAACATTTTAATTTAAATAGGTACTCTCTGAACTAATCTATACAACTTTCTTTTGCCCCCCAAAAAACTAATAGACACTGATTCTGTAATTCACATTTCTGATGGCATCCTCCAGAATTATAGATTGATTTTCCCCACTCACTGTTATAAGCATCTTTATTGTTAAAGTCAAAAACTTTTTTCAGATGCATCAAACTCTTGTATATAAGGTTTATGCAAAATGATCACTTACCCCTCAAGTATAACTTCTACTTCAGTTAAAAGGACCCAAATAAAAATCAAGTCTGAACTACTGAACATAGTCTAGACATTTTCCTTTTATTTTTTGGGTTTTTTAAATTTTTTTNTGACATACATGGCAAGTTTTCCATAGTAGAAAAATGTGTGTTGCTATTGCATGTTTGGAGAACATAGGCTTTTTTAGGAATGACTGAATACCAATGTCAAACTACATGGTTTTTTTCTTATAGTTGTTTATGTGCGCTATCATTTTGGTCAATTTCTTTGCGGCATTTGGTGCAATAAACTTTCTGAAATCAACAGAAGTGGTATTTGGTATCTTCCTTTTTGAAGCTTCTGAAACAGCTGTTCTTGTTGTAGCCAAGGTCTAACAGTGCATGGACTATTAGATAATCCATTACCAAAGTGAGTAACTCTTACAAGAGGTGTCTAACAGGAAGGCTGCACAAAATTTGGAACCTGGTTGAATGCTATTGTCATTTTTGGAAGCTTTACCCCACTTGCATGTGAACAAGAGTTCATGTAGTGTGAAAAATATGGGCAAGAAAGAGTGGAAAATGAAGACACTGACTGTTGGGATAGGTGGTGCACAGGTTCCTCACACGTGTGGCTGGTACTTAACTCTTTCCATAAGCATTTGAGCTACCTGAAAAATGTGTTGCTATCAGATAATATGTCCAGTTTTTAAAACTGCTCAAGCAAACAGGAATGAGTGACCCCGCATGTCTAGTAGATTATGAAATGCTTAGTGCATTTGATCTGAATTAGTTTCAAATAGAGAGGTCTTTGATTTCTCTCAGATCTTCTATGACCTGACTTTCTATTTAGTATTCTGAAGCGTATTGGAAAATCCTCATTTAGAAATAGAAACGGAAATGAGCTGACATGATCAACTGTAGTTGTTCTTCCTTGAGCAGGTCTGAGTTAGTCCGATTTTTAGGGTGAAAGCATTTCTTGCTTGTAGACTGAAATGTTTACTCGTTGGCCCAGCTGACAAGGATTGGAAGTAAGACAGAAAGCCCAGGAACTTTGGCATCAAGGACCTGATAGTGAGGAGAAAACCCAATTACCTGTCCAGTCTTTCCTCCTGTCGTAGCAGCTGCATTTGCAAGCTGCTTATTCTGTTCCCTGCTCTGTTGTGCATTGAGTCCCTTATAGGCAGGTGAAGTGTTTGCAGGAATAAAAAATGCTGCTGGGTTAACAAGTGTAATTTGGCTCAAAGGGGCAAGGGAAGAGATGGGGCACCTCATCTAGGAACAGAAAAGGACTGAGATTGCTCCAGTCCCTCACCTCTTTGATACTTGTAAACCATGGGACTGTCTTGGTGATCTGTGCAGTTCAGCAACCTGTTTTTCCACTCAGGCCTTGTAAGACTCCATGAAACTCCTCTGCTCTGATTTCACTACTTAAAAATTGTAGTTAAGCTGTTGATCATATCAGGTGGTTGAATTTCTAAAGGGCACTTAGCCAATCTCTCAGAAACCAAATGTTTGGGATGCTGGCAGGTTAGGAAGAGGGAGAGGTAGAGGCTGGCAGACATAAAATAGCCGACACTGGGGAGGAGTGGAGACCTGTGTTAGTGAATACTTAAATGGTATGGCTGAGACGGGCAGCTGAGGAGCTTTCAGAACTGACAGCTGCAAAGGAGAAAATAATACCTAGATTTGAAAAGTTCTCAAACTCTGAAGTCAGATTCCATGATTTGTTCAGATGATGTGACTAGAAATAATACAAATGTTAATAGTGAACAAGCAACTAAACTGTTTACCTGCTTATGTAAGTGGCAAGGAGGATCAGAGATCTCATGGAGAAGTTCTTGTATGTTAAAATGATTTCAAGGCTACAGCAGTAAACATGAACTATATTGCAAAGTACCTAAGTCTTGTGCCAAAAATCTGCCAGTCTTTCTCCATGCTTTTCTCTCTAAATGAAACGAAAAGCAAAGCTTTCTGCTGGTCATCTGTGCACCATATCCTTTGGTTTTCTGTACTTAAACCTTTGAAGAGATCAAGCAGAACTACACATATGAAACAGGATTTTGGATATAAAGAACATGCTCCCAAGTGACAAACCATGAGACTGTGACCCGTAAGGCTTCTGATCCAATATAAAATTAGCTTAAGTGGACACATGCTAGTAATCCACATGCTGGAAAATTGCTCTTATAATAGTTGCAGTCAGTTGTCTGTCTGGCACAATCCCAAAGCTAAAACAGTTTAAGCAGTACAAGTAGAGAAGCACTTTGTCTTGAAATCCTAAAGGTCAACACATAGCTGAAGGGCTTAGGAGTGACGGTCAAGTACTCAAATATAATCTCATAAACTGGATTTTTTCCATTTGTAGCTACAAGAGAGATTCCACTGTGATCTGACAAAATGAGAGAGAGCAGACTTCCCTGAGCAATGAGTTTCTCACCAAGGAATAAAGCTCTCAGTCCTATGGACAGAGAAATGGTCACAGATGCAGAAATAGGAAGTGATACTTAGGTCTGCTTGAGATCTTCCCAGGGTGGGTTTGTGTATTCTGATAAGAGTGCCTTAGGGCTGGGGTATTTTGACTCAGAAATGTTTTGCCTTCTGTTGGATTGAATTCCAACCTTGCATATAATGAAATTGTTTCAGATGTGTCCATTTGTTGCCATTTTAGCTCTCTTTTGCTCCCTCACCTCTTTTTCCCTAGGCAAAATGAGCCTGAGGAGTTTTCTGTGTCACATAGATGTTTTAATTTTTCGTTTTCTATAGTATTACATCACTTTTTTCCCCCCTTTTAAGATCTGCACAAGCCCTGTTAGCCTCAAAATGGACAAATTTCCCAAAATTGCTCCCTTTACCTTTGGAAAATACAGGGGAATGTATTTTGTTGAACTAGTTGTCATTCTGTACAACATGCAACTTTTTTGACCTTGAAACACAGCTGCTCTATAAGCAATGTCAATTTAAAAATCACATTTCCAAACCATTCCATGAGCTCCTCCTGCTGCCTTTAAGGGACTGTCTCATCTAAGGGCACCACAGTCATAGTGCAAGTGCTTTTATTCTGTAAAGGTTTGTTTTTAATAGAGAAATGATGCCTTAACTTTTGATTTGAGGAGCAGAGATTTATGCCTGCATCACTGCAGCCCATTCACCATGTGGTGAAGAGAGCCTAGTACTGCATTGTGGAGTTGTTGGTCAGGAATATTGGGAGCAGGCTGTGTGATGGGGGGGATAAAACAAAAATGGAGTTAGCACTGGGAGAAAGCTAACTTCTTTCCTTTGCCCTGTTGTCTACTGCAATTACACTTCTGGCAGTCTCCTGTTTGGTGTCTCTAGCTTGGAAAGGGTGACTGAACCCCAAGGCTTGTTGAGCAGGGTCCTCTGGATGCTGCCCTGCTGCCATTGCCAAAGCCAGTGCCGGACTGAGCTGTGCCAGTGCAGCTGGGACATAACCACCAGTGTTCCAGGTGAGTTTGTCAGGCCTCTGGTATTTCAACCATTTGTGTTACACTGAGCTGTGGCTGCACCCCAAAGACAGACAGCTGCCTCTGGTTTTCCAGGTGCCATTTTCTTCCCACAAGAATGCAGTAGTCTCTCCTGTTGCTCAGGAGTGGGTAAACACCACAAGCAGAAGATGCAAAGCTCGTTTGTAATGTTGCTAAATAAATTCTGAGTCTCACAGGTAATTCGCTGGTTGCTGGGAGTGGCTGCAGGAGTAGCTGTGCATTATTATATGTTTGAATTAAATAAGCTCTGGTGGCTTCCCAGGTGCAAGTGCCAATGCTCTTGATCTATAGGCAAGCTGGTAATTAGAGAATGCTGTTCGTGTCTTCACAAGGCTTCCTGGCCTGAGCCTTGTGAGATTTAGACTATAGTGCTGCAAAGGACCTAATCTAACTAGTTCATCTCTGGGATCTTACTAAACTTCACAGGGAAGCTGGCTTTCCTGCACCCTGCATATTCTCTCTTTTCTTGTACATATACAAAGCTTTTTTGGCACGTCTGTTTTTGTGGCCAGCAACTGCTCGGCCAGCCCTAAAAAAAGCTGGTATGGGCTTTGCAATTAGCGCTGCGATTTCAGATCTTGGACTAGTTAGAGAGCTGAGAGCTGAATGGTCCCACCCAGCAGGCAAAGCTCTTGAAGGGGTGTTCCCTAGGAATTGCTGTCCCACTGAATCCAAGCAGCAATCTGCATGCTGCAATTCGTCTCACTGCGTGTTGCTGAGTGTTGCTAAGTGCCATTCTTTACTCAACAATTGGGGACTGTGCTAAAAAGAGCAAAGATGCTAATGGTCTGGAGTGAAGGCACTGCAGCACCAGTGTGCCCTTTGCCGTGTGACAATTCCAATAGTTTGATGATGGTTGGCTGCCAAAGTGCACACTGCTGCCCTTCTCAGAGCTGTGACGCAGAGCTGGGTCGCACTGTGGCTGGGGTTGAAATATGACTGTGAACTTTGCAGCGTGGTGGGCTTGCTCAAGTTAAAGCAGTTTTGTGTATTCTGTGATGATGTATAGCACAGAGCATCCTGATAGCACGGCTTGGCAGTGTAGCACAGCACTTTGCAGTGGTAGTGAGATCATCTCTGGATTTGCTAAACCTGTTTCTACTTACTCTGTAACACATCTTTATCTCGGTACCATGCTGGGTTAACCACACTGATTAACCATTCCTAATTCTTGACTAAGCTTGACTGCTGGCAGGTCGGGAATTTTCACCCTGTGTCTGTGGCTCATCATAAAATCAGCTCCTGCCTGTTTTCTCAGCATTCCAGTAATTACCACTGTTCATCACAGAAGGATGAGGCGGCTGGCCAAAGGTGCGCAGGGATACTGCATCAAAGGTTAGTGCCTGATCTTCTGAGTCCTCAGATAATGATTTCACCATTGGACAGTCCTACTGGCCAAGCTGGGCTGGGGGGATGCATACACCTCCCTTTTCCCTTCCTGGCAATTGCTCTAAAGAGTCAGAGACACACTGTCTGGCATTCAGACATATCTTTTGTGAAATGAAAAAAGAGAAAATGAGTGCTCATTCTTATATACTGTGTACAATTACAATTGTGCCTATAAGGCTAGTTTAGCTAAAGTATATGCCACGTGGATGCTGCCAAATAAATGTATTTTTGTTTTCTGAACACCTGCTTCTTTGCTGTTATGCATCTTTATTTTTTGCTTTAGACACATGACTTATGTGGGAAAAAGTAACTCATGACAAGCAGCTGAGCAACACTTAGGGAGGCATAGCAGGAGTCAGTAATCACCCAAGGGAAGTGCTAGTTTTCAGAAAAATAAAGGCGGAAGTGAAAGATCAAAGTCTCTGAGTGAGTTTCTTGTTTTGAGGCAGTGGGAAGGTGTTACAGGCAAGTAAGTGGAACATACAAGATGTTAACTCACTGCTTCACAGAAACAGCTCGTTTTTATGCACTGGTGTGCAGGTATCCGTAATGATGCTGTGCTGGACCAATGCAGCATGTTTATATCTGTCCATTTTAATATACAGAACAGTTTTTCTTGGAATTAGGCATATGGGCTGAAACACTGCAGCCAGCATTATGGCTTTAAATGATGTGAAAGGATAGGGGCAGGAGGCAGTATAAGAATGAGTGAAAACATAAAAATATGTGTCATAAGTACCGTTTGACTCTGTACCACTGTCTGAGTTCCTAAGTCAGTCTTGGTGCTGTTTGTTTTAATCCATGTGGTGGGAATCCAAAGATGAAAAAGCAACCATGACCAGACAAGATGTGACTGTCATTCTCTAAGGGGATAAATTGCCATGGCAATCCTGGCTGTTGCTGTTGGGGAGATGGCTGATTTTGGCCAGCTGCTGCGTAGCTGGAGATGGTGAATCCCCTTGGGGATAAGGTGCCTTTTGGATAATTAGACAAGCGTGCAAACTGTCTCAAAACAAAGGCCATTAAATGATTTCTTCCTGCTGCTTGAGATTAAGTAATGGCTTTTGTAAAAGTGAATGCCCAAGAGGCACCATCAGTTTCTGAAGGACAGCAAATGCCAAATCCATTTGGAGCCTGAATTTTTCCCCCATGTCAAAGGGAAGAAATGCAAGGTTTGACAGCAAGAGAAAGAGAAGGCTGGGCGCCTGTTGTAGAAATAGTATCTATAGAATCCCAGAATAGTTTGGGTTGGAAGGGCCTGTAAAAAGTCTTCTAGTTCAACCCCTCCCTGCAATGACCAGAGACATCTTCAACTAGATCAGGTTGCTCAGTTTCACCCAACCAATAACCAATACTTGATCTTTGTGCTCATGATGAGGATGAGGTTGGACCTCTCATCTATCACCCAGTGCAGGTGCTCCTGCCAGCACAAGGGAAGTGGCTGCAGCAGGCAAAAGGACGAGAGGTCTGCCCATTTCATTGGAGTCTGCTTAAAGCAGTGATGAAATGGGAATCTGGGGCAGTGAGTTTCACCTTAGTTAATCCAGTCTGCCGCTGATCCCTTGTGTTTGCTGGTGGAAATATGCCCTTACCCACCTGCTTGCAGTAGGGGTCAGATGAGAGCTGCTGCTGTGATGCCTTGAGAATCCGTAGCCAGGTGCAAGGATGAGCAGGAGAAGCACGACTCCCCCCTCCAGCATCGCCTCCCCATGACTCCAGTGTGGCTGTAACAGGAAAACTGCCCCCTGAAGGGCTGGTGAAGCACCAGAGCTACAGCTGGCTATAATAACGAAATGCCTGTTTTGTGGGACCAGTGCCAATCCCATTCTCCTTTTCCCCAGCTGCAGTTAGTGTAAAAGCTGGTTTCAGATTGCTTGCCTAGCTCTAGATTGGCATCAAATACCTCAGCCTTGCAAACCTTGTTGCTGTTCATGGTGTTTTCTGTCGGACCTGCTTGTTACTCTACCAGAGACTGTCTAGGGTAACCTATTGAAATATATCCTAATTTCTCCCTTCCTCACCACAGAAGCCCCCTGTGAGGGTAGCTGTCGTTATTTCTGACCTTAATGCTATGCTAAGAGAGAAGTAACTCCTGGAAAATTGCCAAATATATCCGTTCTGTTTCCATTATTTTCACTCTGCTCCCTGGCCATTACAGAGTGTTGTCAGGGACATGGGGCTGGCAGTGGGCATCAGCAGGAGCAGGAACCACTTCATCCAAGTATCTCCCACAGCTGTGAAAGCTGCAGAAGGGCATTGTGTGGCTCTTGTTTCCTTCCAGAGCGGAGTCCCTGTTCTGTGTGAATTATGAGCACAATTGTCAGTGCTCCGAGCGCCGGCGAGGGAAGCTGCTGATAAATGAGGTGCAGTAGCAGCAGCTGCAAAATCGTTGTCCTGCTGGCTGGGGAAAGGCAAAGTCATCAGAGAATTAAGATGAACTGCTAAGCATATTTTGCACTCAGAAGGCAGTTCCATAGGAATTAAAAGGAAAACACTGCCATATAGAAGTTTTTCTAACTTCTGCTGGAGCTACAGCTGTTGTTCTTCAGGCCTAGTATTCCTTCATGCAATGAGCTGCCCCCACACAGCTTCTTCAAATAGGATCAAAAGGGTCAGCTGGAAAAATCTATAAAGAGGTGGAACAATTCAGAGAAGAATGCAAAGGCTTAGAGCAATGACTGCTTGGAAATCAAGGTCAAATCGTGCCTTAATAGCTAAGAATACACCCAGGAGTTCAGACATCTTAAATCAGACCCTTATGATCATGACTGGGCAGACAACAAGAGCCCATATGTCTTTTTAAACTCCTGTCTTGTGCATGGAAGAGTGGCTAAGTGCCACCAACAGAGAGTAAGCAATGCTGTCTTCCTCTTTCAAAGCTTTTTCTTGCTCTCATGGGATTGAGATTTCACACTACCCAGCCTATTGAAAAAAAAAAAATCAGTGGGGAACACAGGTAGTAGTAACCACTTGAGCTGTGCTGTGTTTGGCACATTGGAGTACTTGGTCATCTTGCTGATTTAGGAAAAATTAAATTAATAATGTCAACCTTAAATTTGTTTTCAACCTACTTCAGTGTGACTTGTTCTCAGTTACTTTGGTCCCATGTTTCTCCAGTTGAGGACTTGTGATTGTTTATACCTTTTGCAGGGTATTATTTCAGTTATACATGAAGTGTAGCAAATGTCTAGTTTCTGTGATTTACTTTGCAGCTAGCTTCCCTCACCCAAGGGACCTGGAAGCTATTAAATCCATGCCTTTTAACCAGAAGAAGAAATAGAGCTGCCTTCTGCCTTTCACTTCTGCTGGCACCCAGTGCTTTCTGGTGCAGTAAAAATTCAATTTAAAATTACCTGTAGATGTGACCAGCTACACAGATCAACTTTGAAACACTGCAACTTTGAATTAAAACCATTTTTTACCACTGTGCCATTCTCGGAAATGGCCTAAAGAACGAACTTGGCAAAAATCTGTTTTGCTGAGCAGCTGACTTCTATCTGGTCAACATAAAGTAGACTTAAGACTAATTCTCTGTGCATTTCTCATTCAAGGTCATGAGCAGAACTTGAACCCTCAGGCTCTGACATCAAAAGATGGGACTCTTCTAAACCAGCTCATCTGAGGAGCCCAGCCACAGCCTCTGGGTCAGGTAGGATCTGGTTTCCTCCCATGAGTTGTGTTGGTGTCTGCAGGGCTGCAGCAGAGCTCTAGGCTTAGGCTTGGCCTTTCTGCCTCAGATCTAACACCTGGGCTTCCAGCACTAGGTGCATGTTTGTTTCCCCCCAGATAAATCCCCCTCTCCTGCGTGGGCAGCACTGCTCTCCCTTGGCACAGGGCAAGGCAGCCCCAGTGCAGAGCAGCTGGCAGGGATGAGTGAGCAGGGTGATGATTTACCCCTTTAGCTTGACAGGTCTGGGCTCTTTCACCATCTCTGTCTGCCCAGGGGTTGTGAAACCTCTCAGCACACTGCAAAATGCCTCAGCTATAGTAATTTCTCTTCCCCAAAGGTATAATAAGGTGAAAAGCTGGCCCCTCAGCCAGTGGTTCAGTGCACCTTCCATGAGGGGCAGAGTATGTGACTGATTCATTGCTCTTTCACAAGACTGCCCATGCTACAAAATGCTGTTATTCCCAGGGGCTGGTCTCTCTGAGGTAAAATATGTGCCTTCCTTCATCAAACTGCTTTCTGCAATTTCTGCACGTTTTGTGAGAGGGTTGAGTTACCGGTGAGTAAAATTTACAACCAGAAACCTCAGACCCTTTAAAAAACCAAAGAAGAGTTGGAAGGAATTATGTGTATTTCAAAAAAAAATTTTTAGGTGTTCTGACATGAAAGTGTAACCAATGACAATGACTTTTTTTTTCTTTTAAATAAACTCCTCACAGCTGAAAAATGTGATCAGTCCAACAAAACAAAAAAGCTTAACCTGCAGAAAAGCTTAACCTGCAGCAGGCAGTTTGGCTGTTCCATAAAGTCCCTTGGCTAGCAGGCTGTATTTGTGCTGCCATAAGGTGACAAATGTGCTCAGTGCCACAGTGATGTCACAAGCCCAAGCCAATGGTGCTTATGGCTTCCAGCTGGGCTGCTGACTGCTGGGAATACCACAAGCCACACAGATCCTGGGTTTGGTGGGAGCAGCATCCAAAACCTACCTCATTTCTAATGCCTCCTGTCCCAAATCCATCATTAGTCAGGAAAGTGTTGACATTGTCGGCTGTACCTCAGGCACAGCAGCCTTCTGGTCATTTTTCTGAGCTGATTGCTGCAGTTGGCTCAGCTCAGGTAGGCTTTCTGTAGGAACTCAGGTAATAGTTGGTGCTCACTGTTGCAGTTGAAATCTGTGTTACTGGAGAAGGTCTGATGTGACACTGGCTAAGAGATAGGGGCCAAATTTAGGAAGAATTCTTGTTCTGGTGGGAGGAGAAACCCCAGGGAGGTGTTTAATCAGTGCAGATTGAGTGATATTAATGGTGAAGTTTTTTATCCTTTGTATTAACAATGACATGTCATGCTGTGCAAAGTGCTCTCCTCAAGTTACTCTGTTTTCTTACTGGTCAGAATTCTTTCTTTGCTAACCCCACTCTGTCTATTGTATTTTTTTCCTCATGTTCATCTTGGCATATCTAAAATTACATGGCCAGGTTTCCCAGGCAGGTACCTGCCCATGCTTATAAAGTTTCTAGAAGGCCACAAACAGATGAGTTACCTCTTTCCATTTACCATCTCAGAGGGGAAACTGCTGAGACAAGATCTTTCAGGAATGTGAATGACTCCCTTTGTCTATGCTACAAATGAAGAAACATAGATAAATGTCACCCATGGGGGCTCCTCTGGAGGCTTTTCATGTCCAGCTCTATCACTTTGGTTCGTGTATTCCAAGCCAACGTTTTCATACCTGAATTAGGAAATTGGGGATTTAACTGATGAGTCCATGCATGTATTTTCAACAAATCACGTGTGTGTTTGAGGTTCATCTGCAGGGCAAGGTTCGGGGAGTACTGGAGTACTTCTTTCTGGTCTGGAGACTGGACTTGAAGGCAGCAGAAGTCTGACAGTAAAACCTTGTTTTTCAGGCTGCTTGATGTGAAGAGCATACTCTGTGACCTGCCTGCGACAGGGTGTGCAGGGGAGCAGAGCTCAGCATGTGCTCTTGCATGCACCAGCTTCCAAGAATTCTGGCTCTTCCCTTGGGAAAAACACTCTTCACTCACCTTTGCCACTTCAGAGGGAATAATTACCAATGTTTGTGGGTTTTCTTTCATTTGAGGTAGGTAATATACAAATCATGGTAGCACATCCAGGGTGCAGTTTCAGAAAAAAATGGCTTGAATTTAATGTTGATGAAAATCTAATGTTCCAACTTTGAGTCAATGCGTCATGTGTCAGGCTTTCAGCAGCATTAAGTTGCCAATACCTATAATAAAATCCTTATCCATCTGGCTATCCTTAGCCATAAAAAAGCTACAGAAAATTCTCAGCTACCATCCAATTCTAAACCTGTTTTCTTACTGAGCCAATCTGGATGTATCATATGCCATTTAAAAGCTCATATCAATAACAGAGATAAGATCAGTGCTTTTGTTTGAGTATTTTGCCACTTAGAGCACTACTTTTCTCTCAAAACCTGCCTTGAGAAAGAGAGCATCTATTATGAATTTTTTCCCAAGTTGCATGGATAATTGATGTTTAAGATGTTCATAAGCAAAAAATGAACCCTGTGTGTAACTGATAGGATGAAGATTTTATACCCACACAGTAGTCTGTAAGGGGACCAGAATTTCTAGGTTGTCAACTCCTCGTTGATTATTTGCACTGCTCTTGTACTTTGCCCAGCACTCAGATCTGATTATCTTTTAATGCTGCTACGGTAGGGATTTTTTATTACATTGAAGAACAAAATTAAATGAAAATTAAGGTTTCAGAAGGCAGTGTTTAAAGGCAGAATATGAGGGGAATGAGAAAAAATATTTTTCCCTGTTAGGTTTTGTAGCTGTTAGCAAGGCAGCAGAGGCATGTTGCAGCTTAAGAGATGTCTCTTCATTGCCAAATTCTGCAACAATGTGTGAGAGAGGACTGATTAAAAACCTCTTCAGTTCCCACCTTAACCTCTCCAGGTTCTGCCTTTGTCCCCAACTGCCTTGCAGCCTTTTTCTCCATCCTCTGTTCTTGCTTTTGGTTTTGAGCTGTTATACTCTCATCTTTTTCCATGATGGTCACCTTCTCTCCCTTAGTATTTTTTTCACACTTTCTCATCTTTAGACCTGTTCTGTCTTTTGCCTGTTCAAAGGACATGGAGCACATGCAGAACTGGGCATATTCACTGAACTTAGGTGACAAATTCTTATGGATTGCTTCTGAGAATGACCAACTACATGACCCAAGCTGTAGGGCTTGGTCAGGTGGAAACTCCAAAAACACAACCTACTCATGATGGCACACTTGAGGAATTTCAGGTGTCCTTTATGGAGTTATTAGGTGCATTAAAACCCATTCCTTTTACTTATTTTTTATAATATAGGAAAGGAAACCTATTTTTACATTCCCCAGCTTCTAAGATGAAAATGACCCATTAGAGGTGAATCTTTTAGAAATGAGGCTATCCATCCACCATCAAATATAATTGAGTGGTTTCTTTGGAAAATATATAAATTAAAAAAAAAAAGTTCCTTATGAAGTAATCATAATTACAGGTGCTTCTTAGTAATAATATTGACATACAGAAACATGGCTTTTTAAAATACCATGCAGGACAGAAAAAGAGAGGAATTTATATCACAGGCAGCACTATATTTCTCCCCATCTACCTGGACTGGTAAGAATTCTTTTTTTTTGCTTGGACAACATTTTAAAAAGACAAAAAATTCAGCCAGTACAATCAGCAAAATTCTTCCCCTTCATTAACTAAGTGCCCAAGAGACAAATGGACAAAAAGGTAGGTTCCTGTATTCAAGAGGAGGTTGCAGATTAAATGATGCAATAAATTTACCCTGAGGCTAAAAAGCAAATTTTCTTCTAGCATGAAAGTCACCTTTCAGACATGTTGGAATCTTTACAGGGCACAGGCTAAAATGATGGGGGACAGATCTTCAGTGCTATGGGCGAGATAGTGCAGAAGTGGTGAGTATCTATGGTGGTGTTCTTCACTCTGTCTCTAGAAACTTGCTGCTGTGGCTGCAGTCATTCAGGTGGAGAGGAGAAACTCCCTGAAATGCCAGGTTGTTTTTAAGTATTTGAAGTTCAGTATGAATTAGCTGGCTTCCAAGTAAATGCTGTGGAATGTTGTGCACAATTCGGTAAACTGCTAAAACTCATAATTACTAAGATTATTGTTTTTCCCAAGGAGACTCCTAGCAGTGCATTTCCCATATGTTAGCCACTTTATGGACTGTATGTCTTATTTCACATGTGCCTCATTTTAAATATTCAGTACTATGTATTTTTAATTTATAGCCAAATATTTCCGCATCTGAGAAGGTAGGTAAATACTGTTTGCCTCATTTTTGTAGCCAAGGCAGCTAGGGAATAGAGAAGTCAAAGGTTTGTGATATGATATATTGGCATTTAAGCAAATGACTAGCAGTCTCCTCAAAACTGAAAGCATGACCTTTTGTGAAATGGCATTCTTTTATTGAACAAATGTGGTTTTAATGTATTCTGTTATAGCTGCTTGCTGTGATTATAGGAAATGGAACTGCCTTTTGCAACAGCAAAAACTACAGTGGGAACAAAGGGACTGACCTGGTTTTGACTCTTTATTCTCTTCTGCAAATGCATTTGTTGTAGCCTGTGCAAATCAGTTGCCGCAAAAATAAAATCTCAGCTTCCACGGTTCTGCTACAGGGCAGCCTGTAAGTCATGAGTTAGTGACAGAAGAAATGAGAGAAACTTGAGCTGCAGTGTTTTTGTGGGGCTTTTTTAAAAGCAGAAGCATTGAGTCGAGCCAAGTAAATCCCTACTCATTCGCTTGCAATTTTTAACTCGAATGACAAACCAGCAGTGGCTGAGAACAGGTTATGTGGGTTCCTTGCGAAACCCCTTCATGAGAGACATCCTCTTTCCCTCAGCTGAAGGCTGAGAAAACAGCAGGTCAAATTTCTGCTCGTACCAAAGCCCCAGCTCCTGGTTGTCCTGCAGCAAGCAGTGTCAGCATTTGTAATTCCTGACATTTCTAACCTGGAGGAGGGGACTGAGAAGGGTAGATGAAATCTGTTTGCTTTAGACAAAAATGGAAGGTATGTTCATTGCTGAGAATGTATGAGCAGAGGGCACAGGCAAGAAAATCATTTTGGTAGCTCATTGTTTAAAACAAATATATTCTAGGGCTTGAACAGAAAACCTTCAAGCTTTGAGGGAGTGCTCAGCTGAGGGTGTGGAGATGGGAAAACTCCTTGGGACACAGCACTGCGTACAGTGAGACATGGCAGCTGTGAGCTGGCACTGCCACCACCACCTCTGAAGGTGCCTTTCTTCTGAGCCATTTTGCTGCTGCTCTCTTGAATAGAGATAGCTGAGTGCACAGGCTGAGCCCAGAAGATCACCCCCCTAACCTTATCACTGGCCTTACATCTGTGGGGAGAGAGGCTGCTGAGAAAGTGCATGACCCCTTCACTACAAAGAACTGTGAGATGTTAATTGTTGAGAAATTTGTTATTCCTTTTTGTCTTAAAGGAAAATGCCAGGAAAAAAAATGCATTCACATTGGGAAGGGAAAGACTGTCATTAGCAACTTCTGGATTAAAAACTTGGGATAGGCTATTCTGTCAATACATATGAAGGGAAACAGGAAGCCAGACAGACCCAGTAGGGGCTCCCCAAGGTATTTGTGACTTGAGATCCACTTAGCACATGCTTGGGTTGGTGGTTCCTGGGTCTGCTTATGAGGATGTGTCTTCAGAACATGTCTGGCTGTGACAGAGATCCTTTCTCTTCCCCTTCCAGAATAACTCACAGCCCATCCAGGGAGTATATCATATGCAATTGTAAATGATCTCTGCATAGGGAGATAACTGGAGTACCAGCCTTTCCTACAGCAACCGTGTGATGGCTGGATGCAGTTTGGCAGCTTTGTGTGTCTGATCCATGGTGGATCTGAAACTGAACTTCTCTTGGTTTTTTTGCCTTCATGTGTTTGTGTCTAAATTAAACACTAAGGAGTAATGAAGAAGAATGGTTTAGTGGTTAAATGTATTCAAGTGTCAATACAGAACACAGAACTATTCCTGTCTCCATTTTATCTATGGCCAAGGACAAGTTATTTAAGCTATCTGTGTCCCAGCATTTTCCCAAATATAAAATGAGGATGAAAGACCTCTCTGGATGACTAAATGACTTGAATGCTTTGATTCCCAACAGAAAGAGATTGAGAAAATTTTAAAAAACTGTTTCTAAATTGACAGTAAAAATAGATAGCCCCTAAAAATTCTGCCACTGGCTCTTCTCCACTTTGTCAGAGCAGTTTTGGTTCTCAGTGAGGAAGAGGATACCCTGCACATCACACACGATATACAGAGTCAAACAAGAGTCAATCTCCAGCCTCCTCTGACTACTCCAGTGAGCATTGCAATGTTAATGGTGAATAGCAGAGAAATGGCATATTTACTCATTCTGATTTCACTCGCTGTAATGGGAAGTCATTCCCCTGAAGTCAATGGCAGTGCAGTGCTGTAAGAGCTGTATGAATTTCTGTGCCCTCAGGCTGATGACAAAAATTGTTTATGACCATACCATAGCAAACATACAGAAAAGGCTTCAGAGCAGGGTAACACTCTGTAAATGATATAAAAGCAATGTATTTAGCAGATGAGCATTTAAGACGTAGGAGCCTGAGGAAGGCCTGCTGTTTGGCTGGTATACAGAGCTCTCCCCAATATTTTGGCTTTCCACCCCAGCACAGAGCTTCAGCCCTTCTAGAATCAAGCTTCCCTCACCAGCCATCATCTACTGGCCAAAAAGGTTCACAATAAAGCAAAAATGTTCAATCCCCATAACAGATGGATGCACAGGAGAGGTACTTGAAAAGGGCAGCTGTAACCTTTCTGGCTGCTCCAGCTTCATATGTAGTGCTGGAAAGCAGAACAAAAGACGGAAGAAAAAGATGAAGTAGGCTGAGGAATTGAAGGGACAAAACCTATTGCTGCAGCAGAGGGTAGCCCCCTTGTATGGCACACTCCAAGCACGAGGTCCAGCCATGGCCTGTGACATTCCCCTCCCTGCAGCCACAGTCCCATGTGGTGACATCCCCCTGCATGTCCTCTTGCTCTGATGCTGGCCCTGGTGCCCCAGAGGCTGGAGGTCATTGAGCATTGGGTGGGGAGCCAAAAAGGAAGGGTAGATGGGAGGTGAGAAATCAAAGAGCAGTTCAGCAACATAAGGGTACATATGAAGAATGAAATG
This sequence comes from Rhipidura dahli, assembly GCA_013399225.1. Taxonomy (NCBI): domain Eukaryota; kingdom Metazoa; phylum Chordata; class Aves; order Passeriformes; family Rhipiduridae; genus Rhipidura; species Rhipidura dahli. The sequence continues at coordinate 1,796,966 of VXAC01004222.1, forward strand.
GGGAAAAGTGTTGCTTTTGGGCTTCAAGGAAGTGATATAGACCGTTATTCCTTAAAAAAGAAAAAAACATTTAATCTGGCCTTGGGACAATGTTGGGGCAGTTATTCAGGGAAAGTGGGATGGGAGGGTGCAGAAGCCACAGGTCACTGGGGGCAGGAGGCTGTAGCAAGGTGGGGGCTGGTCTCTTCTCCCAGGCAACAAGTGATAGGAGAAGAGGAAATGGCCTCAACTTGACCTCACCAGGTGAGGTTTAGATTGGATATTAGGAAACACTTCTTCACAGGAAGGATCCTTAAGCAATGGAACAGGCTGCACAGGGAAATGGTTGAGTCACCAAAACTGAGGTATTTAAAAGACATGTAGATGTGGCACTTGAGGACATGTTTTACTGGTAGACTTGGCAGTGCTGGGTTAATGGCTGTACTTGGTGATCAAAAAAGTCTTTTCCAACTTAAAAAATTCCATGATTCTTCAGTTCTGTCCCTGCTTCAGTGTAATAGGATCTGCTTTGCATCTGAAGGTGGGGGAGGCTTGAGAGAGAAAGGAAGACAGAGTTCACACCTCCCTTTCTTTGCAGCTGCTCAGTCCTTTTCCATCTACAATAGAGGATTTAGGTACATTCTGCATACAACTCACCTGATTAGCTAAAGGGGATTATATTAATACAACTTTGAGTGTAGAAAGTCTCAAATCAGCTTTAATTTTACAGGAGCATATTAACTGCAGTGGTTTTTAAATTTCTTTTTCTGTAAATCACTACAAGCATGTCCTCGGGGAAGGTTGCAGCAGTTTTGCTGCAACAGCTGAAACTTTTGTGAGCTTTGTGAAGGAAACCTCCATTTGCTGGTCTCACACCCTCATCAGAAAAATCCCTTTTCACTTCTTAAGCCCAGAGATATCCACCCAGTAAATTGCAGTAAGTAACAGGTTATTCTGGTGGTGGCCTTGGGAGGAAGGGACAGCTTGCTCCAGGGAGTTGAGGCTGGAAGTTCCTCATTGGAAAGCTACCAGGAAAAGTACCAGTGCTGGGCTGGGAGAGAGTGACTGGGAGATGGGGGAAGCATTTTTAAGGTATGCAGGGAGTAAGTAGAGCAAGCCCAGGGAAGTGGCTGGGCTGGGGGATGATCCTGCTGATGGACACTTAAACAACTACATCACCAGTCCAAAATATCTGGTTACTAAAAGCTGCCTACAACTTAGTTATTTTCTTTCTCCAGCAAGGAAAATATTATGTCTTGTGGGAAGTCACGAGGATGACATACCCAAGAACATTGCATATTTGATCACTAATCATATAAAGTAAACATCTTCTAAATATTTCCAGGAACATCTGTCCTAGTTTAACTACTGGTTTACATTGCATTCCTTTATGGAATAATATCCCAGAAAGCAGAGTGAGTGTCACTGCCATCCATTACAGAAATTAAACTTGTGGGATTTTCCTGCTTATTGGAGCTGAATGCCCTTCATCCTTTAAAAAATGCTTTCTTCTCATTTTCCACCATTGCATCATCCTGATTGTCCAAAAATTACAGTGCTTGCTTATGATCTTGTATACTTCATATTTGGCTTGGATAAAAAGGGAGCTCAGTGAGATAGTGATTTCACTCATAATGGGGCAGAGAATGCAGAAAAAAACCAACTGCATCAATTTAACAGGAATACAACCTTAATTTTCTGGGAGTAAAAAATAAAACCAAATACAAACAAACAAAAAAAAAGACACCTGACCACCCGTCTTTGAGCCAGTAGGAGATTAGCCTCATACTCTAAAAGGAAAAACAAAAATCAATAAATGACTTAAAACTGAAAAGAACAAACAATAGCAAAGAAGAATGTGGACAGAACTCCCCCTATAGATGAGGCCACTGAGACAAAGGACATTTGTCCTGCACTGGGATATATCTCTTATATGTGCTATAATAAGAAGCAATGTATTAAGCAGGTGTATGTGTTGGCATTTTGGAAGAAAACATTTTCTTTTTACTGACAGGCACTGCCTTCTTGGTAAATTTGCCAAAAGACTAGTTTTTTTACAGCAGAATTTACAATGCATCTCAGTTCTGAGCAGAAGTGTGGGTATACATCACAACTGAAATAAATCCTTTCTGTCAGTGAAGAGACAGGTTTTTTTAGAATAAGAAGAACAAAGAGAAACCTCTGGTGTTACTAGAGTAGTAGAATTCCAGTAACTTTGAAAAGTTCTGGATGTGAATTCTCTGTGACGTTGAATTACGCCGAAAAGTTTTTTGAGGCCGTGAAATACTGACGTATATTGGTCCTTGAAACCACCTCTGAAAAAATCAAGTTTTTCACTCACATGAAAGAACAACCCCAGGAAATGCAAGCACCTCATAGCTCTGTCAGTTCTAAAAAGAAACTGAGGTGTGTCAAGTACCAGTTTTCCTACAGGGGTGTTTGCCCCTCTTGTGTGATCCCAGGAATGTCTCTGGACCAAGTTTGGATATACTGTAAGATGAGAGTAGCTGAAGCTGTGCAGAAGGAGAAAGGTTGTGAGGGTGAGAAAAACTCTATAATATCATAATAAGGCAGATTTTCCAACATGGGATGAGGCCAGTCTGCTTTACTGAGTAGTTGCCAGCTCAGTCACCCCTGTGGCAGCAGTTCTCCTTGTCCGTGCAATCCTCCCACTATTGATCTAAGGATTGGAAAAGAGTTATTTAGCATTTCAGATCACCAGTGAGCATTTTGGCTCACTCACCCAAGCAAGAGAGAAACAAGGAAAGGACAGCTGTATGAGGCTGGTTTTCTCTAGGGGATTTTTACCCCTGGACGAGGTTGACTTGTTTGCTGATGCTCCTCTGTTGATTGTCTGTACTGTCAGCGTAAATCCCCTCACTTCTCATCAGCATGGAAACCAGTAAGCTGGCACTGGACTGCTAATATCCCAATTTCTCTTCCCTGTAAAGGATGTTGGACTCAGCTTTTAGAGTCTCAGGAGTGAGACAAAGGGTAATGGGCAGTGGGACTGAAATAGCAAATACATCTAGGTTTCTTTTTAAAAAAATATGCTTAGATGTGGACTCTGCAAATCAGAGATAGCAAGGCTGACCTAAAGATAAAGAGTTAGTTTCCATAGCAATGAGACCTATGAGTTCTCAAAATATTCAAGTCTCTATTAGGCTAGAAGCAGATAAAAATAATTTGCTTACATAAGGGCATGCCAGATCTCATGCAGCAAAGAGTTTGATTTTAAGCACAAGAAGGTAAAGGGTTTCCATATGTACCTGAGTCTTTTATTTGCCTGGGAAAGAAACACTCTTGGTGTGAAAAAGTGCCTTTAGTTCCTAGCTGGCTCTTTTTCAGCCCTGACCCCCTTGCCCAGGACCTTTGCCTGTGCTTTCTGCTTTTGTGCTACCTTTAATGCAGACTCTGAGTTTTCCCATGGAACAGATTGGTTCCATTTCACTGAGAACAAGAGACAGCATTGAGCACTGTACCTTCATCCAGACTCCCCTCTAGCTTGGCTGGGGGCACCTAGGACCCTCAACCTCATGATTTGGGTGAGATCAGATGCACTGAGAGAGAGGAAGGAGCACAAAATAGGTGTGCTTACTGGGTAGGTACTCGCAAGAAATATCCTCATCCCTTGTTCCTGTCTCCCCAGCAAGGTCCAGGTGGAGTTACAGAGACGTGACCCATCACACACTGCACTTCCTAAGCACAGACCCTGCAGCATTCCAGCCAGAATGGAATGAAGGGAATGAGAAGTCTCTGCCACCACACCACACAGAGCCCTGGTGTGCTGCACCACGGAGATGTGTCTGGCCACTCTGGTGCTGTCCCAGCTAAGGCCATGCTGTGCTAATTAACCTAACACATGTTGGCTGTAGCTCACTTGGAATGACATTGTGAGGGTAGGGCTGCAAATTTAAAATGCTTCTATCCTCCATTTTCAGTTGTTTTGCTGTGAAAAGGCATAGGAAGCCACCAGTAAACATGCTTGAGCTGAGTCCTTCTGTAACCAGTGGTACTAAATCATATAATAGCTCATGAAGCTGATCTCTGAGGACACCATGTTCCTTTAGAAAAATCTGAAATATGTTCCATGTACTCATGAATTACACCAAAGTTATTTAACTAAAAAAGGCTTTTCACAAATTAGCACTGTTTCCAAGACTGAAGAGAATCTGAAGAGAATCAGTTCTGAAAGGTATGTCAGGGAAAGCAAAAAGCTGACGGTAAAAAATAATCCCCTGAATATTTCAGGCAGTTCAAAAAAAAAAAAAAAGTGTAAATGACTCTCAGCATATTGGGAAGACCTAATTTAATTTTCTAATAGTGCAACCTTTTGTGAGCCACTCCATTAGCTAATTGAATGCATTTCATTTATTTGTTTCCAACTTGGGTGACTTTGTTTTCCTATCCACCTTCCTGTGGTGAAAAGCAAATAAAATATTCCCCAACAGCAAATTGCTGTTCCTTTGTTCATCCATCAATTTAAACTAGGATTACTTTCCAAGCACTTAATAAGGTGCATGTCTTATGAATGCTTTATAAAAATGACAGAGCTGCAACACTGCCTGGTGGTGCTGGCTGCCTTCCAGTGATGGACTGAAGACACCATGGGATCACAGATCTTATGGAGGGATTTCTGTGTTGTAGCTTGTTACTCAGCTACAAGAGTCTCAGCAGCACACTACTATGATAACCAAGCCAAGCAGTAAGTTGACAATGACTTCCTCCTCCCAGCACATGAGGAAGCTTACCCATGCCTAGCTTAGAGAGCAGTTACAGCTTTTGGAGACCAGCTGGCCCATCTGTTCCTGGTGCTGCTGCTGCTACCAGCAAGGTGAAATTCAGCTTGGAGGAGCTGCTCAGGCTTTTTCTTGGGCCTGTCTCCAGTGCCCAGTGGAGCCCCTGCCACCTCTGGCACCACCTCTGCTGTTCCAGGGTGTACGAACAGGTAATGGGGGGCAAAAGGAACTGCTGGATGTTCTGTGAGAGCTCCTTGCACTATGGATCCCTGTGAAGGGAAGCACAGTCCTGAGCACAGCAGCTGCTGTTTGCAGCATACAGAGGTGAGAGCAAAGGGGAGGGAGAAAGGCTGAGCAGAGCTCTGTGTGCGTGTGTCTGCCTGCACAGCCTTGCCCTCTCCTGCAGCACATCTCAGGCAATGCAGAGACGTGGTCACATCTGCTGGGCAAGAACAGGACACCTTTCCACAGCCCTGGGACCAGGTGGGCATGCTTGGAGACCTGCTGTGACTGTGAAGGCACTTCAGGCATCACCTGCTGCTTCCCAGGCAAGTTCTAGGGAATCTGGGCATTTCTCATTTTCCACTGGAGGTCACTGCCTTGCCTACAATAATATACTGTATTTCCCTGTGGTTTTTTGGGGGGAAGGTCAGAAGATACAATGAGACTCCTTGGGCAGTTCTTCTCCATAAATGCCCCTAGTTCATTTCACAGCTCTGTATGTTACCTAGATTATGAATACCTCAGCAGTCAAAGCTTCTGGTTGTGGTGAACCTCTTGTAGTCATACATTGCTGGCACAGTGTAAGTTCTTTGCACATACATGGTTTGGTGGAAGAGCTCTGGCAGTGTCATAAGGCCTTTTTCTACTGCCACTCTCCAGTTTCTGAAATGCATCCCTAGCTGCAGATGATTATTACTTTACAAACATAAGATTTCTTTCAAGATGCTTTAATCAAAATAACTGGCAAAATTAATTCTCACTAAGAAAGGAAATGGGGTTCTGTGAAACAGGGTTCTCTCTTCAAAAGGGATTAAATACTCTCTAGAGAGCTCTTCTAGCTGCTTAAAATGTATTGTAGTTTAGCTCTGGAATACTTCCGTGGATTTATGACAAAATATCAGCTAAATACTTTATTCTCAATGGTTTTCTGCAGCAGTGGGTGCCAGTGGTAGGATTTCATTAGATCTGTTGAGCTTCAAAGTCAAGTATGCCAATGATTTGCCTATTCCAGGGATTTTCAGAGTACTTCCTCATAGGGCACTAATTAGAGCAAAAGTTAAAAAATTAGTGAGTGGTTACCACGGACTTTGGTACCAATGTGTTGCTTCATCTTCAGCAGTCTGTCAAATCAACATGCTCTGCCAAAGAGAAACAGAAATGGGGTACAACGTTAACCTTAACGCATACGTGGCACCCTCAAATGGACCTGGGAAAGAAGACCAGGTCCATTTCCAGCTGGAAGAGTTAGGTGGAGGTGTGCCAATGAAACTAGAGAATGTGAAAAATTACTATCACCAGTTGCTTCCATATTGTGCAAGTGTTGCAGAGACAGTGGGCTTGGCAGTGGATTACTCCTTTAAAAGATTACTCCTTTGAAATTTTGAAAAAAAAAAAAAAAAACCTGAAGAGGCAATAAAGCATAACTTTAGAGAAATGCCTTCCTGCAGAGTTTTTAAGCAGAGGAAGAGTAGCTGAAAAAGTAAGGGATTATTTGAAATGCATCTAAAGGTCACAAATGTAAAACAGAAAAGGGATAAGATCCAAAGTCCATGACAGACTGTACCTCTGAGGTCATGGGACACAAATACAGACAGGATTGCAAATATCGTTGTAAATAAGTCAAGGTTCAATTTTCAGTAATAAGCTGTATTTTAAACTTAACTTGCTTGAGTGAGATAACCACATGTATTACATTTATCTTGGGGAGAGACGCAGCAGTCCAATGTATGTGTTTGTCAGCAACACTCCAAGTAGTCTTTATTTGAATTCCTGTCATGCTTATCAGCAGGCAGGACTGGGACCATATGTTGGTAAAAGAATTGCTACAAGTAGCTGAATCAGAGGCTCAACAGAACAGGGTGGCTTAATTGTTCTCCCTGAGTTCTTTGCTTTTCATCTTACTTGCTTGGTGTAATTGCTCAGTGCAATGAAACAGCACATCAGATATAGATTAAGCAGTGACAATTGCTCAGGCAATTTCTTTTTCCTTGTCCCACAGAGCTCAAGTAACTTCTGATTTGCCTGAGCTGTACTTTGAGCAGTAGCTGGACAAAACCTTCAAACTGGCCCACGTCCTCCAGTTTGTCTACCCATTCCCAGCTGTCCTTCCCTTCATCCCTGTTACTCCTCTTTCTCTACATTTTCCTTAGGACTGCACTAAAACAACTGTGTGTGTCTGATGTTGGCCTCTTCCAACCGCTGAAGAACTTAGACATGCACTTATAAAAAGAAGTATCCCTGTTCCCAGCCAAAATCTAAACCAAGATCCATTTGTGGATCAGTACAGGACTAGCAAGTCTGAGCATCAGGGAATAACTGCTGCAAGGGAGAATTGGATTTCTCTCCTGCAGGTGTCACAGCCCAGTTAGAAACATTGAGGAGACAGCTGGGTAGACATTGGTGCTTGGATTCAGGCACACAGATGGAGATGCTCATTCAGATGGAGAGGGACTTGTCAGCAGTCTTGTGGCTGTCACAGCAACCCACAGCACAGAAGGAGACAGAGACCCTTTTTCCTGTGCTGGGCACTGAAGGCTGGGTCCCCCACAGCACAGCCCCCTGAGCTGTTTCAAGTGGCATACTTGGGGACAGCAAGGCACTGGGACTGCACTGGGACATCCATCACAGCAATCTCTTCAGAATTCCATCACAGTAGGAATTACATTTTTTGGGTGGGTGGTTTTTTTTGTGGGTTTGTTGTTCTGGGTTTTATTTTTTTACCCTGATAACAGACACGTCAGAGGAAATAAATCAAAATTTTTCTGTGGCTGGCATGAACAATTCACTGTACAAACTCTAGTAAAAGGAACAACAGCAAATTACCCTTAAAATTTTAATTGTATTTAATTCCACTGTGCCATTTGCACTAAAGGGAGATGATTCCTGATTTTTGGGGGGGGATGGGAGGGGGTGATGTTTAAGCTCCCAGCTCACTCCTGCCTGTGCATCTCAGAATACAGTCCCAATGATCTTATCTACCCCCTCTGTTCCAGCTGTGTGTGTTCAGGCTCAAGTTCACAGAGTCAAGTGCCTTAAATCAGTTGAATCCATATTGCCTTCAGGGTCAAAAGCTCAAGTCCCTGACACCACCTACCTCACACTTGCCTTTCCTTGTCTGCACAGGCAGCCTGGCTGTTTCCATAAAGTGCAAGCAGCACCAAGAGCTGGGGCATTTGGGCCGAGCATGAGGTCAAAGCCAACATGACAGATCAATTAGATAATCAGCTTCTGAAATCAGTGGCTATCAAACATCTGCAGCCCAGACAGCATGGTAAGTGGCATGCAGCAGGGTTGAGGCTCAGGGTCCATTAGGTGAACCAGCAGCTCCTTTCTCCAAAGACAGGCAGTATTTGGGAAGAGCAGATGATTTGCCTTCAGCTCCTCTTCCCCACCATGGCCATTAGGTGTGGCAGGGCAGGCAGGCTGTGCTCTGGGCTGGATTTGGACCATGGGTCACAGTGCAGAGCTTTCTGTGTCAGGACAAGGCTTATCTCTATGAGTGCATTTAGACTGTTATCATTTGATACAAGTTTAACCAACTTGTTTGAAGGGGTTTTGTTTTAATGGCCCCAGCTGTCATGGAAACAAGCTCAACTAAGAAAGAATAAACTAGATTAAAAGTCAGAAAAAGAGGCAAAAGACCTGTTTTAATCAGGGAACTCTGCTCCTTGGGTCCAGTGTGGAGTTTCTTGGGAGCAAGGCTGAGCAAGACAGCTGCCATTGCACAGAGCAGATAAACTCCACATGCACTGCTGACCTGGTCAGGACCTCACTGTGGAACCTCTTCAGGCTTAAATAGTCCAGACACACAAACTTTGTGTTGAAGTCTGTAATTGTTTTAAAATTAAAATGAATTTTATTTTTTTCTTTTGCTACCACCTGTCATTTTCCTCACTGTCAGTAAGCACTTGTGCAGACCTACAAATGTGGATGGCACTTCACTGACCAGGGAAATTGCTTCCCTGCAGCAATTGCTCAACTTAGGGGGGGTGGGGACTGAGGGCAAGGGCTTCTTGTGGTGAGATTGCATAGCATGAAAGCTTTGGAGGTGGGAGTGCATAGCCCTTCTGCACTGCATTGATTTTCACTCTGGCTATTTTGAAATGGGGCTGGGTGAGTATTTTTGTATTTTTTTAATTTTACTGAAAAACAAAAAAAAAATAGCTCATGCTATTAATGAATTTGAGTTCAGTTTTGCAAAATTTTCAAATGGGGAAAAAGAAATATGTTGTAAAAACAGTTTCAAAATGGTTTTTTTTTTCCTGTTTTGAAGGAAACATGAGTGGTTTTGGTTTTCCAGTCCTAGAAAAATATTTGTGTTTTAGTTTATGCAAAATATTTTCTCTCCTGTATTTTCAAGTCAGCTGGCAAAATACAAATAACAGGTTCTTTCATCCTTGTTTATGCAGACAAAGAGACTGTCCTGTTTCTCTGTCATTTTAACCAAAGAATTCTCTTTGCATTTATTCAAACTGATTCTCATCTGTCTTCTGATAGAAGAGCTGCTGTGTTCTTTATTGTGTAAATTTCACCGCACTACAAAATAATATTTATGTCTCTTACAAAGACATTATTTAAAGCATCATCTAGAGAAATGATACTCAAGGAACCAAAAGCATTTGTCTAGAGAGAGAGTGCATTTGTTTGGTGCAATCAAGGAGACAAATAAGGGTTGCAAAGTGTCATCTCTATGGTGACAGCATTAAGGCCCTTGTTCAGCAGGCAGTGTGCTTTCACTTTCAAAAATTTGGGGGTGTTAACACTGGCAGAAACCCTGTGAGCCAAGAATTACCACTCTGTACAATATGTTTGAAAGCTTTATTCTGATAAGTCTGGGTGTCTTAAACATGCATGGTTAGAATACCTCAACAGTGTATTTGTGGTGTAAAGGAGAGTAAATATAAGCACTGTGTTTTATCTTAAAATTTGTTAAAGATCATGTGATAAGTCATGAGCTAGAAGTTTTATTTGCATAATAAATTGTTCTAAAAGCTATTTATTTTAATTTCACTAAGCAGCTTAAATTGTTTGTATTTTAATCTCTGTTGAGAGCAATAGCTGCAGATCAAAAATGAGAGAAGTGAAATTTGTTGGTGCTTAGATATTTAAGAGAATCTATGTCTGCTATTGATTTTACATGAAGAAAATGGTCCAGATCCATTTTAGTACTAGAAAAAGCCCACTTGGAAGTACAAAGTAGGCCATAAAATCTATAGACTGTAAAAAAGAAACCCCATTGAATACTGAGAATTCATTTATTAATAGATAGCTGATAATGGAGAAAACCCTGTACTAGTATGCTAAATTTAACTTTCCTTTGCCGCAGAGGGGGCAGGGGGCAAGGCAGGAGGGCCTCTGGTTGCCTATGCAGGGCTCAGCTTTTGCTGGTGTCTCTCATGGCCAGAGCTGCAGGGTGTGGCAGCACGTGCTGTGCAGCAGCTTCTCCTGAGACTGGGAGAGACCTCACATCTCCCTCCCCTGCTGCTGGAACCCAGGCTGTGTGCTGGCCCACAGCAGTGCCCTGGGATGTACCTACTCACATTATTGGACAAGCCTCTCCCAAAACACTGTTGCTTCCTAAGTAAGGGCACACAGCTCTGCACAGGGGTGCAAATTGCCCCTTAGTTCTCTGCCTTGCTGCTTTTTTGGTAAGAACAAAAAGAATTCAGGTGCACGTTGTTCAGTTCGGAGAAGCGCTGTCACAAACGCAGTGTGTAGGTGTAGCACACATCCACCTCTCCACGGAGGCTATTCACACGTGCAAGACAAACATGGGAACCCTTATCTGTGTTTTCCTAACTTGTACTGACACCAGATTCATTTCAGCAGGAAATGTTTTTTGAGTGATGGCAGATGCTAGTCAATACAGCAGGGACAGAGCACATCTTCCCTGGACAGACTTTGCAGGGAAATTATCAATGAAGATTCTGAGTTGGACCTATGAAGGTGGTGTACAGCAGGAAGGCAAAATGGATGTACTGAGGGATCCAAGGAGGCTTCAGAGGGTCTGAATGCTGCTGACTTTTGTCTCCTTGCATCGCATTAAGTCACAAAGGATCAGCCCCTAGAAGTTAAATATTTATCAGTTTTGTACCAGATATCAATTCCTTTCAGAGGGGTCTGCTGCAGTTAGGTTTCTTATTTTCAGTGGCTAGTTAGCTCGGTCAATTAGCTCCATCAGCTTATTACACTTCTACCTGCTAGCACTACTGCAGTGCTACCTGCACTTCTAAGTGCTACCTTACTCCTCCTTATCATGTTACTGAACGTATTCCTTTGCTTGTGAGTACTTGTGAGTGGGGGAAAACAAACAGGGAGAGTTTCTTCTCTTTCTCTTCTCTGCATTCAGTGGAAAGATCAAGTAGGAAAGTCTACCCTGCTGTCTTGCTCTTTTTCCCCTGGGAAAGGTGGGGGGAGGGGATAATGCCTTGTGTATTTGGGAAGAGAACACCAGATGCCCACGAGGACCAAAAGGGCAGCTGTTTAGAGCTGATCACCCTGTGGCTGGTCTTTTCAATTTGAGGGGACTCCTGGAGAGCTACAAATTCAGTTTATCCCTACAGCTTTCCTTCAAAGGCCTTTCAGAAGCATCAAAAACCCCTTAAACTTGTGAGTAGGTGTAAGTCTAGGCAAATTTTATAACTGCAGAAAACTGAGGCTGAAACCAGATTCTGAAAGGTTTGTACACACACTTAACCATGCTCACTTGGTCCATGGGCCATGGGTCCTCACTTCCAAATTCACTCCTGCTCTTTCGCCAAATTCCTGGGTTACAGCAAATGTTGTACAATGTCCTTTAGCTCCCCAGAAATATTTTTCTTTCCTCTACTTCAGGAAGCTGTGCATCTGCTATTCCATTAATTTTTCCAATCCAAATTATACCACAGTTTTCCAGTTCCCAAGATCTCTTATTTCTACTTGCTTTTCCTAGCAGTCTTGCTCTGTCCTTGGGAAGTTTCCTCCCTGTCAAGCAGGCTCATTTTCTCCCAGGAGATACCAATTTCCCTTCCTCTCACTGTGTCCACTTAAAGAGTTATGTCTGCTTTCAACGTGGTGTATAACAGGCTAAACCCATGAATAACTTATATACTTCCTCTATTTTTGGTGTTTTGAAGGGTATACTTGGATGGATATAGAGTATTCAATGTAGACATGCTGCAGTATGTTTTAAGAGCACCTGAACTATTGAAAAAGCTTGTTTAAGAAAAAGAAATTGTAGTATATCTTCATACATCCCTAAATAAATCAAAATCCTATCCTATTTTGGGCTTCTAAAACTACCATGCTATAAACATTACAATGTTAAATATAGCCATGTCATCACATGTGAATTTGCATGCACGTGTGTAAGAAAAAATGTGGTGTATGTCATATCCACATATATACATTTAAATTATTTCAGGAACCAAGCAGTAGAACTTTTTATTTATTATAACCTATTGCAAATATGAATTCAGCTGTAACGAGAGGTGTAAGAGGTTCAAAATAAAGACTAGGACAAGGGGAAAGTGGAACAAATTTTGGCTGTCTGAAGCCTGTTATCTACTTCTGCACCCCGTGTTCTGCATCAGGCTGACTAACATGCACGTTTGCATAATTACTGGGGTCTGTGAGCATCTGTGAGCACACAGAGCCTGTGGGATTCTGGTCACACAGAGGCTGCAAACCTGATGCTTTGTGTGTCTCTGCAGCATTTGGGAATCATCCAGGCGGGATCACTGCATGGCTCGTATCACATTAGACCTCACATCCTCCAACAGCTCCTGCTGCATCTCTGTCTGCTCCGGTCATGTGGGAAACTGCAGCCACTCAGGCTCCTTGAAAGCAGACCTTGTATTGTGCCATGTAGCTTTGCTTCACTTTTTAATCTCTCAGCTGTATTCTCTCTCCTTCTTTCCTTAGTCCGTGATTGATCTTGGCCATAAGGATGATTCAGAGTGAAACTGCAAAGCAGAGCAAAACCTTTTTTCTGCCTTCTGCAACTCAGGTAATTTCATAGACAGAGTCTTTCTCACCTTATTCTGTGCTCCACTCTAGAAATGTCTGATGGTGAAGCTGCTGAGTTTTCTCACACACCACCCAATTTTAACAGGGTAGTGTTGTCTGTGAGGTGACACACATGGAGGGTGGGGGCTGGGCACCACAAATGGTTAGCACTGCAGGTGCTGCCTGTCTTTGGAGATGTCATTCCTCTGGAGGGAGTATGTTCAGCTTCCTTGTTCTGTAACCATGTATAGCATCCTGGCCTAAAGACAGAGAAGTCAGAGAAACTCACTATTTAAATTATTTTTGCTACTAACCTGTTTTAGTATGCTTTATTTTCACTTATCTTACTCATAAAGCAACATTTTTATATAGCTGTTCCACTTTGCAAGAACTTTGTACTTGTTATATCTTTTGTTAGAGGGCATCTCCAGCAGTAGCAGGGGGGTCACATAATCCTTTTTCCTCCTCTAAAAATCTGGCTATTGAAAAGGCAGCATGCCATGAAACAAAATTAGGCTCCTGGTAAAAAGCAACTTTTTTGTCATTTTTTATTGGATGCCTACCTGTTAAAATGGTGCTTTCAGTTTTACTTAAATAAATATGTTCAGGAAATGAATAAGTATTGGCCAAAGATATGAATTTAAAGTGGGTTTGGTTTACTAAATTAGATTCTATGATTTTATTCTAATCCACAATTAAAGTGGCTTTAATTCAATTTAATTTATCTCAATGACAATTTAAAATATTGAATACAAAATCACTTTGAATAACAAAACCCAGTGATTTTAAGAGACTTTTCATGTCATCCAGAGATGTGTCTACAAGGAATTTTAGTGCAGAGTTATGAAAAAGTCTGGATTTATGAAACAAGGTGCTGTTGTGGCTGATCAGCTGCACACCCATCAGGCACAGTGTAGGAAAAGCAAAATGAAGCTGTACCCATTGCTGGTGGGACATGTGGCTGGAAAACCTCACAGTCCCATCCAGCCTGAGCAAGTCCCACCCAGCCTGAGCACCTGAGTTTTCTTGGGTAACAAGAGAGGAGGCTGGAGGGTGAGGCACAGAGCTGACCTCAGAGTTTCGCTGCTGCTCAGGCTCGCCAGCAGCCTCTGCAGCTCTGCCTCATGGTCAGTGAAGGACAGGCAATGGTGTCTTTGCAAGGAGCCCTGGGCTCCTATGGGCTGTATGGACCAGATATAAATGAGTAAATCAGGTCTTTTCTTCAGCAACACAGAGAGCTAGAAACTCAACCTGAGGGCTGGTGATTGCGAGCTGTGTCTGCCCTGCACTTACAGGACAAGAGTGTTATGGGAACTCATCAATCACCAAAGTCTCTGTAGCATCAGTTTACAGCCTGAGATTAGTATTGATATTTTTACTGCCAAAACTGAGGGCTGTTAGAGCTTGACAGCAAATGAAGGCAGATTTTTGCCTTAATGGTTATTACAAAGCACTTGGATAATAGCTTCAAAAGAGATACCCCAAATTTAGTAGGACCAAGTTGTTCAGATCATGACTGTCTGAGAGGCACACTCTTGTTACCATTCCCATCATCACCTCTGTAACTGGGACTTTATAATGAGTCAGCCTTGGAATATAATTTAGCCAGACAAATCCAACACAGGTTCCCAGCTGAGGAGAAAATATCTGTCATCTATGTTTGTGACAAAAACGCAGTGTTCTAGAAATATTACGTCATTATAGTGGAAGACAGGTCTTTCTTTGGACAACAACCAGAGTTCCTTCTGCACTGCCCTAAAGCTTTGTGACAAAGAGACAGTGTAAAGCATGGAATAGGTTCAGGCCTCTGAAAAAGCCACAAGCCACGTTTTTAGTTAAAAAGAAAAACATTAGAAGCATGCTGACAAAGTCTCCTACTGGAGCAACAGCTGATGATGCCAGATGACTTCATTGCTGCTATAGATTTAAATCAGCTCCCTGCTGGTCTACTGATATTTATGCTACTGCTTTAGGTGGTACAGCTGTATTGATCCAGACTGAGGTTGAAAATAAAAAAATCATCCTCCAAATGATCATAGTTATCACAAAATAAAAACACAAGTGCAAAACAGGAGGGTGAGATTTCACATGGAGATGTTCTTGAAAATGGGTGAAGCAAAATAGGAACAGATAGGATTTCTTTTTTTTTTTTTGTAAAGTATTTTGGAACCAGAATAGCTTCTAAGTTTCTCAGTTAATCATACTGAATTTTCAAGTATAGCTAATACTTGACTCCTATTCCTAGGCAAGGGCCTAATTTCCAAGTCTTCTGTTTTCTCATGATGCCTATTAACTGAAAATAGATCACTGTCTGCAGAGACAATTGAAACAAAGATCACTCCAGTACAGTTCAAAGTCAGACCAGCCTCTCAGTAAATGTGGACAATTTTGCTTTGACTGTGTTGCATTAACAGGGAATGACACCTTTTAAAGATGGATTCAATCCTATTCAGCATGGGGCTAAAATTTAAGTATGGGTAGTCCATACAATGCTTCCTTTGACATCATATCCATATTTCCAGCATCCTGTAATCAGCAGCTGAGCTCTGAGGAGCAGAGTGCACTTCTCTGAATTAATAGCTAAAGCACAATGTGGTCCCAAGGCCTCTTCTTTAAGGGGTCCAGCTAATTTATAACATCTTTCAATGTTATTTAGAGATTGTGGGGAAATCTTCCTAAGATTGTTTCACTAATCTGGTTTACAGCACAGCCTCAGAACAGTCATACCAGCACAAGTGCAGAGGCAGTGAACTGTGCCATAGTTGCAGTACTAATATCCAGGAGCCTCTAAAACCAACTTTGCTGCCAGAGAAAATACAGCTTGTAGTTGTGTCCTGATTTTTCCATCAGGTCTATTATTTTTCATCTCCGTAGTCTGGACTGTCCTGTAGCTGTACATTCACCTTTTCAGAGAAGAATCCACACTAATTTCATGTGTTATTTTTCTGTCTGGGCTTCAGAAGAAACAATGTATTTGAATAATTGGTAGAAATTGAATTGTAATTTAATAGAAAGCCAAGCAGTCTCTCAGGGCTTCCCAATGAGTGATTAACATTCTGTAAGGAATTCCCTCATGTTTGTCGTACAGAAAGCAAAGTTTACACTTTTGTTCTTCCTTGCAGAAGGAAGGGAAAGGGTAAACAAAGGAAATCAATTATAAATGTTCCATTAATAAGGGTGAAGATAGAATGTATCTGTCACTGGGAAAAACCCTGGCTTGATTCCCAAGGGACTGACTGCCTCTCAACAGTTTTGGCTTAGCAAAGGCGTTTGAGCGGGCTATTCTTGGTCAGATAAAGAGAGGCAGTGCTGGCAGCTCACGCACTGTGCAGACTTGAAATCTCTGCAGTATGCTCCCTAGCTGGGTCCAGATGCACTGATTCTCCAGGCACAGTGAAGGACATATTTATTTGATCAAGCTCTTGGAGAAAGCTGTGGGTATAGTCTCAGAATGATGAATGGGGGAAGAGATGATAGTAAGAATGACAATTGTTTCAGTAACAATTCAGTCCAGTTCAGACTGAGACTGGTTTTCCTTTTGTTTCACTGTTACTCCTGAAATATTAATTATAAGCTAGGACATTAAATTTGATTTATACTAATGTAAATAAATAATCATGTAAATCTGAGCAATCTTATTCCCCAGTAAGCACATATGCTAAGAGGGCATATTTAAAAGCACAGAACCGAATCATTGCTAAATACAGAGCCACTGCTTAAATTTACAACACCCTTTAGGGAATCTACTACTCCCTCAACAACAACAGAAATAGCTCATTCTATTGGCCAAATAGTAACTTCCAGATGGTGTTAATGTGACCAACTGAAGCTGGTGGTAAGGATTGCTACTCGTGGTGAATATAGTTGTGCATATTTTGTGTAAAGTTTCAGAGACTAAAGGCCAAAATTGGCCTTGTCACCCTGTGATGAACATCTTTAACCTAACTTAAACCATATATATAGCAAATACCATGAGTTGTGCTTGGTATTTCTCTGATTAGCTCTTTTCAAATTAATTCCATGTGTGGACTTTTTTTTTCTGGAGTTCCTGGTTCCAGTTTAACTGCAACATCCCAATTGCTTTCCAGTATAAAATGGCCACAGCTGGTGTTATCTAGCAATAGCTATTTCATGATGGCTTAATGAAAAGCACAAGCAGGCCCTAGACATGTGTTTACAACAGAACCTATTAATTTCCACACAAGCTGAAGGTACTCTGTGATTTTGCAGGAAGAGTGAGCTGCTCAGAAAACAGATCCCCAGGATTTGTGATTCTAAATCACTGATAAGAAGGTTTTCTATTATGTTCTAAAACTGCTAAGTCAAGCCAGACAAAGTGCTAAATATTAGTTTTTGAACAAAAAATAAAGAAATCATGAAAAGCTGTTCCTGTCGTACAGACTATAATTTCAAACGTTGCTCCAAGTACAAATGCATCTCTCCACTCATCAGGGACAGCACAGACACCAACAGTTCCCCCATCTCTCTGCTGGTTTATTTTTTTCCATTGTTTTTTGCCTACCTTTAGAGAAAAAGATACCTAGGGTGGTATCAGCCTCCTGAATATACCCCTGGAGTCACGGTGCTCAGCGGCTTGGTGTGGGAATCCCCCTCCTCCCCGAGAACTACCCCGAGGCTGTCATCCAGCAAGAGGCACCAGTGCTGGATGGGATGCCAGGTGCCATTTCCTCTCCACCCGCCCACCTGGGGGTGCCAAGGGCACTGAAACAGCTGCTTCTCAACCACCTGGTAAAATGTTTTGGTTTGGTTTTTTTTTGGTTGGGTTTTTTTTTTTTTCCCCCCCAGTTTATTTTTAACACAGATCAGTTCACTGATCTCATTTTCCATGTGGCCTCAGGGGGTGCGCCTTGGGAAGAAAGAGTTGTGCCAAAACAAGCAGCGTGGGATGGGAACAAGTGGCGGGAGGCCGGGAGCGCGGAGCCGGCGCTGTCCCGAGGAGCGCTGCGGGCGGAGCGCTGCTCCCGGCCGGCCGGCACAGAGCGCTGCGGGCACGGCCAGGGGACCAGCAGCATCAGCGGGTGCCGGCTGCTGCACAAGGATGCTCCCAGGGTTACAGTATAATGCTTCTGGAGGCTCTGGTATCACAAATCAGTTGTGGCACTTGCATGGAGCAGGGTAGCTCAGACTCGTGTGTAGCTATGGTTCTTCTTCAGCACTTTCCTTTTCTACGTGTATGTTAAGAAGGCAGAAATAATAGGGCCCTTAAAACACAAGAAGTGTTCTTTTGACCCCCCAGTTAGATTTCTTAGAAAGGTAACATGTATCACCTGTACTGGATTTCAAGTAGTATTTAACATTGCTTTTACTGGCGTATCATTATTTTCCTAAATTTCATTAAGAGCCCGAGGCTGGAAAAGTGCAAAAAAAAAAAAAAAAGTGCAAAAGAAATAAAAACAAGCTCTACCTTCCTGTCAGCTGCTAACAGTCTTTCAGGCAGTTAATCAGGATCCTCTTCGAGAATAACAGAAATGATATAGTGAATAAGTCCTGCTTGGTCAGGTTTATTACTTAGTTTACCATCTTTGCTTCCTTGAGAAGATGGTTTCTGAGGCTATATGAGAAGGTCAAGCCCCTTTTGACCTTAGGGTTGTCACTTGGATCAGGAGATCAGTAGAAATTCTAGGACACAGCTGTGGAGGTATGTGAGTGCATTATTTTTTTTAAAAATTGGATCATGACAGGGGAGTTATATATTTTGTTGAAATCAGAACCAAGAAGCTTACAGATACTATTACATAAATAAATCCCATTTTATTTTTAAGGAATTATTTAAGGGATTTTAAAAAATAATCTTCTTATCTTTAAACCACTGGAAATGGAACAGTAAGCATAGGCCTATCTGGAATATTAGGAACTCTGAACATAGATGTTTGGTTCTTTATCTAAAGAGTCCTACGCTGCATATGAATAATATGCTAATGAGCAACCAGTCTGATAACCTGTAAATCTGCAATAACACACTTGCTTCACTACATGCAACAGAACTCTATAAATAACCAGGTGAGTCTTACTTTTCCTTTTACAAGGTATCAGTGTCACTAATAGCAAGCTGTGTGTTCTTGATCAGCGATTGTGTTGCTGAGATTAAGTTACTTCTGGTGCTTTAAAAATAACCTTGACTGTTCCTCTGGTCTCAGAATTGCCTGGCACGAATCTTTCCCAGGAGCAATGCCTGTGTCACACAGTGCTGTGGTGACATTATTGGATTAAAGACAGTCAGCAAGAAGGCTCCAAAGCACTTCCCAAGATAAGTTTCTCAGGAAAAGTGCTTTCTACAGGAAACCTATGCTCCTAAGAGAGTGTAATCCACCATCTACTGAGAATAACAGCAGCCTTACCGTGATATTAGATAGAAAGCAGGGTAGAAAAGCTCTTTGGTAGAAAAACCTCTTAGGACAGCATGTAGCACAGTAGTTGGATTGAAATAAGGTTATCCAGCTTGACACTTTCCTGAAACTTGCTCAGTCTTTTAAATGGTATTAACAATGCTGCAGAGGAATTGAGCAGGTAAACTGACAGGCTGTCTTCACCTCTGGTTGCTATTTATACAACTTACACCCTGCAATTTTACCACTTCTGACAAGGAGTGGGGACTGTATCATGCAGGCTTTTAGAGAACAGACAATTCAGCATAACCTCCAGGTATTATGGCACTGAATATGTTGGTGCTACACCTGTATCTTGAATATCATGTGCAGTTCTGATTCCCCACTCTTACCTATCTCATGAAATGATCTGTTAAATGGAGGAAAGATACAGAAGGGGGTTGATGTGGATGTACTTATCTACCTGTGCCATCCTGCTAATCTTAACAACTGAAAACTAGCAGTAATCTAGAATCAATGTATTTGACTTCATTCTTTTTTTTCAGGAAGTTGAATGTTGTGAAAATGTAATGTTCTCTCTCAGAAATGACTGAAAAGGGTGTGCTAGAGAGATGTTAAATAATGACCTTTCTGAAGATGAGTAAGGAGCAGTTGCAACGTTTCATAAGCCAAAACCTAGAATTAAATTCCTAGAAACATATTTAAATACCAAAGAGAATTTTTTTTTCCACACAGTTCGTAGCTAAATTGAATCACGTTTTGACACAAAGAAGTTTCAAGGTAGAAACCTGTGAATGAGATATAAGAGCAGTTCTGGCAAGGATATTAGATGATACCAATTCTTTATCTGACCCCAAACTGCAGGTTTTATGTTTGTGTGACTTATCCCTCAGTAGTAGAAGCTACTGCTGTGCATAGCTTGAAGAGCACATACTGATATGTTCAGTGCTACTGGAGCACATTTACAGTATTACAACTCAATTTATACTATCCAGATATTGCTTGTAGTACTTTGGTATTTAAGACAGAAGTAGAATATTGAAGTAAAATTTTTACAACTCTTGTTAAATTATTAAAAGATATAAGTACACTGAAACGTATCAGTCTCTAAATAAAATCATTAGCATGAGACCATCACTATAATATAAAAGCAGCTTCCAAAACACATACAAATTCTTTTAATAAAGGTACATATTTTTGTTAGCCCATAAATTTTATTCTGGGTTTAGACTTGTACATTTGAAATTCAAATGGAACTGTAGTAGGATAACACCTCTGAAGCTGCTTTTAACTAGAAACCCTGAGAAATCCTTGCTGATTCCCAGCAGGAGGTTTTCATTCAGCCCCTGGAGCAGAACCTCATTTTCTCCTTGAACACTGCCAGGGCTTTTTCTTCAATATGGAAGAGCAGGGCACATTTTAAGTAATGAATGAGAACTGCTGGGCAAGGCATAAAAGCTTCCACATTGAAAAAGCATCCAGTTCATGTTACTGTCCCTAGGTGTGTATGCCTTTACGTGCCTAGCACACAATAAATAATCCCTTGTGGCTGAAAAATGTACCCAGATACTTGATACG
Source organism: Rhipidura dahli (assembly GCA_013399225.1). NCBI lineage: Eukaryota > Metazoa > Chordata > Aves > Passeriformes > Rhipiduridae > Rhipidura > Rhipidura dahli. Next base: position 1,817,817 of record VXAC01004222.1, read on the forward strand.
AAAAATGTAAACATCAAAATTGTGTTTTTTCTTTTTAAGCATCAGACTGTCCAGAGAAACAGAGACTATGGTACCATGTAACTGTGCTGCCTCCAAGTGAGGCCCACATCTGTTCCCCTGCCTTTAATAAGTCTGCTGCAGACTGCCTCCTTACAATTAAATTATTTGTCTTCAGGAAACTGGAGTTGTAGAGACCCTGGCTTCCTGGGTTTCAGCTGTTTCTTTGCTGCTTCAGGGGATCTTTGTCTGAAAAGGTGGATCCTGGGAAGCACCTGTGGCTCTTCAGGGTCTTCCACTCCATGAAAGTGATCTGGTCTTTTTCTAGAGTTACTTTTCCTATGGTTCACTGAGTAATTTTGTTGAGATTTGGTATTTGGTTTTTTTGGTGCTGGCAAAAGATATGGAATAAAGGAGCCCCAAACAAAAATCTGTCTGGCATGCCTGTCAGAGATGCCTTGATTTCTGCCAATCCTCCAGCTGCTGGTTCCATCTGTTGTCTCCTGATTTTTTTTTCACTTGTAACCACCTTAGGGCACAAGCCATTTCTATGTGGTGAATCTAAAGGGGCTGGTATGGCACAATACAAATCTTCAATACTTCAGCAATGCTGCATTTAATAGTAAAAATGCTCAGCAAGAGATTTCCAGTATATTTCCAACCACATCTGAAATAAAGTTCTCATCAATGGATAATCAGGGATATCAGTGTTCCTTACACACTAGTTAAATGTATGTGGCAGCTCTGATTTTTGTACTGAAGCTCTTTGTTGTCACTTTAACAGTTTCCTTTTCCCCAAACATCCCTGCGGGGCAGTTTCAGAGCATTTGATTGGCAATGCCTGTCTGTGCATGCCCACTGGCACATGCTGATCTTCTGAGTAAGAACTGAGCTGGTGGACACTGGCTTTGAATCACCAAGGGTTACTCATACATCAGCATTTTGCTGCTGTCTTCTCTTGACCCTCCAGCTGCTCCTCCCAGTGTGACTCGCCTCAGTCTCTCTTCCTCTTCCCAGTGTGGTCTCTCCTTTTCACTCCTCCTCCCTTTGCTTTCCCACAAGCCAGATTTCTTCGTGCTCTGTCACGCCGGGCTGGGAGGGCACCCAGCCTCTGCCAGGCACCTCCAGGGCCTGGGCACAGCCTCCTGTTGTCATCTGCAATGGTCACCTGCAATGCTGTGCTGGGCTACAGCACACACAGGCAGGCTCAAAGGCTGGCTTCATCCTCAAGCCCTTGTCCTCATGACAAAGTGTAGCCCCTGAAAACAGCAGTGCAGCTGAAGAGGTGTTATACTCACACAAGCAATGCTTGTTAGGTGTGCTTATGCTGGTACTGATTTTCATACAAGAAGGGGCATAACCTTAATTTTTATTGTCTGTATTTATGCTACGAAAACTTCTTCCACAATTAATGGTGCATTTCTCATTCTGAAAGTAAAAGACCACCCTTCTAGTTGGCATGCTTGTGTTTTGTGTAGAAAAGCCTAATAAGTCACAGAAATATAGAAGATGGGAAAATACAACTGCCGTGTCATTGTACTGCAGATTAAATCACATGATTTCAAAAACTTCAGCAGCAACAACAGTAGCAATGTCAGTAAAAAACATTGCAGAAGTTCATGCAGTTTCGAGGCAGCCACAGGGTGGACATGAGGGCTTCCTCAGGCCTAGCAAATAAGCTGGCTTGTTGGAGAGGTCTGCTTCAGAGATGGAGGGAGAAATGAGGCACTGTCACAGCTGCAGCACGTGGTCTGCTTTTTCTATCTGTGTAGGCTTGGGTGTTTATTTGATTTTAAAAGAGTTTTAAAATGAACAACATATATCCCCACCTAGGTGAATAGTTTTGTTTCAGTCCACAGTGTGGCATCTCAATTTCAGCTGCAATGACTTTGGCTCAAGATGCCAGGCCCTGGACCAGAACAGCTGAGATGTGGACATGTGCTCTTTTGCCATCCCTGCTGTAGAGAGGGGGAGGTCAGGGAATCAAATGCTGGGATTAGTAACACAATACACCACAGTAGGAAAATTTGCCAGGGCTCATCTGTTGGATCCTGAACACTTCTGAGAGCATATTCAAAGTCTTTTGCTTTGGTGTGGGGTTTGGGGTTTTTTAATTTGGTTTGGTTCCTTGGGGTTTTTTTTTAATTTCTATTTTCAGCGGACTGAGCTCCTCTGTGGATTTCACTCCAGGGAGCCATGGAAGAGCTGGCCTGTGTTCTCTGTGGGCTCATGGAGCAAACTGCAGGAAGACTTTACAAGGACTAACAGAACTCTGAAGTAGATGACCTGCAGCCACATTAATTATTGATCATGCTAGCAGTTGATGAGTTGTGCTAAATTGATCTGTGGCAAGATAATGTGAATTAAAAGCAGCTTAAATATTTAGTTTTGGGCTCTTTCTATATAGCAGGAATTTGAATGAAAGGCTACACAGGAGTCATGACTGGAATCAGATTTGCAGTAAAGACAAGCTGTCAGAATAAAAGGTACTATCTAAATGTATATCATGAATCATTAGAGGAGGAATCTCTTGCAGGTAAACATTTTAATGGAGGACTGGAAACCTTTCCATACAAAATTCTCTAAAGGTAGGATGATAGATTAAGATTTTCTTGGTATTAGCTTAATTCCTCCATATTTTACTTTAATTGAGCGTTGCTGCATCTGAGGTAGTGCATGAAGCATTGTAGGGAAAAAGAGAGACTAAAAGCCTGTAGGAATTGAAGGAGGACTATTGGCTGAAACTCCATATGTTTGTTGCAGCATTGCAATGCTGTACAGCTGGAGCACAGCTTGAGTGAAATGAATCCGTAGATGACTGGTGAGAGGAAGTAAGGGGGCTAATTCTGACATTGGATACATATATATGTGTGTATATATATATATATCAGGCAGAAGAGTTCGCTGATGACTCTGCACAGGGGCTTGTAACAGAAGGGAGCCAGTGCCCTGAGCTCAAGTGCCTTTGCCAGTGAGATAAGTCCCACTGAAGAAAAAGGTCGGCATCACTCCATCTGAAGAAGAGCTGCTCAGATCCCCTCAGGATGCTTGGATCCTACTGCACTGCCTCACAAAATATTTTGAAAGACTTTATGATACCATTAATAGAGTTTTGAAGGTTGACACGCATTCTTGGTTGGTTTAGGTGCTGCAGTTCCAAATAAATCCTTCCCTGGCATCCCCCAGCGTCTCTACAAAGAAACATCCTTAATGTAAAGCAGGTTTGGTCCTGAAGTAGAAATGTGTTTTATTTCAGCAGTTTAGTGCAAACAGGCTTGAGTTATCTTTAGTGAGAAGAGGAGGCTCCTGCCTACCGTAGTTTCTTCCTTACAATTCGACCCACTTCATTCCTCCATGTACCAGAGAGCACTTTGGTATTCGAGGGCATTTGTCTTGTTTTTTCTCACCCTTCACAAAAGCTGTCCTCTACTTAACATGCACATTTTTTCCTTCAGAGCCATTTTCCTCTGTAGGCTCTCTGAGCTGGCCAGCTGCCAAACAGTAGGGTGAGCTGCATGAAAAAGCCTTGATCATTGACAGGCTGTCTTACAATTTCTTTCTTGTATTCAAGATGCAGATGGATGTTATTAGAAAGGTTTTTACTTCGAATGTGCACGGCTTGTCCACATGGCTGAGATTAGTGCTCAATACTCATATAATGCTTTTCATCCTCAAAAGGACTTTATAAGCTCCAGCCCTCAAAACACCCCTACAAGGTAGGTGCACGAGTTTTGTTAGATGCGTTCTAACAAGGAGGGACACATGTTAGTAACTTGTTGAGAGATGTATTGCACAGCAAGCATCATAAAGGAAGGAATTATTTCCACTTTCCTAATGTTCTTCTGTGATGTGTTCCCATGAAAAAAAAAAAAAATTAAGATTTCACCATGGCAACGTGCCTTCCCCCATGAAAGAAGAGATTAGTGACATCAAAAATTAAAATGTATCTCAGGTTATAGTATTACTCGATAAAAATGCAGCATTTTGAAAATTTATGAAGCCAAATATGCTACTGCACTAAGCTTCAATTAATACAGCAGAACTGGAGCCTGCAGGGATTGTCAAAGAGACTCAAATTTGATAGAAGATTTGGAGCACTTGCCTCAAACCATACTTCAAAACAGAGGGAAATGATTATAGGAAGAATGATGAAAAATGCCTTCTCAGTTGAAAGGACAGTGCAGGATTATATTTTTCCTCTGCTTTAACTACATGATTATAATTAAAACAGCTCCAGTAACCTGAACAGTTCCAGTATCAGCTCCTTTCCACTGAAAGTTCTTGTAATATTGTACCTCATCTTAGTGAGGAGGCTGAAATAAGCTGTAGCTGTAAAAGACATCTTTATAAGTATGTATTTGCAGTGAGCTTCTACTGGCACAGCTATGCTGACGTGCTTTACCTTGCACAGACAAGCCAGTGGAGTTTCCAGTGCTGACCAGTGCACATAACCTGGCCAGGATCATGCTCTGGGATGTGGTTTCTAAACTAGGTTGGCAAGACCTCGAAGGCTGTCTGATAATCATCATTAAAGGGCTTTGTAGCCTTGGTGGGCCTTAGGGCCTGCACAGGTAGCTGGAAAAATTGGCTGGGAAAACAGCAGCCAGCTTGGCCCCATAAGGAGCAGTTAATAAGGCTGTGAGATGGAGAGGCACTTCTGAATGAACCAGCAGGGGCTAGCTGGGGCACACTACAGGCACAAGGGTTTGCTTCACAGACACACCTGCTTTGTGCTTTCTGGGTAAATAGATTGCCAGCAGCCTGTCTAGCCCAAGTCCCGAGGAGGGTAAAGCTTTACAGGCCAAAGTAAGTCTATATTTTAATTCAGTTCCATCTTCCCTATTTTTTAACTAAGCTTTGTGTTCTTTCAGATTATTTTATTCATGAGTAAATACTTGCATAGTTATGTCAGTTGAATGCAGGACTCTGCAGCATCTCAGGAAAGATGCTGAGTGTAAGTCATTGAAGTCTCTGGTGTGTCAGGGAGGACTGCATGCTTGGTGCTGAATACAGCAGGGTCAAGGAATGGTATAAACCAGTCATGCTTTTTTAAACCTCAAGAAAGGTTTCCTACTTTTTTCCAGACTACTTCTACATTTGATCTTATCTCTCTCCTGTTTTTCCAGGAAAGGTACCTGGCCCTGCAAACTACTCCGGAGAAAAAGGAAAAGTGAGTTATTTTCTGGTTTTATGACTATTATACAGTGTTTCAGGTAAATTCAGGGAAATGATGGGCACATAAATTAATGAATTTTTTCTTAAGGGAAATTACAAGTGGAACAAGTTAATCACATTTTTATGGTTTCTATACCCTTAGCCTTTAATGCCAGCTACCCTATTTCACTTTATAATTGTGCAAGTGAGTGCATCTAGACCAATTAAACATTTTCAGTTGCCTTCACAAGAGTTGCAACTGCCTGCTAGAGAGTGGAGATACCACATGATTTAACCTTAATCATTTGGGTTTAAGGTTAAAAAATGCTTTTTCAGGGCCCCAACTTACCTGCATGGTTTTGAAGAAAAGACTTACATGTGCTCATTGCAAAACCGTGAGGTATTTAATAGCTCAAAGCTGTGTATTGCTTTGGATATGTTCAGTACTTTTATTTCTCTTTAAAACTTGCAAAAACAAAGATCTGCAAGCACTGCAGAATGGGTTCAGGCCACTGTAGTCCAATTTTTTTCAAATGCCATCACATCTTCATCCACCTACAAATTCCTTTCTTATTTTCCACAAGATTAGACTTGGAACCTTCAGGTTTGAGGCTCCCACAAAGAGAAGTGGAACTTAATTCCCATGTGCACAAATCTTTTAATATTAACCACAGCAGGAAAATACTTCCCCTTGCTTCAGTATTGGTCTCCAAATTCAAATGAACTGAATACCTGTACCATTATTGATGATTCAAAAAATTTGTGATATTTTTGCTTGAAAGGTCTCTCTTTGCACTTTGAAGAGGTACTGATAAGTGTTTTTAATCAATTGTATTTACATTGTCCAGGAATATAAACCCACTATCTGGGTCAGAGATTTACATATAAGGTGAGAGGGACCCTCACTGAAAGTATATTAGTGATGAGTGGATGAGAGGATTACAGGTACTTCAAATAAAACTTCAGAAAGTCTATTTGAAAATAAATAAAGTATCCATGCAAATACTTAACTTCTGGAGCACTGGGAGTATTTCTGTAACACGAGGGACCAAGACAGATTAATTAAAGCTGAAATTTTCTCTTGTACTTCAACTCCTGTGCTTCACAGCAAGAGGAATCTAACTTCATACCTGAATGCAGTAGTAATGCAAAGGCTCGAGGCGACATTGTTACCCAGTCACATCACCGGAATGAAGTTACACGGCGCACTTCCACCTGAGAGAAGAACTATTTTAGCAGTTCGTGCGTCGCTAACGAGACACAGATGTCGCCGTCGGGCAAACAGGGGCAAGATTGTTTTGTTGTTCGTCATGCACCTCTTCCCCGGGCACAGCTGAGTGCACCTCAGAGAGGTCGCTTTCTGGGGGTTTCAAGCAGTGCATTATTTTTTTTAGCTAGAGACCATCCTCTGCTGCAGCACTGTGAGAACTCCCTGCAAGTCCAGCAGGGAGCAAACACAAGGAGAGGGTCCTCAGCTGTTTTAAACTAGCAGCATTTTGTCGGTCTCATTGAAATACAGGGGCTTTAATCAGACGAGGACCTGGGTTGTAAAACAAAGGCGTGCTGAAGCAGGAGAATGACCCAGCCCAGCCCTTCTCCCACCGCAGGATCTGCTTCCTCGTGTGACTGCTGCTTGCGCACAACCTGCAGCATGCGGATGCCAATCTCCACCCTCCAGTTTATTTGCAGGAGGGTACTTGTGAAGTATTTCAAGACTTCCTCATCCCAAAGACTAAATACACAGGACTGTCTCCATTCCAGCTTGCTTGAGCTGAAAGAAGAGAGATAAAATCTAAATATGGATAGCAGGAGTGTGATTACTCTGGCAGTGCACAGGGCTCTGGTCATGCCAGTCAGGTGCCACCATATGTCAGCAGTCTTTTAAGTGGCTAATAAAAAAGAACAAAAAAAAACCCCAACCAACCAACCAAACAAAAAAAACCAACTTGGCAAAGAGCTTCCCCCCCAAAAATCTTTAAGAGTTCCTATGTTTTTCAAAAGTTACATCTTCCAGAGAGTAATTTATTTGCCACAAAGTGTTAATCTCAACTACCTCTTTCTGTCCAATTACTTCCCACATTTCAGTTTCTCTTCCTGACCTAGAAAACTTATTTACAAGATACACTTGGTCGGCTACAGATCTTCATCTGCAACATCCCTCTGCTCCTTGGTCTGCTAAGCAGAGCAACAAAGACAGAGGCTTTTTCTTCTTATTTTTACTTTTTTTCTGGAAAGGAAAAGTGGAACGGGCAGTGTGTTCCCATGTTTTTCCAGCAGTGGTACAAGAAGGCAATGGTGAATGTTCTCAGCACAAATCAGTTATTGCAGGAGTAGGAAGATAGTGTTTATCACAGCTAGCTGCTGAATGTTTAAAGAGTATTATGAGTATCTGTTACATAAATGAAACAAATAACAAAATTAACATAAAAACCCTGAGGGAAAGTGATAAGTTATTGCTGTCTGTCTTAGATCCAAGTAACACAAGGAATACATTGTGTAAACTTCTGCCTCAGAGCTAGTGACTGTTTAAGAGCTCAGTACTGCTTTTTTTTTGTCTGGTCCTTCATGTCTCTGTTTTTGTATTACTGGAGGATTTCTTGCTCACATTGAATTTAATCCTTGAATTTATTATTTATTATGCATTTGTACAGAAGCTGAAGGTTACAGTGGAAATAGGGACCTCTTTGTATTAAGTTCATTACAAAACTAAAGGAATAGAAAGTCTTAATTTCCACTAACAGAGATTTCACATTAACAGAGATTGTAGACTCTGCGAAACAGATTTGATCATGATGGTGTTTTGAAGCTGAAGTGTAAATTTTTTAATGGTCTGTCTATTAAGAGTATTCTTTGAATACAGATGCAGTGAGGAGCTGTGCACACACAAGGTCAGGCATATTGTCATTAAATTGTCCAGAATGATCAAGATGATTTCACAATAAGCTTAGATCACCTTGGTAGCTTAACTCAGTGTCCATCTACCTGGAATATGCTTTCTTTGGATATTGTAAAATTAGATTTTAAATCTCTTTTATTCCAGTTACTGGATGGTTTCTTCCAGGAAGAATAGATGGAACATAAGTCGATGGAGTGTGGTATCACTAATTTGTAAGTAACAAAAATATCGACTTTTATAGAATTTTCTCAACTTAAAGCTGATTCTATCCATTTAAGTTGGTACCTAGTACTTGTCACATTATGATATAGGTGTGAATATGCTTTGCCAGGATATGTATGCACAGCAGAGTAAGTACACACTTAAGTACACACCCACACATCCCCATATGCTTTGAACAGCTCTAAATGGTGAGTGAAGGATGAAGAAAGCTGAGCCACATAAACATTATCCACAATGACTATTAATTTCAAGGCAAGGCAATAATTTATAAAGGTTGTTAGGAAGCAATGTAAATGCAAATGCTCTTCTAATAAGCGCCGGGAGTATTATGCTGGGACATGTTTGTGATTCACCACAGTGTGTTAAGCAGGGAAGAGCGTGGATGATTTCTGTGGAAGATGGTGACAAGAGTAAAGAGGTGAAAACTGACAGGAATGTGGCATTCGGGGACTCAGTCCAGGGAATAGCTCTGGCATGGGCTGACTTAGCAGTGCAGTAAGCAGTGCTTGGTGCTGGAGCGAGGACTGGCAGTATCTGGAATAATTAATCAATAATTCATTATGGAAAAATGCTACCAGCTGTAAACTTAATTTGTAGAATAATGCCCTGCAGTAATGCCAATAGTTAGAAATATATTCATATTTTTTTTGAAACAGCTAGTACAAGCTGAAGCCAAATGCTTCAGTCATATAATATATAACAAAGCTGACTTAAAAAAAAAAAAAGAGAAAGAAAAGGTTTCTTATGGCAGTCAGTGAAAATTAGGCTATTACTATAGGATCCTAACACTGAAAATAGCACATTTAGAGTGAGAGGACTTAATAACAATGTTAACAACAATTTTTTTCTCATATAAATATTTTATATCTTGGTGCAGGAATAAAGTTCCTATCTCCTAAGTGTTTAATTTTCCTAGCAGAGCTGTACATATTTTATTTATGGTTCTGCATGATCTATTAGATAACTTTATCATCTAGTGTTTTATGAAAAGCAGTATTATTGGATATTAATGATCATCTGGCTATCTATCATTAATATGTATGAATTAAATTCTTTTCAATTATTTTAAAGGCTTGGCTAGCTTTGAATAAATAGTAATCCTGTCTATGTTTGACTTCTAGACAATTTCTACTTTTGATACTTTGGAACAGTCATGTAATATTTGGGCTGCAGAAACGTCGAAAGATTTTAAACAACTCAATTACAGTTATTTCAGAAAGAGTAAGCTTGTATTTTCTTTTAGGAAATATATTGGTTTAAAAGCAGAACACTGAAATGTAAGCTTAGGCTTTCATTTGTTCAGTAATTTAAATTTCACAGGCAATTAGTAAGAATGAAATATTTTTTCCTTATTTGGGGTGTCATTTACTGAAATGTATTATTAGAAATATATATGTGACACCAAATATATAGATCATGAAACTTTTGATATACATTCAAGAGTTGAAATTGTTCCTATGAATATCCTGCCTGTATTAATTTGTGGATGACTATTTGGAGAGGTGTGGAGTGCATTTTTTAACCTATACATTATTCAGAAAGTGTCATCTATCTAACACGACTCTGGCTTTAGTCTCTCTGATACCTTTGCCACTGTGTAGCAGGTGCAATTTGAGACCCAGCCCAGAGCCTGTCCCAGAGCACAGAGCACACCAGGAGCGAAGCACTGACTCACTGCTGTGTGCCTTGCACCGAACCAACCTCTTCCACCTCACGGCCTGGTAATGACAAGAGATGCTTTTCATTGTTTCTCTCTGTGGTTCATTTTCTGCTTGAAAAACCCTCAAAATGCTGCTAGTGCTGTTCCTAGAAGCAGCAGTTTGCAGGTGCTTCCCCTGTGTCTCAGAATACTTTACCTAAGGGGTCTAGTTGCTACTTTTGTGTCTCTTTTCACAGAAGGAGAAGCTGGACATGGGATGTTGACTTGAGATCTGGAGCACACCTGCCCAGTGAGGGTACCAGGATGGAAGACTCACAGTCACCTCCCATCATCACTTTCACTCCTGAGGGATGAGGGGCAGACCTGTATCGTGGTCACAAGCACAAAGGACATTTGTGTAGATGTTCCTGAGCTTCAGAAACACATGCTTGACCTTTAAGAGTTCCTGCTAACTTGTTCAGTGTGTAGCACAGGCCTCCTGCTATGCCTCCTGGGTGCTGCTGCAGTACAGCCACCTTCCCTTTTGTTCGGGCACCTTTATCAGTACAGCCAAAGGGAACGCTGTGTGGACTGTGAATTCCTCTCCCAGATCATGTAAATAGTTGGACAGTATGTGCTGTTGCTGCTGGTATTAATCTGATTGGCTAAAGCTGGATTGCACACGTTTGCAGCTTCAGCAGAAGTTTAATGATAAATATTCCCAAATGTAGCTATGCAAATAATGGCAAATTCTGAGTAAATGCATGAAATGCATTATATTAGTCAAAAATTCTTCTGTTTTTCCTTCAAGAAAAAAACAAAGGATGATTCTTCTTTTATGGCACAGGTTGGGTTCTCTTTGGTAACTTTTAGCATTTCATACATCTTATGAGTATAAAAGGATCATAAAACCTATGGTAAAAATTCAAGGATTATTTTACTATGAACTGTGTTAAACCACTGATATCCTTCTATCCTACCCTCTGGATCAGGGGGGCAGAGTTGTTACATACTGTGCCTATACATAAGTGATTGCTGGTTGACAAATAGCCACAATAACTAGAGGATGTTGTGTAAGAAATTAACAGGCAACACCACCCAAACAAACAAACTCACATGCCCTTCATCATGGGGAAAGATACTAAAAGATGGAATTGCAAATGGTAGCAATCCCAGCCATGTAAAAATCCCAAAAGGTGAGAGACAGCATTCTTGGAAACGGTGCCATCCCTAAAAGACAGAGCATAGAAGCTAATCTTATTCAAGATAAATAATCTCCCCTTGGTAGTGGCCTTACTTGTACCTAAAATAATTCATCTTTGACTTAAAATCAGACAAAATTGGCTTCTGCCCAGTCCAAAGGGGATGGCTACTCTTCTCCACGTCAGCTCTGGAGGGGTTCACCAGGTCAATACCTCTGTTCCCCTATAACTGTCCATCTCCATGAATGGTTATGGAAGTATCTTTTTATGGTCACTGGCAAGGACAGGGGTGATTCTGAGGGCTGGAGTTTGGCCACATGGATCTGCTTCAGCTGCCATGCCATCTCCAGGAGATAGATGAACACAAGTACTTACCCAGAAAAATGGGAGAAAAGAGCATCCCTGGGTTTATGACCAACTGACTGTACATAATTTAGTAAAGTCCCTCAAAGTGGCAATGTTTTATTTCCTACCAGGGCAGACTGGCACAAACCAAGCATTTAACTGTGGGTGACTAAGTACAGGTGTAATGAATTAAAAGCCATGTGGCTAAGTGCAAGCTTTACAAAGTGTGAGCATCTTCTTAAGAACAAGGTTTAGCAAATGAACAAAATGCTCCCAGAACAGCTGAATTTGTTTTCTTAGCAGTTTAGAAACTGCTTGACCTGACCATTTCAAATTACCATTTGAAAAAAAAGGACATATTCAGGAGGGCAGATACTCTTTATTTCTAAGGCAAAGTACTTCTCTAAAATAACAGTGATCAGTTATAGCTATCCAAAAAGACATTGTGCTGAGCTCTCATGTTTCGTGTCACAGCCTTTTTGTATTGTTGAACTATCAACACGGTATGTCCCGCATGTATATAGTTAACTCTTGGTATCCTGGTGTAAGATGGATAGGAAATCTGTATAATGTATTAACATGACCAGAAAAACACACTCCCACCAAAAAAAAAAATCCATTGTAAATAAGGATAAGGCTAGATAATGTAGCCTGAAGAGTAAGCAATAAGCAAAATGAATGACATGTTCTGGTATATATATGTATTTTAAATCATACTGACTTTTTGTTGGAGCTGGAAAACAGGAAGACAGTGGGACTTGAGAGAAAATGGAAGTTGCAAAAACCTTTGACGCTGTAAATTATATTTTGTTGAATACTTGTAGTGAAAAATAGGGGTTTCTGGAGATAATTGGATGTTTTCTCTTATAATGACTGTCCTTACTCTGAATCATGATGATTATTTACTGATTTATTGTTTATTTTTTCTATTCAGAAATAACTAGACTAATTTCAGCAGGAGAAAAAACCCATCATAAAGGACAGGCTAGCATCCACCATGGAGGATATGAATAATCAGAAGCATTTGCATTATATGAATATGTTGCTTACAGACAATAAAGAAGGTGTTAACACAACACATCCTTAAATATTATTGAGAAAATGTTGAGTATATTTGTACATAGTTCTCTATGTACAATTCTCTTCTTTCCTTCATTCCCATTTATAACAATTCATGTAGTGTGTGATGGGCCTTTGACACAAATCTGTAACCACTGAGATTTGTGACACTGATCAGAATACAAGAGTCCTCAGATCCCATCCTCTGAAGTGAAATATTCCTATAAATCACAGGTATTGTGTTACCCGACAGCACAGCAAAAAATTAACCAGAGCAAAACACTCGACTCGATGCTGTTGCAGCTAATAGGTCTGAAATGAAAGATAATTGCATATTAAAATAGAGTGGGTAGCTCTGTTTTGATGTAGAGATATAAAGATGTCAGGCAAGCTAGGCTGCAGCAGCAGGGAATGGGTGCCCTGAAGTGATTGAGGAGTGAAGCCCAAGAGAGCATTCCTCACATTCCTGTGGCACTCCTCCTATACATATGCCCCACAAAAAAAGGGAATTCCAGTACTCCAGATTGGTATACAGAGCTTCGGAAAAGATGGCACTTTTCTATAGCTGCAGGCTTGATTAATTTGAAGAAATTATTATCATCTCTGGATGATGAACACAAGGCATATTTAAACTGCTATTTTTTAGGGCAAAGGACATGACATTACCAATCTGTTAAAAAAGAAAAAAAAAAAAATCCCCCATAAGGACTTCTAGTAAGCAGCAACCAGCAAGATGTAGAGAATGTGGAGCACTCCCTAGTATTTTCCCAAGATCTGCCCAGAATAATTGGTATTACTGCAAAAATATTTTGCTGACACATACGAGTGGGATTAAGCCAAAGAGCTATCTTTGTTAATGAGCCATATCTAGAAATTCAGAGTAGGTTTAGTAGATCACTGTCTGAAGACACAGCATTTTTGAGAGCCACTTATGTCTAGAAGTGTAACATTTTTTCTCCTGGGAATAGCAGCATATGTTTTGTAAGGAAAAGATGGTTATCCCTGGGAGTTTTCACAAATAAAAAAATCAAATAAAGATGACACTACCTTACTTGGAATTGAAATGTGACTGCTAGTGACTGGGAATTAAACAGATTTATTAGTGTTGACATTATTTACATTGCGTGATCCGTATCAGCGAAGGGTACACATCACTTGTGAAAGCAAATACATTAATAGTATTACCCCGCCGTTAATGGCACGTTAATAATACTTCCACGATTCGCGTTTGTCAGGCTGCTGCTGAGACGTGCTTGGTGTCGTGGTAAACAAAGAAAATCAGCCATGTTGCGAGACCCTTTATTCTTTAAAAACTTAAGTTCACGTGAGAAGAATCCGCCGCTAGATAACCCCCGGAATAGTGATAAATTAACGATTTCACACCCTCCCCTTCCTCGTTTTTACCCCATATAGCAACGACAGAGGGGACAGCCGGCTGATACGGATTACTTTTGAGAAGCGTGACAACAGGTGGCCTCCCCGAAGTCACTACATCCAGCAGATCAAGTCCTTTTTTTTTTTTTTTTCCCTAGCGTCCAGCTTTGCCCATCACCATTATCCACCCGCAGGGCGCACCGCCGAAGCTGTGCTGGTGCGCGTCCCTCGGGACCATGGCGGCAGCCGGTCAGACTTCTTATTTTGTGGTTAAACCCGGCCAGGGGAGGATGCTGGGGCACTGTTGCCGGAGGGGACCCCGCCGGTCG